>OAMR01000498.1:825238-861439 GCA_900205405.1 Echinochloa crus-galli | reverse complement strand
TGTCGCCTCGTCCGGCGGCGCCGGCGCCGGCTCCCTCTCGCCGCCGCCGATACGGAGGGCGGTGGTGCGCTTCCAGAGGTGGGTCCAGCGCCGGCCGAGCACGCAGGTCCGAACGGCTTCCGGCGCCGGCAGGAAGGAGAGGACGTGGTGCAGGATCTCGTCCGGGAGGGTGCCGGTGCGGTCGTCGCCGCCGCCGGTCGCCGGAGCCGCGGTTGTGTGTCCCATGTTTGGAGGAGTGGGGAGGCTTTTGGAGGTAGGCCGTAGGCGACCGCGACACACACTGGAGACGGCTTTTGCAGAGTTGGAGAGACGAGGTCGATGAATGGGATTGTAGTGGCAAACCGCAGGATGCTGCGTACCAACGACCGAGAAGACAAGGAAAATAACTGGACCCGTTATTTTTTTATTGGCTGCAGGAGCATCTCCACTAAATCTAATATCCAGTCCAACTATCTTACCGGAGAAGTAAATGGAAAAAATCCGAAAATAGTGCTCAGGTAAAATCCCAATACATTTATCTTTTCCCAATAATCACGGGTAGAAAATCTCTTATCAGTACTTGTCAGGAAACCCTGGTAAGTACCGTTTCCCTGACCGGTATATGCTGACCACGCAAATCAGAAGTCACAAGTCACGCGATTTTTTCATGCGTAAATGTGCGTACGCGTCTGCGAGGATTCGAACCCATGACCTCCAGCCCCGTGTGTCGTTTCCTTACCATCCTACCTATACATCACTTGTAACTGAGTGTGAGATGCTTTTCTTTTGAAGTAACCCATGGAGGACACTTTAGTACCGGCTCGTAACACGGCGGTACTAAATGAAACACTTTAGTACTGGCTGGTGTACTAACGTACACGCCACTTTAGTACCGGCCGGTAACTATAAAATGTGACTTTTAGTACCAGCCGGTACTAAAGTGGCTCTCAGGGCCTTCCAAGTTTAGACCCGGTACTAAAATAACTTCCCGCCACTTTAGTATCGAGTCTTTTTATGTCCAGTACTAAATGTCGTGGACAAATGTGAGTTTTTATGGGACAAACCATGAGCTCACACCAACTCTCCCCATATAAACGGGGACTCGGATAAGATTTTTTAGGAACTGCAAAATAACTCCTCTATTAACAATGAAATAAATATTAGGATATTTTTATTAACAGGGAAAGATTTATTTGAAAACTATTATAGATGCTCTAACGAGTCGAAAATGACATGGCCCCGGGGCGAAAGAGTTATCGTTTTCAGTGACTTGGCTGGGTTAGGTGCATGTGTGAACACCCTAGAACTTTAAAACATGGTTCATAAATTTTTAGAATTTAAAAATGATGTTTCATTACCAGAAAAATATAAGGAAAAAGTTCGGTTACCAGAATTTTTTTTTCTATATCAAGTATTTCGTGTATAAAATTATCAGACCTTTCGTATCGATAAAATGGGACCTAGCACGCATAAGTCATCCGTGTCAGCTCGTACTAGGAGCCAGCATTATTAAAAGGTTTCATATATTAGAATTTTTTTAATTTTTTTAATCTATAAATACTAAAGATAAATCATGATGGAAGTATGGAGGAAATAGACTTATGGAGACATGATAGCATTATCAATATACTATGCAAATTAGACATGCTATGGCATTCATAATATAATTCAGGCATATCTAGCGATCTCATGTTTATGTGGAAACGAGCGTAATCTTCTGGCCTATATGGTTGAGTAGAAATAATGTGGTTTTCCAAAAAAAGATTAAATTCTTATTTGAAGGTTATTTTCAGGGCCACCTAATGGACGCGCTTTTGGTCTACACTTCAGAAGGAGTAGGACAAACCACGAATAAAATGGGCGTGCCACATGTTGAAAACAACTGCAATGGAGATCTTCGCCAAGCATGGGTGCTGTCTTCTAACAGGCTTAGTGCTTAGTTTGGCTATTTGAGAGTGCACTTATCCCATTTTGTCCTTTTTGAGTTTTTTTAATTAGCAGGAAGAAGAAACTGTAATAACAAATGGTTCGGTGCAAAGCTCTTGCGGAGGCCGGAATAACATTTCCTTTATCTAAAAATCTATCATATTTGCAAGTATAGTATTAACCAGAAGAACTGGAGAAGTATATCAACATACTCAGGAGCGGGCCACCTCAGGCAGTGGATGTGCTATTCTTAGCATCTGTTGACATTTTAAATTGACCTAGTCGCTCTAGTCATACACAGCCAGAAATGTGATGCAGTGAAGACAATACAGATGAAGTAGTCTTGCAAAGTCTTCTGGACGTAGGCTAACAGAGCCGAGCAATTAAGAAGATGGGAGCCCGAACAGTTGTAGTCACTTCTATATCAGCTGGTGTTACCACCCGGTATTAAAGGGTCTCCTGACTTTATATCCCTTAGAAATATACTGGCCAAACTTAGACCCCGCTTGGCAATTAGAAACATTTCAGTTTTTTGCTTGAATCACTAGAATCCCTACCAAATGCGCCAAAACATTGAACATTTCAGCTTGAATCACATGAAACGTTTATGGTTTTTAAAACAACCAGGAAGAATCACCTATTCACCAAACGTTTCAAGGAGAAACCAAAGAATCATCAGAGAAACATTTCTAAGGAGAAACCGGATCAGAAATATTTCTAGGAGAATCTAGAGTTACCAAATATATACGCCCTTAGAACTGGTGCTAATGCTAGCACTAGGACCGGATTAATTTTAGCCAGTATATTTATGTTGGTTTTTCTAGTAGTGTACTGTAACCTTTGGATACCCGATATAGACATGAATACCATAACTTGTACTCCCCTTTAGATACACCATTGCTCACTCTATAGCACACTAGTGGAAAAATATCCTTTAGCACCGGGTCAAATAACCTGAGATTCGAACTTAGGACCTCCTAGCTCGCGTGCACCCTCTTTCCACCTCACATACGCACCAGGTCAGAAATTTTGGACCCGGTGCTAATATAGCATTAGCACTGGATTTTAATGGCGCCGACTCATATAAGGAGGGCGGATGTGGTTTTATCTAGTAGTGACAGTCAATGAACATCTTCCTGATTTGAAACAAACCATCTTAATTTTTTCATCGATATACAAAACCTTGTTGTATTTCAGTTTTTCATCGATAAAACGGGACCTAGCACGCATTTCAGTTGATGCCTGGCTAACCTTTCAGTTTTCCTGTAAAATAAAGAAAATGAGGGGGATGTATTGATTACATTGTTGTTAAAGCCAAAATACGTACTGTAAGTCATCTTGTTGGTAGGTAGAGATCTCAACCTCAAGCAGATGATGACAACTGCGTACGCTGCTGCATGATTCACGAGATCGTGTATTTTTCTACTTACTTGTACGCTACATCTTTTTGCCATGCTAGATCTCATGCCCGTTTGTACACTCGCTAAAAAAGATATCAATGCTCTTTTCCAAATTCGGCAAAAAAGTGTTAGAGTAAAACCTAAGACAATATCCTGAGTGAGAGGTACAATGACATGGAAGATTGGATTAGTTTGGGCGTGGTCAGCATGGTGCCAATATATGTACTAGATTACGACGGTTCACTAGTAAAATCTTGGTTATTGTCAGGCGAAACGTAGGACAAAGGTAGGTGAGAAGGGAGAAGTAGACATGAGGGCAGCAAGATCACCACGGTGATAACAGTATGGGTTACGAATTAACCTCTCGTCTCCACGGTGATAGGACTTCGGAGGCATCCCCGCACTCATGGAGGTTGAAATCCTAATGTCTACCCGAGTGTTTTCAGCAATATAATGGAATATTATATTTAGGCATACAATAGAAGGCGCAATCGCAATTGTAAGGGCATCTCCAAGAGATTAGCTACAAAGACTAGTCAAGTTTACTGATTTAGATACTCTTAAAAATAGATTTGACTAACAAATAACAGAGTAATCCAACATATTCTGTAAAGATGGCTAGTGAGGTAGGCTAGTTAAAAATAACTAGCGGATGAGATGGGATAAAGAGCCACTAAATTTGGAGGGTTATTTACAGAGTCTGTTGGAAACGTTTTTTCTATAACAATAGCTAAATTTAACTTTAGAAAACGATTTGGCTAGTCTCTTGGAGATGCTCTAAAATTGTTGTGTATGTGGGATGGTGTGCATCGTTATCTACTATCTCCATCCCAAATTCTGTCTCTTATACACATCTACTTTAGAAAACGATTTGGCTAGTCTCTTGGAGATGCTCTAAAATTGTTGTGTATGTGGGATGGTGTGCATCGTTATCTACTATCTCCATCCCAAATTCTGTCTCTTATACACATCTACTTTAGAAAACGATTTGGCTAGTCTCTTGGAGATGCTCTAAAATTGTTGTGTATGTGGGATGGTGTGCATCGTTATCTACTATCTCCATCCCAAATTCTGTCTCTTATACACATCTACTTTAGAAAACGATTTGGCTAGTCTCTTGGAGATGCTCTAAAATTGTTGTGTATGTGGGATGGTGTGCATCGTTATCTACTATCTCCATCCCAAATTCTGTCTCTTATACACATCTACTTTAGAAAACGATTTGGCTAGTCTCTTGGAGATGCTCTAAAATTGTTGTGTATGTGGGATGGTGTGCATCGTTATCTACTATCTCCATCCCAAATTCTGTCTCTTATACACATCTACTTTAGAAAACGATTTGGCTAGTCTCTTGGAGATGCTCTAAAATTGTTGTGTATGTGGGATGGTGTGCATCGTTATCTACTATCTCCATCCCAAATTCTGTCTCTTATACACATCTACTTTAGAAAACGATTTGGCTAGTCTCTTGGAGATGCTCTAAAATTGTTGTGTATGTGGGATGGTGTGCATCGTTATCTACTATCTCCATCCCAAATTCTGTCTCTTATACACATCTACTTTAGAAAACGATTTGGCTAGTCTCTTGGAGATGCTCTAAAATTGTTGTGTATGTGGGATGGTGTGCATCGTTATCTACTATCTCCATCCCAAATTCTGTCTCTTATACACATCTACTTTAGAAAACGATTTGGCTAGTCTCTTGGAGATGCTCTAAAATTGTTGTGTATGTGGGATGGTGTGCATCGTTATCTACTATCTCCATCCCAAATTCTGTCTCTTATACACATCTACTTTAGAAAACGATTTGGCTAGTCTCTTGGAGATGCTCTAAAATTGTTGTGTATGTGGGATGGTGTGCATCGTTATCTACTATCTCCATCCCAAATTCTGTCTCTTATACACATCTACTTTAGAAAACGATTTGGCTAGTCTCTTGGAGATGCTCTAAAATTGTTGTGTATGTGGGATGGTGTGCATCGTTATCTACTATCTCCATCCCAAATTCTGTCTCTTATACACATCTACTTTAGAAAACGATTTGGCTAGTCTCTTGGAGATGCTCTAAAATTGTTGTGTATGTGGGATGGTGTGCATCGTTATCTACTATCTCCATCCCAAATTCTGTCTCTTATACACATCTACTTTAGAAAACGATTTGGCTAGTCTCTTGGAGATGCTCTAAAATTGTTGTGTATGTGGGATGGTGTGCATCGTTATCTACTATCTCCATCCCAAATTCTGTCTCTTATACACATCTACTTTAGAAAACGATTTGGCTAGTCTCTTGGAGATGCTCTAAAATTGTTGTGTATGTGGGATGGTGTGCATCGTTATCTACTATCTCCATCCCAAATTCTGTCTCTTATACACATCTACTTTAGAAAACGATTTGGCTAGTCTCTTGGAGATGCTCTAAAATTGTTGTGTATGTGGGATGGTGTGCATCGTTATCTACTATCTCCATCCCAAATTCTGTCTCTTATACACATCTACTTTAGAAAACGATTTGGCTAGTCTCTTGGAGATGCTCTAAAATTGTTGTGTATGTGGGATGGTGTGCATCGTTATCTACTATCTCCATCCCAAATTCTGTCTCTTATACACATCTAGATGTGTATAAGAGACAGCAATAGCTAAATTTAACTTTAGAAAACGATTTGGCTAGTCTCTTGGAGATGCTCTAAAATTGTTGTGTATGTGGGATGGTGTGCATCGTTATCTACTATCTCCATCCCAAATTACTGTTTATGTTGATTTTTATTAGGACAATATGCTTGACTATTCATATGCTTGTGATGCCACACGTCATCCCAAACAGTAATAGGACAATATGCTTGACTATTCATATTAATTAGCAAAATGTTCTCGATGACATGGAATATATAAACTTAATTCGTTGTCTTTTTCAGGGACGTCTCTAGCGTCTAGATTGAACCACGTGCTGCCGTGCTGGCCTTAAGGATACAAATTACTGAGTCCACTTCGCAAAAAGAAAATAATATCGTCTCAATAAACTATTGAGTCCAGTATCCTGGATGCATGTGTGTGGATATTGACCGGTATGGTATTGCTATCAACTCCTACTACGAATCACGAGACATGGGGGTGTGAGAAACGAGCTCGAATAATTAATATAGTTTGTTATCGCTCACTGTAGCACTGAGCATATGACTCCATATCTTATATGTCGCATCACTTATATTGTCGGCAGTCTGTGGCAGCAGGGTATTGGACGAGAGCCTGTGGTTCTTGACCTGTAACAATTGACACAAAGCGATCGAGTTGATTTCAACTTTCACGCCTGGTTAAAACATGGATGTGATGAGACAATAATCTTGCATGACAAAAGAACGACTGCAACAATTGGACATAAGAAAACTTAATCTCAGAGAAAAACATGCCTGAAGTAAATCTCATTCGGCAAGAAGGTACATATCAGTGGCAATATATCTCCACTGTCAGATCTCAATCAAACTATCCCTTGTGTTCAAGAGCACTATTCTTCATCTTCCTTCTGTGTGTTGGTCAACTCATCTACCGTGCAAATGGGTCTGCGCCCATTAAAAAACAAATGAGTCTAAGGAGAACAGAGTACACGGCTCATATCTGGCCACAACATAAGTTGCCTCATTAAAAAACTTGCATTGAAAAAAACCCAGTAGCAAAAATACTCGGCTAAGGGAAACACAGCATATATCATTTTCGGATTTCATTGTTATCCTCACAATCCATATACTTTGATTTTTTGGATCATCGCAGCCAAGTGACATACTGTTATATAAATTGTCACCGAAGTTTAAAACAATTTTGTTGCTCCCCGGATCCTGGAAACAATAGGGTATTTGAGTTCTAAACTTGTTGGATCTCCATTTTTATTTCAAAACCAAGTCTTTGGCATGAAGGTATTCACTTTCCCTAAAGAAAACAAAATTGGAATCTTCTTCTTATTCCACTGTTTTATATAAAGTTATCCTTTTGAATGGATTCAATCAATTATATATGGTGATCTTTCACAAGAGATTTTGTACTTTTCCATCTTGTTGCCCCTTTGAGAATTATGAGTATGCAGAATCTATGAGCAATACTTTATTCTCATTTACCACATTATTACCCCCACATAGTTTTGAAGAAAAACTTTGGGACTATTATGGTACGCATCGACCCTGTGCAATACAGGTGTTATATTTGCCTCCGTCCTCTAGATGATCCTTCCATGACTGTTATGGTACTCATCGACCTTGTGTGTAATGGGGGTTTGCACTATTGTTTTCCAACATCACTATGATCACGAATGCTTCATTCCTTATAATGTATGTTATAATACTTATTATACCTATGGGTATGTTAATGCACTATATGTTACCGGTTTTCACCGATTTATGATGCTATATATAATAGTGCCATTTGTGCTAAAATGCACATGTGGGGTTTATCCCTTTTTGTAATGCATTAGAGTCCAGTCCAAAACTTTTAGGTTCTAGACGGGTCATAATCCACCTTAGTATTATTCTGCAATTGGTGTATCAAGTGCTTATAGCTTAGGCCCTGTTTGGATCCACCGCTTGGTTGGATCAGCTAACTAGATAGTTGCTATTTAGCTAGTTGGATGGTAGTTCATTAGCTGAGATCAGCTGTTTCATTTGGAGTCATCTCTGCTAAAATTAGATAGCTGGCAATTAGCTGTGGATCTCACTTAAAATGGAGCTAAAATGAGAAAGGTATGACTTTTCTAAGGTTTAAAGACTTGTTAGTAAAGTTTTAATACTTCTAGGGGCTTAAGCGTGAGAAACCAGGAGCTAAAATATTTTTTTATATGAAAACTCAAGGGCCAACATCTAAAATAACAATGGGCTAGATTTACGTGCAAAGGGTGGATTTCATATCTGGTTTTTTATAAATTTGCCAAGACACAAACTTTAGGGTTGGTTTTCTCCTTGCTTTGGGGGCCAATGCACGAAATTGCCACACCACTTAGGGCGGCGGCGCGTCTTCCCAGAGGCACGGTGGTAGTTCTGCCCCCCAGCGTGGTCGGAGCTTCGGCGATCGGGGCAGCTCGGCGAGCACACAAACAGGTTTGGGAGATTGAGGGGCTTCCATTTAGGGGGCTCCCGAAGCTGGCTTGTGGTGTGGGTGAAGCTAGCCGTTTGGCCGGCTCGGCCATGGCCGGTGGCACTACCGCTCACGCGGAGAGGACACGGGCACGGCGGCCGGGCTATAGTGTAGAAACTCGTGACTAAATGGTGAATGGAAAGCTCACAAGAGAAGGGTTCCGATGGTGTGCTCACCTTCGACCAAACTCATGACTAATTGGTGGTGTGGGAGAAGGTGTCCGTTTGGCTGGCTCGACCATGGCCGGTGGCGCTACCGCTCACGCGGAGAGGACAGGGGCAGGGCAGCTGGGTTACAGTGCAGAAACTCGTGACTAAATGGTCAATGGAAAGCTTACAAGAGAAGGGTTCCGATGGTGTGATCACCTTCGGTCAAAGATAAACGACGGTGATGGAAATAGCGCCGGAGTTAGAGAGAAAACTCGCCGGAGTTGGGGAAGATGACAGATTCGACATCCAAAATGCGCAACTAACCACACCATGGTGTAGATCTCAACGAAACGAACCACATGGTGGTGTCGGATTTCACCGGAACTCCACCGTTTCGCCGGAAAAGCTCACCGGAGTTCGCATGTCAACAGTGGAAGAGATGGCTCAGTTCGTCATGCTTTGGCATCCGGTGTAGCAGGCCATTCCCACTAATAGGACTGATGAAATTCTATGGCGCTAGATGGCCAATGGTGCCTATAACTTCAAATTAGCCTATCTAGCACAATTCAATAGGTCCTACCGCCCCTTTCCTGGTGATTCGATCTGGTCAGAGAGGAAGCATAAGTTCTTTGCCTGGCTTTTGTCCAAACAAAAATCCCAACTGCAGACAAATCAATCAAGTGTGCTTGGCCTTGCAAACCCATTTGCATTCTTTGCGATCAAGAACCAAAAACTATGGTTCACATGTGCTTGGAGTGTGTTTACACGAAGGAGGTGTGGCCGTGTGGCTAATTTTTACCAACAATTCTATAGACCGGTGTTAGCAAATAATGCGAAAAACAAGATCGAACACGAGACACGATTTAACGTGGAAAAACCCTTACGGGAAAAAACCACGGAAGACTAGCCACCTGTAAGGAGAGTTTATAAGTAGGGACGATACATGACTCATCTAAGATGTCTTATCTGTCTTACCCTAGCGTCTACATAGGACTTACATATATATAGTCGGCTCACGCGCCCGTGCTTGGTTGTGTTGCCGAGGTGGGACTAAACCTTGTGCAATAAATTTGGATCACATCACAACAACTGGATCTGTGTACCAGTGCTGGAGTCAGACATTGAGCTTTGGTGGACAGATTCACTTCAGCACTTTCCTAGAGTTAATAGATGCAATGCTGCAGTCCTTCTAATATACACCACATGGAATTTGTAGAAAGAAGGAAATTAAAGAACTTTTGATTGGAAGTCTGAAACTCCTCTGTAGGTGTTTCTGGTTCATTAAAGATGAAGTTGCATTGCGTCAGGCCGCAATGGAAGGCCTGGTCTGTCATAGTTTTCTACGATTCACTTCATGTTATTTGAGCTTGAGCATTATATCTTATGTAATACCAACTATGTAAGAACGTGCATTCTTCTCCTTACCTAAATGATCTGGCAATGCTCCTGCCTAAGATTCAAACATGAGAGATTGATTTCAACTTCTAGTTGTTGACAACGGTACAAACTAGTATTCCAATCCAGTCATATTTTACATTGGAAGGAAAATGGCCCAATGTGCCATTGTTTATGATTTTGGTGATTTAATGACAACATAATCATTGGGACTAATGAGCTTGTTAAAATGTATATTTATAGGTTCAAATGTTTGATTCCATGCCATCCAAATGATGGCAAGATCAAAGAAGATGAATTGGAACAACGGTCTCGTGAAAATTTGGGACAAGATGGAACACCGACTTATTAGACCGACTCATTCAGTGTTAGTTTTTCAGGACCCCGAATCAATCGGTGCTTCAGCAACTTCGCAGGAGAAATCAGACCGATTCAATCGGTGCTATATAAGAGGCACAGCAAATCAATCGATGTTGCTGGCAAAGGTGAAAAACGGTACTGGAAAGACCGATTCATTTGGTCTTATCCATGAATGCACACCGAATCAATCGGTGTTGCATGAAGACAACGGCTCGGGAGCATACACTGATCCATTCGGTGTACAACAAGAGGACAACACCGAATCAATCGGTGTTAGGGCCCAGGGGTCAGTGAGAGTGAGAAGTCCAACGACTAGCTGAGGTGGCACACACCGATTGATTTGGTGCCCCCTCCTATGCAGCACTGAATCAATCGATGTTATGCAGAAAAGTTGCAACGGTTGTCAATGGCCAGTTTCTTGTGTTGGGGCTATTTATACCCTATTGTTCAGCCATTTCAAGAGTGCTAGAGCTTGTAGAAGTTACTAGTGTGTCTTGTACACAAAATTGAGTGCTCTAACCACCAAAGTGATTAAGGAAATATTAGGGAAATTAGCAACAAGACTTAGGTCTTGATTAGTACTAGTTTAGGCCTATTAGCACATTGCTTTAGTGATTAGCCTAAAGTTAGGCGAGGTTTGAACACCTCTTTGCTATCGGTGTTTGCATGCACCTTGTGTTGTATATCCGGGGCTTGTAAGTCTTGCGAGACCCTCCAACCGAGTTTGTGGAGTAGCCGCTAGTGATTGTGAGAGGGAGGAGAGGCCCTCGGTGATTTGCCGAAAGCTCTACCAAGTGGAAGCGACAAGGAGCATCCGGGAGAAGCAAGGTGGTGACCGGCTCGAGTGTGGGAAGAGCCCATCGGATATCCACGGAGTTACTTGACCTGGAGCAAGGCCCTTGCGAGGGCATTCCCTTGAGAGGGGCTCCAACAACAAGGACTAGGGAAAAGCGTTGCTTTCCGATACCTCGGAATAAATCGCCGTGCCGGAGTTTGCATTCTCTACTATTTACCTTCCGCATTATTTCTTGCACTACTTTCCGCATTTACCTTTCCCAGAATTGCCATGTGTAGTTGATAGGATTGGAACCTAGGTTGCAAAACTTTTGAGTGGTAGAGATAGAAACACATAGAAAAACCTAGTGCACATTTAGATAGAAATTGAAACATGTTTTTATATATGCCTGGTGCCTTAGTTTTTAGAACACCCAATTCACCCCCCTCTTAGGGTGTCATGGTCCCTTCAATTGGTATCAGAGTCGGAGGTTCTTATTAGGACCATTGGCTTCACCGCCAAAGAGCAAAATGACATCCATAGAGGTTAGGAGTGATATCGGTAGGCCTGCACACTTTGACGTCATGAACTACCCCTATTGGCATGTTCGCATGTCATGTTTTTTGGAAGCTAAAGGGCTAGGTGTTTGGATAGTGACAAATGAAGGGTGCAAAACATCATTTGAAGTCGGATGAAAACAAACTTTATAACAAAATTATATAGCTCGAATATATCTAAAACTTTGTAGTTGATAACTTTTTCATTTGAAATTGTTTAGATGCCTCAAATCGAAACAAAGTTAACATCAAAGTTGTAGTACTCGACCAAATTTACAACTTTTTAATTGATAACTTACAAACCTATACATCTCACAAACACTTTGATACAAACCTATTCCATCTTTATATCCTTGAAATTCTAGTTTTATTTCTAGCTTAATTGGAAAAAAATAATAACTACTAAAAGTGCTCCAAAAATTCTGGTAATTTGCAAGTAGTCATATTTTAGATGTAATCTGGTGACAAAAGATTCAACACATTCTAATAAAACTAGAATTTATATTGCTCACAACCCAGTACATCTCCCACACTGTTTCATATAACTCATAGGAATCTTTGAATCTTTCACACACTAAACCATTGTTTATGCTCATACTCAATGGAATCATTTTCACATCACTTAGACCGCGTATAATTTGCCCCGGATGATTTTTTGGATTTTTCTAAGGTGATTTGCTATTTAACAATGCTAGCACAGTGAACAGCATGCCCACCTATCATGTATGGCCCCACTTATCCGTATTGTGTTTCTTTTTTTTCCTTCTACTACTCTTTAATTTTTTCTACCGCGAGTCTTTATCTTTAGTTTACTAATGCATGTTACCATGTTTATCTCCTTCATTTTTCCCACCGCACCCTCTTTATCTTGAGTTCACGCTGCATCTCTACCCTTATCTTCTCCATCCTGCATCGACGCTGCCCCACCCCTCCCTCCCATCGCTTCTCCACTGCACCAACCCTCCCCTCTATCAAGTGTGCCGCACCAGACTGAGATCAAATGCAGTGGTAACTGCAACTGCAACTTAAGCAGTTGCCCTTATCACATTCGTTCATTTTCCCGATGAAGTTCTAAGATTGATTGCCACAGTGGCTAACAGTTATGCACACTGATGAATAGTAGTTGAATAAACAGAGTACCGGTTACTATGATCTACAATGATAAACAGTACTCCTCTTCTCATCCGGTTACTGCTTAAGTTGCAGTGACTACTGCCACTGCACTGGAACCTGCTGCGCGGCCGCTGCACTGGAACCTGCTGCGCGGCCGCTGCACCATCCATACCCTTTCCCCTCCCCCTACCCTTTCTCTCCCTCTCCCTGGTGCATGGCTGTTGAGAGGTGCAGGATAGCACTATGGTGTCAAGGGAAGCAGCCCTCCGGCAGCATGGGCGGTGTGGGCTGCGTCGGTGTGCGGCCTGGGGTGGCGTGATGTGGGCGCGGTGCGGCCGGCAGGAACGCGGTGTTGACACAAATCTGTGCCAACACACTTGAGAACGCTAGAACGCGCCGCACGATCGTCAAAACGATCAACACCCACGAATTCCTTGGGCAAACCGATCGACCGGTTCCTTTCTGACAGGAAATCATGAAGACCTAGAATCTTGAGCTCGGGAGGGACCCGTCGGAGATTGAGGAACTAGCGTTGCTCTAGAGTCGGCAGGCCACCTAGAACGTCCTTGAACGCCGTGGAGACGAGCAAAGAACAGCAATTAGGGTTTGGAAAAGTATAGGGTTTGAGAGATAAAAGTAAATGACAAATAATGATTGACTCGATTGGAATACCTCTCAATCGGCCTTAGCCTTTATATTTATAGGCTGGGGAAGTCGTACCCCTTCAAGAGTCAGTTACAATATGAAAAATATCGCGAACCCTAAACCTACTCGGATTATAGGACAAAACCGCGCTGACCGGTTCAGGGACCCAGCGAAGTCCAATACCAATTTTGATTATCAACACGCGGCTTCGAGCGGGCACCCGGCGACCGCAGCAGCTCAGGGACTTGGAAGCATGGGCGCATTCCTCATCGCTGACCCCTCCCTCGCCTACCCATAACTGCAGCTGACTTGAAATTGGTATGGTTTATCCTAGTTTATTGTTTGATTTATGCATTAAAATTGGATTCGATGTGGTCCAGTCTATTTGATTCGATTTATCTGGTCTCGATTGAATACCTAGCTGTAGATGTACAGACACATACCATATATATATCCTGGTATCTGCAAGAAATACTTGTGTAGCTGTATATGTTTGCTAAATTGGAAATTAGAGCTCTTAAGTGAAGACTGATGCTGTGGAAAATTGAATCTAGCACCAACGATGCAACCTAATGATGCATGTATATCTGTAACTTTAATCCCAAGCTCAGAGATAAGTGCTCCACTTTCAAACCCCTGTTGTAATCATTGTTGTTGGTGCCCCAAACCAATTGCTTCAACCAATGCTGGTTTACTGAAACGAGTGGTTGCATATAAAATTGAGGATTACTGCAGCTTCTACAGGCATATATTTATATTCACTTGACCCTCTTATATGATTCATTGGTCTGTACATATCCACTTCATGTGGTCTAGGATTTTTGTTGGATTCTTGTAATCACTCCTAAATAAAAGCAATTCTGAGTCATGTACAGGTTATTGCTGTTAGGATGAAACATTCTTGAGAGTTGAGACCCATGATATGTTTCTTGTAACTGGCAACTGTACTTTCTGTAAAATCTTCAATGATTTGTGTAAATATGTGTGTGAATGCACTGGACTTTATGAAACACCATGGATGAGCATCTGTATTCTTTTTTTCCTTGCTATAATTATCAATGATGGTTTGGCCTTAACCAGCACTGATGGAGGACTTATCAGTACCGGATGGAGCTACAAACCAGCACTGATAGTTCGGGTATCAGTGTCAGGTTCCAAACCCGTCACTGAAAATCGGATTATCAGTGCCAACCTTTCAGCAATGCCAAAACTTGCATTGATGGGGGGTTTTAGACCCAGTACTTATAAACATCATGGAATGTATAAGGGCCAAGGATGTGGCCAGCAAAGATGATTCATGAGTGCACCGGACACCGTCTGGAGCACAAAGAAAAAACAACGGGTAATCGGTGACCAGCAATAAAATCCACCATTATTGGCATAGAAAACGAGATTGCTGCATACAGAAATTCGCCAGCAGCGACGCCACCGCCTGGGTGACCTCTCCTGGATCACCTCAAGAATAGCCTCCTGGAGTGTTTTCCCCACGAATAGTGGTTCTCCTTTGCCATATTGGACAGGTCAACTTGTACTATTGAGCTTCAAAAGCTGCTTTGATCCCCATGTCCTCCCTGAGGATGGACGCTCCAATCCCGATCAACGTTTAATCCAAAGAAATTAGCAATGCAAATGCTTACTTAATTTGCATAGATCACTATTACTTAAAGGGAAAATATAAAAGCAGGCGGGCCAAGGTCAACCTTGGCCATCCCATAACTATCCTCTGTCCCTGACCGTGGATATATATAGACATTGGAATCCCATACAGCAAATACAGGGACATATCTTCCAACACGGGGGAAAGTTGTTCTGTGCAAACAACTCAATGAATCTAACCATGCCTTCTTTTCACATTTTCATAGCCAGTATCATTACTTTTTGTTATCACAAAATACTTGGAAAATCAAAGTATAAGCGGAGAAAACAAAAACAAGAAAATTTAAGAGAGGGCATATCCTAGCAACCAAGTCGTGCCGGCATGTGGCTAGTATGGCAGCTACAAAGCATTGCAGCACCGCAGCATAGCACAGGGAGCACAAATTGTCCAAGGCTCTGATTAACGAGGTTGACCTCATGCTTTTTAGTAAAAAACTATTAACAATATTTGGTTCTGGCAGCTATATATGAAGTATCGGCATGACGTGATCTTCAAAAGTAAGCCTATAACATGGATCACTGACGGTTAGTGTAATAACCCAGTAGTGGTAATGTGACTATCACTGCCGGTTTGAGACACAGCCTGGCAGTGGTGTCCATTTTCACTGCCAGTGTTATATTAGGATTTCCATTGCTGGTGTACAAACCGATGGTGAAAATCGGATTATCACTCCCGACCTTTCAGCATCGCTATCCCAAAACCACCATTGATGGGGGTCTTGGACCTGGCACTAAAAACCTTTGTGTACTAGTGTATGAAGCATCAGAATGACGTTATCTTCGGAAGTAAGCCTCCACACATCCACAGACTTCTGTTCTCCTGTAAATCTGGTGCAACCCAAGATTGGCAGTGGCGCCTAGCGATCAATTCACATGCTGTGGTGGATATCTGGTGCAACATGTTTGCTATCTAAACTCGCCTCCAGGCCAGGGGCAAAGCCAGGAATTCATAAAATGGGGGTGCTTGGTGCTTGCGTTTGGCTTAGATGGGTGCTGATTCAATTTTGGTTGGTTAACTGTTCTCAGAAGTAATACAGCCATGATGATTGCTTGAGAATACATTAGCCAAGGGGCTGCTCCAGCCCCAGCAGCACCTGCCCTGGCTGCACCCCTGCTCTGTCTCTTTGCTTTTCTGTAGCTCCCCTTGTGGGCTCTGCACTGAAACCATTCCTGGCATGCCGGCATCTGTGGTTTAATTAATACATTTGGGTGGGGGCTTTTTGTCCCCGTAGTGAACCATAAAAAAAGAATTAGATTGTATGATGACAACTAAATATAAAATAATTTGAAGTATTAAGGCAGATTTTTTATATTGAAAATATCCCACGAAACTAACGGATATTCAATATTTGACATATTCATATTTGATATATAGAAAAAATATAGGTATTGGATATATGGAAAAAATATCCGTATTCAATATTCGAAGTGATAGATGGATATCCGAAAAAATATCCAAATGGCAATATTTTAAATAGCGGGCTAATAAGCCATTTAGGAATGGCTTCCTTGGAGGCTATAAAAAGTGAGAACATGATATAGAACAAATATTTTATTTAATGATTTTGTAAAAAAAGGAAAATTAATCAATTATGTACAACAATATGGATCTAAGAGAGTTTTATAAAAATAAATACTTCAATATATGTTGGCGGCTCCAAGAGTACACGCTGCTATGTTCATTACTTTATAATCAAGACTAAAGTTAGGGCTTTTAGTTGCATGCTGGCACCATTTTTAGCCTCCACTAATGGGTTTGGACGCCTCCAAATAACATTGTATAGTGATAATAACAGAATTGAGGAACAGAAATTAAACCACCGCAATAGTTGAGGGCCGAAAAGATAGATTATTTTCCATTACCATAAATGCTAAGGTATCGTTCCCGAACATTGGAGTATCCTTTGTCGCTATATCTAATTGACGAGTTTTTTTTGGCACTTCAAGCATTAAATGTTCAAATTTTGGTGGGTGCCCTCCTTCCTATAAATCTACATAGGAGCAGTATGCTGAACTCCAGAAATGTTGATTTTGTCCCTTAGCTCCATCTTCAAGTCCCTAACCAGAAGCTCAATTGTTTGTGAGATGTTTCCTGGGAAAGTTGCAGTTGTCATTTTACTGTATGCTATGATTTTTCACCATCCAGTGAATGGGGCTTGCACCATACAGCATAAGTATGGAATCCTGCGCGATTGTGATCCATTGCATACAACACCCTTTTTTAAGCCAACCCGAGGTAGTGCATGTTGTATGGCAGTTAGAAGGGTGCCACAAGGGGATATGATGTGCATTGTCCTTAAACTTACACAGCAGGACAAGAGAAAATACAGCTCAAGAAAAATTCTGAGTTTTAAAGATGCCTGCAAACTATCTTCTGCTCCTCTGAGTCATCAGGTAAAAAACAACAACAATTGTCGATAGTTTTCATGCCACAAAAGAGTACAAGCCCTGTGCTTATATGCCATGAAAAATAGTAACCCTGTTAATCCTACCAGGTCATGGTCTAAGGAGCGCAGTTGTCATCATTGATGAGGTTCATGGGGGCAAATAAGGTGTTAAGAAGAGAGCATACTTGATAGATCAATGTATGAATGATGATATGTATGTTTTATCAAGGAAAAGAATCTCTTAAGCATTTATAATTCCTTTAAGGTATATGATCACAGTGGATTAGTGAGCAACACATCCTATCAAAATAATTTCAAAGTAATGAACGAAACTGGGAAGCTAATTAACAGCATCTATGATGCATTCGGGATAGGTTGGTGGTTTCAGGTTTGTTTCCAACCCAACCCCGGAGAAATGTATTGGGTCCGGAATAGGTTGGTTTTATATGACGTTGCTAGATGTTGGACAATATATTGGGTTCATTTGTTCAATCGGTTAACACGGGTTGGCAGTTCACTCGAAAATTTCATATAAGGACCACAGATAATAGATACGACCAAGCATCTAGGGATGATACACATAGAATTTTAACTGAATAATATTTTTTCATAGAAACTCGAGAGTATTGAATGTTATGGATATTATGTCTGAAACAAAACTTCCATGCCCTGGTAAAAATACTTTGATTTTGTCGGATCAAATTTCTTAAATCCAATTGTCATTTTAGTTCATGGAACATATAGAAACACTACGTGAAAATGCATTTTAGGTAATGCAGGATTGGTAATCGGTACCCATCGCACCTTACAAATAAGGATACAAATAACAAACGTGAACAACACATTACAAATAAAACCTCGAGGTTGAGATCTTACCTTGGCATGATGAGGCCCTGGTAATGGGTGAAAAAAAAGTCTGTTACTAATGTCTTTAGTAAGTATTGATGTCCACTACCAATTGTGGCGATATTGGTCATGGACCTCTACAGTACCTGTTACTTATCTTGAGGCTGGATCTATAATTTTTATCCAATTTAACTCGTGATGCCTGAACTCCGTGTGACTACGTCGGCTGCTGCTGCTGCTGCCCTAGACCTTATCCTCATCCCCCTCTGCTCCTCGCAAGAACTCTGTCTTGCCTCCTCCTCCGCTAGTGGCAGCTGATGAGGACATGACACTCTTAGATACGAATATTCAAGGTATATACAAGGTGAGCTCTTTCCTATGTAATTTAGTAATTTTCAGGATAGATTGCCACCTAATCTATAATGCAAGGATCTAGTAGAATTTAAAACAATTTCTACCCAAAATTTCCCACCCACCAGTCACAGAGAACCCACATGTTGGGTCCATGGGGGAAAGTACGTTGATGAATTTGTGACGTCAAACAAAAAAAGAGCACTTTCTAAAGGGTTCCCACCGTTGGGAGGCTAGTTTTTTCATCGGCCAAAAAAACTTACCCGCCTTGCGTACCCACACCCCTACCTGCCCATGCTATGACTTCCTAATCTGATTTGATCTTTGGACGCTGACCTTCCAAATTCGTTTGACTATTGTTATACAGTCTTATTTTCTATTGAACGTGCGTGTCGCATGTGCGTTTTTGATAGTGATATTATTATGATAAGGAACTATATATAACGAGGATCATTGTCACACCCCAAAATTTTTGGATTTTGGGATGTGAATTGATAGGATAATTAATGCAATGATTTTCTCAATTTTCTAAAATTTTCCAACCTTTAAATAAATAACAGGGAATTTAGTATAGGAAAATTTTGTTTTCTGAGTTAAATTAAAACAACAAAGGTTTAATATTGAGTGCTTTGCATTCATGTCGGTTGCATTTAGTGGTTTTATGTGTGTAAAGTTTTAAAAACAAGTTTAGAAGCCTAATGGGAATTTTCCAGAGTTTTCTGGTATTTATTCATATTTTTCTTAGAGAAATTCCAATTTTTGGAGTAGGCTAAAATCCATTTCGTGAGGTTCAAATATATTATTTGGGTTCCTCATATCCAACTCTATCTCTGAAATGTTTTCTAGGATTTGTAGAATTTTCAGAATATTTTTCATGGTTTTAATATCAATTCTAGACTTATCTGGAATTATTTTATAACCAGAAAAATATTTATTCCGAAAATTAAAATCACCCTAAATCTTAATAGACTAGCCTTGGCCCAAAGTTGACCCAATTTTAGGCCAAATCCATCTCATCACTTTATTGGGCCAAATTTCAAAGCTCATTCGCATTGGAATGAGGCAACCCACCTTTAGTCTCATATTGCTAATGAACCTGGAAGTGAGAGGTTTTCTCCCTATATATACGAACCACCTCTCCTCTGGAAAAGGCACACCATCGACTCCTTTACAGGGAGGCCCCTTTGTTTGGGATTTCCTAAGGTAGTCTTCTTCCACCATATCTTCCACTACGGCCCATTCTTCGTCTTATCGTCGCGCTGAACCTTCCGTCGTTTTTGGCCTCGAGATTTTCAGTAAGTCCCTCAGCGAATCTTGTAATTTTCTACCATATTCGTTTAGTCTATACTCTTTCGTAGAAAAGCCCCTGCTAGTTTTAAGCACTGAAAATCTTGTTTAGTCCATAATTTCCACGTTTTAGATTCGTTTTAATTCTTTTCGTTGTGTTAGATTCATGTCAACTTAAACTACACTAAGCAGCTAGTTCATGTTGGTCACAAGGGTACAGATTCAAAGAAATCTAACGCCTAAATCCTGAATAGCCGATTCCAACGTTTTCTAAAAATTCGACTAGATTCCTTAGCCGCTCACTGTTTTGACCATAACTTTTGATCTGTTTAACCAAATCTAGCAAATAAATACATTTTGGATATCTACAGAATATGTCCTAAAACTTTCATTGAAGAAGTCGGGTCAAAATATTCCTATTACTAAGTCGAATATATTTAAACATATTCCTGCACACTTTGACTGAAGTGCTTCAAAAAATTTCTTATTTGTTTGAACTCATGTTTTACCTCGGTTTTACAAATTCAAATAAAATTATTTGAAATAACCATTACATATGATTTTGTTTAAATAAAATCAATCAAGCATATATTTGTATTATTTTATAACCAAAATCCTTCGGATAGCAATAAGTCGCAGCGGAGATTTTCACCCTCAAAAACAGATTCTGAACGGCGCACTAAATCATGTGTCGTTTCTAGACAGTAGCTCCTAAAATCGTGATATTTTTCCAGACAATAGATTATCAAATTATGAAGCTAACCCAATTGGAATCACGTTAATGGGATGCCTAGAACTCGAGATATAAAATAAACAAGCAGACTATGTCAGATGGTGACGAGAATTGATCAAGCCATAACTTTCTGTGCGCTCTTTTTAAAGCTTTTCCTTTGATTGGTGTATTGTTCTTAGTTATTATTGATCTAGCTCCGATTAGAGTGATTCTTGCGCTCACATGACCATAGAATCAAGCCCTTCCGCTTATCACACTCTTTTAAAGATTTTATTTTTATTAGTGTACTGTTCTTAGTTGTATATTATTTGTTCGCTTGTTTAGCTACTTGTTGTGCTCGTGTCGTTGATTGCTGCGAGTAGAGGAGTGCCATCAAGAGATTTCAAGGAGAAGAGTTTGAAGATCAAGATCCAAAGACTATATGTGATTATACTGGATTTGAGGCAAGTTATAGAATAGACAATCCTTCCTACCTAAACACACTTTTTACATACATTTACTTTCATATGCATGTGTCTAAATTGATGTCCTATTAAGGTTGTACCTAGTTTGTATACTCTTGTCCTTGTTACCTTGGGATTATTGCATGTGGGTAGAATCTTTGCTATGCGCAACTACTGTAACTATTACTTAATTGTTAATTATGACATAATGATTCACTTCAATATTAATGATAAAACTTACTTTTTAGCAACATGGTTTAGGGAACTAGAGCATGTGCTGTGTGATTTGCTCTAGTGTGTCTCCTTAAGGTCCGGTTCTTAAAGTGGCAACCCAGGAGTCTGTCGCCAACGCTAGAACTATTATGGCTCTGGTCTTGGTCAAGTAACCTGTACGTCTCTAGCTTGCCAGTGGTTACCAGAGTGGCCGACGGCGTTATGAGAAGTAAGGCATGGGGTGTTTCTTGGTTCCACCGAGGACGGTAGCCCCGTCGGCTAGGTCCCGTTAGACCCAGTCCTGAGTTGGGAGCCCCTGTGGTATGGGAGCTCCGCACGTTGCACGCTTTATTTTTGCGCATTGTTGGCATGAGTTGTCCGCGCTTGGACGCCATTGACCCCCTCACGTTGCGCCCTGAGGGTCAGCCAATCTCGGTGCCTAGAGTCTCACCACCTTATTGTACCTTAGCGGCCATTGTCTTGTTAGGGTGTCTTGTGAAAAACCTCGTAGCGGCCCTACGCAAACACACCTCGGAAGTGTTGATGCGCGTGGTTGGGTGCAAAGTTCTTTGAACTTTTACGCGACTGGTGGGTAAAGGGCAAAACCTCTGCAGAGTGTAAAATCTATCATGATAGCCTTGCTCAAGGTCACCCTTTTTGATTAGAAGTTGATATTTATTATTGTTTAATGTTCACTTCCACTATATTAATTGGGTTACAACTTGGATCCATGTTAATGTAGTGATTATGATGTTGTTAAAATGAAACAACTAAAATTGCTAATGCAGTACAGCCGTGTCAAGCCTTTCTTTTAAGCCTTCATTATCCGTGTTGTACTTGCTAAGTAAGACATTTACTTACGTTTGCTATTATTCAACAAAATCTCGGATAGGTAACAGATGGATCAGTGATACTTCTGAGCTGTGGTCAACCAGTCGGTGTCCCTGTGGACTTGAGGCTAAAGTTCTTTTGAACTTTTACGCGGCGGGTGGGTAAAGGGCGAAACCTCTGCAGAGTGTACAATCTATCATGATAGCCTTGCTCAGGGTCACGAGCGGCCTGGACCCTTTTTGATTAGAAGATGTTATTTATTTATTACTGTTTAATGTCTACTACAAAATATGATGTTTATTTACTGCTTAATGTCACTTACACTTTATTAATTGGGTTGCAACTGGGGCTCATTCAATGTAGTAACTTGGATAATGATAAAATAAACCAACTAAAAGTGCTAATGCAGTTAAGCCGTGTCTAGGCCTTTTCTGCCTATTTATTCAACAAAATCCCGGATGGGTAACAGATGAAGTTTCTTGAAGATCTTCTGTACTTCTGAGCTGTGGTCAACCAGTCGGTGTCCCTGTGGACTTGAGGCTCTACCTGTCGAGAGAGATAGACTTCCGCTGTGTTTTATTTCGGTAAACTCTGATTTAACTATTTTTTTATTCGAGCATATGTACTCTGTTTATCATATTTATTAGCTGTATGTGTTCTGTGGACTTCCTGGGCACACATATAGCAGCATTCGGGTTTTTGTGTAAATTCGGGTGTGACAACCATGAAATACTTAAAGAGAGACAAGAATGCAAAAAAGACCGGTGACGACATCCAAGCGCATGGAAGCCCATAGTTTAGTTCGGAGTCAGCCCAAGACTGTTGTATTGTGCCGGTCATAACTTTTTCATCCGGACTCCGATTAAGGCCTATAAGTAATTATTGGGAAGCTTATCAATTAAGCTTTCAAATGGACCTGACTTCATCTCAGTATCCCATTGGGAATGTCTTCTCATCATCGATATAAGTCATTGTTGTATCTGTTGGGTCTTGTGCCACCTTATATCAGGCCTTAGCACATGTAATTTTTCTTGGGACCCCGGCCCAAGCTGTTGGAACCCCCACCAATAGGAGCACGCCCCAAGGGCTGCACTAGGATGTTCTCCCCATGGCCTCCATCTCCTTGGCCGCTGCCTAGTATCTACACTATATTAGTATATGGTGCTGCCACTTTTAGATGAGGTTTTACTTAGATTAATGTGTCATTGAACAGTTTCGATGTTCATTGGTTCATAAGACCCCAACTATTGTGCCTCGTATTTATTTGCGTTGCAGATTTCCTTCTACCTTGTTCTTGCTCGTATTTTTTGGTTTGCTTGCAGAAATTAGCCTTTGTAGTGAGGTCAACCGAGCGATGCATGGTTGATAACCTGAGGAGATGTGATGCTACGATTGGTTCAATTCTTCTTGATTAGAAGCCAGATCTGTATGTCAAGTTTCAACGAAATTGATATTTATATGAGCCTTTGGAAGATCGGGACCCATTCCCATCAAGTGGTAATTAGAGACTTAGTGTTATTGTCAGGTTCCAATCAATTGTATCGCTCTATTTGTTCAGTTTGTGCCACTATCCTAATACTCCAAAAAATTGCCTCACAAAAAATTTTCTTTTCAGATTGATATTCTGAATTTTAGTCTCTCATCGTGTCGTTGTGGTCATCGTGTGTGGTTCTTGTTCTAGCTTCCTAGTGTTGTTGCTGGTGTATGGATTTGCTGCATGCAGTATAAACTACAAAGAAAAGATTTGACAATGCGAGAAAAGGAGAAGAATAAACTTTATCACTGAGGAATCATTTTTGTTACTTCCCTTGTTAATCAGATCGTGCTTCTTGCTGGAGTTTCTTCCATCTTTTGTTCCTGTGCGCAAGAGAAATAGAGAGAGATATAATTTGCACCGCAGCACCTAAAAGAATAGAAGTTTTTTTCCTAAGAAGATATCCTCGTATTTTTTTATGTGCAACATATTCCTTGTCCGGCAACATCTTCGGTTTGCATCACTTGATATCTTACCACAACCTAGTAGATACATGATAGAACATATAGGTTTATGTGGTTTCTTTCCTACTAACAATGACGGGTAACATCACTCATCGCAAGATAGAACTTGACATTCTTTGAGAGTCATACCACTGCTTCTACATTTACTCCTTCAGGTCACTATATTCTTCTGTCCCTACCAACTTAAGATGGCACAGGTGTTGATGAGTATATTAATTGGGAGCTAAAGATAGGTAAAATTTTTGCACAATGTCATATGCGTAAACAGAGAAAGATTACGAACACCACTAGTGATTCAGATAAACTGAAAATGCCGGAAGATATAAAACTTCTAATGTGAAAAACATTTGTTAATCCACCTCGTGTATCTCATTCCAAAGATGATGTGCATCAATAGAGGACCTCCATCTTGTTATCCCTATTGTTATGCTTAACCTTTTGCATGTACCCACCAAAAGTGTCTTTTTCTACCACCACGGGTGGCATTCTACAGTTCGGTGCCGCTGCTGCCATGGAGTTGGGCATGTGCAGGACGTTTGCACCTGTCCATGAGCATACATTGTTATAAAGGATTGCGGCTAAATTAACACTGCTGATGTCGAGGAGAACACATTGATGAGGGTGCTGTTTTGGGTGACAAATTTTACTGCCCACTACAGTTTACTATCGTCTCCTGAAGTATCACAAACCAGTAGGCCGTAGCCCTGAAATTGAATGGTCAAGGACGCGGCCAACAAAGACGATTGCCGGTGTGTAACCTTTCTCATTTCCACGTATCTTCTTTTCCTTTGCTCATGGAAAACAAAACATCAAACAACTGCACACAACAAGTTAAAGATCGGATGTGTAGCTATCTGGATTCGACTTGGTGAAGGAACAAACATGTGTGTAGCCGGCGCATGAACCACGGTTGCGGTACGGTTAGGAATCCTTGTGTTCTACAGCATGGCAGCCGTATTTTTAATTAGCAAGGACTGCCCAGCTAAGCTGCTTCCGGCCTGTATATATATACGGCCCCGTGGGGTCGGTCAATTCAACACCCAAAGTACGCCTTTCCTTGCCTTCCTCCCACCTACATTGATCCAACATTGAAGTTACACGAGTGCTCTTCATGTCAACAATATCGCCAATGAAATTACTAGCACTATAACCCATAGGAATGATACATCCAGTATAATCTTGCTGCCTTGTTTAGTTAATAACTGACCAAGAATAAATAATGTTGTTCAGATTTTGTATATATCCTCTTTGTTCCAAATTGCAGGTCGTTTTGGTTTTCTAGATATGTATCTTGTGCTATGTATCTAGATGTACACTATGTCAAGATACATAGTAAAATATATGTATCAAGAAATGCCAAAATGACATACAATTTGGAATAATGGAGGGAGTAGCTAGTACAGCTCAGAAAGAAAGCAATGCTCAGTGTTTTTGCACTCAAATAGGATGGATCTCTGTCCTTTGATTTGCTCCACTAAGCCATCACCAGAACACTCATGACCACAGATTCCTTCATGGAGTTCCTTGAACTTGGATCCCTCACCAGTCATATGATTTGCAAGTTCTACTGTAGCACACATCAAACTGTATATGGACATCCTATTCAGAACCAGCTTCGGGAATAGCTTGTCCTCATCTCGTTCAGCATCACCATGCAGTTCTAGTGCTCATTCATAAACGCCGCAGCCGCAGCCATGGTAAGATAAAGACATGCACCAGTAGAAAAAGGACCTTTCATCCCCTATCTTTTGTCCCGGTTAGGTTTTAAACCGAGACAATAGGCCTTTAGTCCCGGTTCGTATTTTTCTAGGTCCAAGGAGGACCTTTAGTCCCGGGCGGAAACACCGACCGGGACTAAAAGCCACCATTTAGAGGTCCCGAGACCTTTAGTCCCGGGCGGTGGTTTCACCGAGACTAAAAGGGTGATTTTTAGTCTCGGTTGGTGGCTACAACCGGAACTAAAAGGTCTTTAGTCTCAAGTGTAGGTGCTTCACGGGTTACAATAAAAGAGGAAACATCCCACTTTCTATCACATGTACTGTGTAGGTGGAGTGGCTAGGTGGGTATGCGTGAGACCGTGCAAGAGGTTATGGGCATGGGGACCGGGACTAAAGGTCCGGACCCTCCTAGTCCCGGGCGCCACGCCCGGGACTAAAGGGGTTCTGGCCCGGGACTAAAGGGGGATTCTGTACTAGTGAGGTTTGTATTCTCAGCACGGTAGCTGGTGGCAGTGGAGACATGGCCGCCGCCAGGGCCGGACCCAGCTGGTACCTCTGGGGGGGGGGGGGCGGGGGCTGAATTATTCTTCTTCCTCCTTCTCCACCTCTCTCTCTCTCTCTCTCTTTTCTTTTCCTTTTATCTTCTCCACCCTTAGCTCCTCTTGTCCCAATGGAGTTTCTAGCCAGGAGGAGGGCAGCCCCCTCCAGGATCCGCCACTGGTCGCCACGCCTCCCTTAGGCAAGCCATATTGCTCGAGTTCTATGCAAATGCTAGCACATGAGAGAGTAAAACAAAATAAGACATAATTTTAGTTGTTGGGAAGGGTACTTGGTGAATGTTCCTGCTATCCTTGTGGGTGTGTAGGCACTTGCTCTAGGGCAATCTAGCTTCTATGGCATTAACCAACAATATAGCTTGCCTACTGAACCTGACTTGCCGTGAAGAAACCATGTTTACTAGGCAGATGAGTTTTATTGACTCTGCCATGACAATATGACTGGTTCCACATTTTGACACCATATTGCATTGGTGCATGAGAGACCAGTGGTGATCACCCCTTGCATTATGAGTGATTGACAACCATGGTGTGAATTGATGCAGCTATTGGCTTATGATGTGCATCTGTTGGACACATCATGGCAGTCGGCAAAATGCAGTGAAGGTCAAGAGAGGCTTGGACTGAGGGACCCAAGGAGTTCACACGGGGTCATGGGTGATCCACACTTTGTATTTGAGGAGCAAGGGTGCATGGTGACTTAGTGTAGGCGTTTCGAGAAGCGCGGGGGTTTTTCCGGTTTCACTGCAAAACCGAGGGAAGATAACGTGGTACCATCGCGAAGCTTGCGCCAAAGCAAAATAATATTGCAAAGGGTGTACGGACGTCTGATGCCCAAGGAAAAACTCGTACCAAAATGCCCCTATGTGGGTAATTATTCTAGTAGTAATGGTAGGGTAATTTCATCTTTCCGTCGGACTCTATATATATTGGGATGGTTTGTTTGGGGGCGTCCATTGCAAACCCTAATTTCATTTTGTTGGTGTGAAGCCACATGCTCATGCACTTGTATCGTGTCTTAGAGTTGCTGCATTAGTTAGTACGTACATGTGTGTCATGTACGTTGCGTGGCATGAGCATGTGGCTGGAACGTGTTGTCTTCATGTTGTGACCGGAGTTAGTCAGTGCACGGTGTTAGTCATGTGCATGTAGAATTAGCATATTACTTGTGCTAGTACGAGTCATCGGGGAATGAGTAGTTGAATATGGCGAGAAGCTAGTAGCTACATGCAGGAGTAGTTGAGCACGACGTAGAGGCGGCATGACTTGTGGTCAGTCTGGTGTCCGCTTCTTATGGATCGTGAGGGTGAGTCATGTGTTTGTGCATGAGGTAGTGGCATGTGCTTTGTGTGTTGATGTGCACGCGCACGCGTGAGAACTGGCCATTAAGTTGTTGCTTGGCAGTGTCGCTGGGCTTTAAAGCCATGTACTCGTTGTTGTGTTAGGTCGAGAAGAATACAGAAAAACCAGGGCGTTCGTTGCCGCAAACTCGTGCGTGTCATCTGTGTTCAATCCATGTTTGCTATCAACCGTCTGTCCATGTGAGTGCTTCTGTTGTGGTGAGCTTGAGTGTGTTTGTCACTGCTCAAGCTAAATCTTGGACGGTTCCAACATGGTTGGGCTTCATGTGCGGGGGATGAGAGGTAGAAGAGGGTGATTACTTTTTGTCTCAAATTTCTATGAGAGTTGGATGATGAGCGTGGCTTACTAGCCTTGTATAGATGATGCCCTCGTGATTTCATTGAAGTGGTTACTCAAATTCTTTGTGTTCTTCATTTTTTCATGTTTTTTGGAGTTATTTTTGGGATTTTTTTATCTTCACGTTTGAGTGCGAAATCCGTGAAATTTGTTGGGGGCTTTTGTTGCTAGATCCTTGAGAGCAACTTCGATATACTTCCCTCAAGGATTTGATTCGAATTTGATGATTTGCCAAATTTGCTCTTGGTGTGATGTTCTTCGGTTCGCACAAAATTAGTTATGGGTGCATGAGCTCTACTTTCTAGATCTATTAGCATTTGGGGTTGTGAATCCATGCCTCAAGCTTCGTGCGAAATCGTGGTGATTTGAGTGGGGATTTTTCGTTTGAAGTGGAGTTTGTTCTTGTGTTCTTCTCTTGGTCCTGTTCTGTATGGTGCGTGCAGACTGCGTCGGGGAAAGAAGCTCGTTCTAGAGCACGCAAGCAACAGAGGCCGACGCACACATGCGCAAAGCCCAGCGGAGCAGCCGCAGCCAGCAAGGTGCGCGCAGGCCAGAGTGGCCCAGCCGCGGCCCAGCAGGCCAGCGCCAGCGGCAGCCCAGGTGCGCTCAGCGCTCGCGCAGGCAGGGCGAGTTCGGCCGAGAAGGGGCGGTCGCAGCCCAAGATGAAGAGAGCAGCCCAGCAGCACTTCACTGGTAGGTTAAGGTATGGTTCTTCCTCTTCTTGTACTAGTTATCTAATTGTTGCAAGTAGTGGTAATTTAGCGTCTCAATTATATCAATGTTTTCACTCTATTTTCGGGGGTTCTCATCATTTTTAAGGTGGGCTTGTTATGACTTGACTTACATCGTCTTAGCTATCAGGAGAAAGGCTTATTGTGTGTATTTGGGACATAGGCTTTAATTCTTACAAGGAATTTTTGAACCTCCCGTTCACCTCCTTTCAGTCGCTTTTCCGGTCCTTTAGTGCATGGTGGACCGCATATGTATGCCTTGCTCGTACGTGTTTGTTAGCGCAAAACAGAGCAACTAACAAAGGTAATAAAAAAAAGAAACAAAAACATGGTTTGGTTTTGGTTCTGAAATTTTTTGGCTTTTCCATCGAGTGTCGTTAGCTATGAAAATAAGTTTCTTCTCCTCTGATGGTCGTGTACCAAGTAAGATTTATTGAGTGATTTCAAGCAAAAGGATACGCGAAAGTGAAGCATGATAAATGTGATCAGCAATTGTAGTGACAGCAGGAAATTATTTTGCTAATATGCTCTGGCCTGTATTAAATCAACCGAAAAGTAACCATAGCTCATGGCAGTTGCTTCTTCCGTCATGTCGCTTACTCATTTCACGTCCCATACATACGTGTGTGATGAATTTACAACTATTATTCTAAATGTGCACCTATATCTCGACGAGGAATTAATCATGCATGCAACAAATACTCCAGTCACCAAGCAAGTCTAGCCTTCATAGGAGACAATTAGAACACTAACTGATAATTTCTCTCCACTTCAGTGTGATACCGTATTCTGAAGTACAAACCGAGTAGGCCATCATAACCCTTAAGGCTTTGTTTAGAAAATGAAGTTCTGGAGTGGATTAGAGGGGTTTTGAGTGGAGCAATTTCCTCTGCAGGTCAAAATCTTTCTGGATCCCTTCCAATCCCTCTCGATATCGTTCAACACTCCATTTTTCAAACAAAATCTAAATCGATGGGTCAAGTACACGGCCAACAAACACGATTGCACGCGACACCTCCTCGATCACGAAGAACACAAACGGGTTATCAGCGACGAAATCCACTGTCTCCGGCTGATCCATCACCGCACTAGCCCCACAGAGCATGTAGCTCCCGGTGGAGACCATGCTAGCCTTGCTGCCTTCCTCGTTCACCTCAAGCACTGCCTTGTGGCACACATCCCCGACGTGCAGCGGCGTGCCGGTGTCGCCGTCGCCGCCGCCGCCGCGCTCCGCCATGTCGGACAGGTCGGCGTCACCGGCGAAGAAGGCGGCATTGATCCCCATGTCGTCTCTCAGGGCCTGCCTCACGCTGCCGGAGATGGAGACCCTGAACTTGGGCAGCCGGAACTCCCCAACCGGCATCGGGATGGCCGGCAACCGGTAGTGCCAGAACCCTGTGCCGGACGCGAGTTTTTCGACCAGCCCGGCGAGGCCGTCGCGTTCGTCCGGCAGGAAGATGCACAGGGAGTATTTCGGGAGCTCGTCGGCGGTGTCGCTGACGCTGACCTCATCGCCGGCCTTGCTTTGTGATGATTTCTTGCCTTTTCTCGGTGGTGACGGCGGCGGTGGCTCCGGCGATCTGTATGCGAGCTTGAGCACCCTGTACCCGTTGCGGACGGCGATCAGCTGGCTCCGCGACGAGCACATGAACGGCACGTCGGCGGCGCTGCCGTCGAGGCGTTGGAACTTGTCCACCCTGGTGTGGGACTCGGCGAACGGCGCCTCCCACTTGCCCTTGAAGTAGACGGCGCAGGCAATGACGAGGCTTGTCAGTGAGTTCACTGAACTTGAATCGAGGATCGAGTCGATGCGGTTGTTTGTGGCCGCCGCCACGCCGCCGTTGATCTCTTTCACTGCCTTCTCCGGCTTCGCGACAAGAAATTTTTTTGAGTTGAGTTCATGCGCGTTCATAGGAATCGAAAGGGATTATTAGGATGATTTTGGTTATTAGATGCATTCTCAATCTCACCTCGTTGCTGAAGCCGACGGCGCGCGCCTCGGCATTGTAGGCCTCTGCGGCGGCGTCCAGGAACCCCGGCCGGAGCGCCCACGCTGCGTCGTGCCACGCGCCGCAGGCGAACGCGACGGCCGGGCCCCCGGAGCGCGACCGGTCCGCGAGCGCGCCCTCCGCGACGCGGCGGGCGAACGCCGCGGCGTCGTCGCGGCTGTCGCCGCCGAGCGCGTCGACGAGCTCTTGGAGCGTGCCGCCGCGGGCGCCCGCCGCCAGCAGCGCCAGCGCGGCGTAGATGGACGCCGGCGAGAAGGCGAGGTTCGCATTAGCTCCGCCGCCATCTTCCTCGGCGGGCGCGAGCTTCTTGGTGAGGAGGAGCGAGAGCGCAGTCAGGCCGGCGCGGTTGGTCCTGCGCACTTCTTCAGTCCTTCGCCGCTTGCGCGCCATGGCCGGCGATCGTCGTGATCGGAGATGCTTTCGTTTGCGTAGTAGCGCCCTTGCTGGAGACCACGGGATCACGCTCGCGTCGAATCAGATCTCTCCTCATCTACTTATACCCCATCACATATCACAATCCACAGCTCGAGCCCTTCTCGAGTTCTCCTCTCGTACAAATCTAGAATATATATCTCCTGATATATAATACCATACCTCGTAGTAGAGGAAACATCATTTTAAGAAGGTATGGGAAAGAAATTACGAGAGGAGATATATACTGCTAGCTGGACACTACTTTCTATTTTCCACATCATTACTAAGTATAGGGGAAAGGAATCCTGCAGCCACGTGCCGAATCGAAAGGTCGACCAGACTGATCATTTTAAGAAGAAAAAAAAGCTCATTCCAAACGCGCCGTTGGTTTGGCTAATCAACACAGTATTTTCCTCTTAGCCCAAATCAGCACTAGCCACCTGTCACCAACGAAGGTGGGGGAGGTCAGCTACACCGCCACGCTAGCGACGGGCCCGCCCGTCCAACCACCTCGCTGCTCGCGCTCCCACCTCGCGCGCTGTCGTCGCTCTGGGCCGCCGCGCCGCCATGGGGCCGGTGGAGGGGTGCGCGTAAGAGGGAGCAGATCGAGGGCCCACGCGCCGCTGCCCACGAGCACCGTGCCCTTCGACGCCCACTGTGCCCACCGCCGCCGCTTGACCCCGCACTCGCTGCCGTCGGGGAGGAGGGAGAGGGAGCCGCCCGTCGTGCCCGCCGCCGCCGCTTGACCTGCCCGGCCGTGGAGGGAGAGGGAGCCGCGGCGCCGGTGGACTATAGATTTGCGGGTGTCGTCATGTTCCGGATGGCCGGGAGGGTGAGCAGCTTGGTGCCCCACTCGTCGTCCCTGTCGGCCTTCCTCTCGAGCTCCCACGAGGTCCGGCCGGCCACCATGAAGTGGTCGTGGCCGCCCATGGCGCTCTACTTCGGGCGCCGCACCAGCCAATCAATGAGGTCGAGGGCGAGCGCGTCCCGTGTCGAGGTGATGTTGAAGAAGTACCTGCCGGCGTCCATGGTGGCGTAGAACGGCATGTACACCACGTCGGCGAGGGAGGCATTGGCGGCGAGGCACTCCTGGTGCTTCATTCGTGGGCAGCGGCGGAGGGGCGGTGGTGAGAGAGAGTAAAATGAGATGGTAGTTGAAAATGGTGGAATAAAATACATGATAGTTGGGATAGAGGAAGAGTAATGAGAGAGATGAGTGCGAAAGAAATTAATATAGAGGAAAGAAACTCGATGACAATTTCTTTTAGGAGACGCAAATAGAAGAATAGAAGAATTCAAGTGCGGAGATGACGGCCTTACCTTTTTGGAAAAATTTCAATCGTGCCATTACAATTTTCTAATTTTTAAAAATGCCACTCTCGGTGACTGTGGTGGCCATATCTGTCAGTGACACATCGATGACATATTTTTAAAATGTGATTATAATGGGATGAATCCGACTAGCGGTATTTTTTTTTGCCTCCCCTCTTTCTCCCTCCGAGCTCTCCTTTCGGTAGGCAATCGCAACTGCCTAGCCTAGGACTACTCCCGGCGTGGACGGCTCTGGCCGCCGCTAGCGCAGGTGGCGGGCGCTCATGGGTTGCTCCGGCTGGAGTCCACGGGCGCAGGCAGCTCCATCGCGCGCATGCTCGGGAATGGGCGGCTCCGGCCATGGCGTGGATGTGACCTCAAGCAGCTGTGGCGCGCATGGACTCTGGTGCGGGGCGGCTCCGGGTTCCGTGGACATGGATGTGGCCATGCGCTCCTGCCGGTCGGAGTCGGTACGGTTGGCTTCGGGCACAACCGGTGGGTGCGGACGGCGGAGTGGGCCAGGGGCTGCGGGGTGTTGGCACTACTTACGATCCAATATCAGAATTGAGAATCCTGGTACTGGGGTAAGGAGTGTTTCAGTGGTTTTCCTTATGGCTTAGTAAAATATAGAAATATTCTGCAAGCGCACAGAATCACCGCTGTAGCACTTCACCTGGGAGTATCCCGAGGTATCGTAATTTATATTTCCGCAGAGAAGCTTTGGCAATATTACTAGTGAACAGATATTCGAGACTATCAGAGAAGGGCACACGACTAGACAAGACAGGGGATAACGGTATTGGATAGGAGTGGATATACCAAACACACAGCTCAAGGAATACTCAGGTAAGGGAGAGAAGAGATAGATAGCTGGGAGGACAATGAGAAGAGATAGATGACTCCTGGATTCTTTATCTACCTATGTCACTCTAGCTTAGAGATACAGCGGCTACAAAGCCAGCACTAGGAGATCTAGGATAACTCTAATGTCTTAGCTTCGGGACAAGGGAACCGGTGAATACACAGAAAGGGATGAGAAGGGGTGCCACTATTTTCCAACTGGAGAATCCTACGGACCGGAACTAACGTGATGGGCTACGAAGACCGAAAGGGTTGTCACCACCTCCCGGCTACCACCTCCGTTGCGACGGGAATAAACTAAGGCCACCGACTAGTCTAGGAACCACTCCTACACTAGGCAACGACTACTTACTCTGCTAGCAAGAGCAAGCAACCTTGTCAATACTCTTGGTGACAATTCACCTCCAGTATCAAGCAAGATCGAAGAACCAGCCAAGACAAAGACTTAAACAAGACTACAAGCACTAGAACTATAACTGACTATAGTCTAAACAAGATATATGCTGCAACTAGGATAAAGTAGAAGCAAGATATAAATGACAAAGGCAAAGTGATAAAGATAACTATATTGATAACTCAAAGTCTTGCAAAAGGAAAAGGTAAAAGATACAAGAGCTTATACCAGAGCTTCTGAAGACGACTCCGGAACCTCCGAGGCAAAGCTCGACTCAACTCTAACTCCCAACTAAACTATCCTAACTCTACTAGAATGAAAGTGGAAATGAGCTCCTTGGCTTGGTGTGTGTTACAAGAGAAGTGCGACCCTCTATTTATAGCTCAAAAGGTCGGTTGTAGGCAGGGTAGCCGCCAAGGCAACCAGAGGCGGCAGAGAGGCGGTTCGGCCGAACTGTCCAGTTCGCCCGAACCGAGGGATGCACCACCTCGGCCACCAAGGGCCAGGATGCAGCCCCAGGATCGGTTTGGCAACTGGGGGCGGTTCGGGCGAACCCCCCAGTTCGGCCGAACTGGGCTGGGAGCCCAGGCCCACCCCCACTCATGTTGTTCTGGCCCAGGGTGACGTGTCGGTCCTTCGGGATGAGTTGGCGGTCGTCCACGTGTCGTACGTTGTGTCTGCTTGGTCATCGGTGATGTGGACGGCTTCCGGCGGCCTGTACGGCTAAGGGGGTTAACCGGCCGAACGGAGTCGTTCGGCCGATTCGGTCATTTTTGGCCCCAATAGCGCGTATTTGTCGTAGTTGTACCTGCACAAGTGTCACTCACCAAAACTCGTGGAACTTTATTAGAAATAAAACCTAAGTACATGGAATGTTGCATATAACCTCGTTTATTCCCGAGTATTGGTGGTCGGATTTGGGTTGTAACGACCGCCAACAAGCTCCCCCAAGCTTAGCTCTTTGCTCGTCCTCGAGCAAAGATATAAACTTAGGCTCGGTGGATCAGGAGTTGCTACAATGTCATTTCTTTTGCAGGTAACTTATAAAAAACTATTGCTCAAAAATACTTGAATCATAGGCAAAGTTTCAAATCACCTTTTTACCTATGGGGCTTATAGCAATCTCCTTATCTTGGGCGGTTGAAAGAATGAACAAAACTCAGTTTTATTCCACTCTACTCTTTTCGGGATCCCATCTCGGAGTTTTTCATAAGTTTTGAAAACTACAAATTGTTCCTCATTGGCACACTCAATCACTCAAGTGTATTTGAATCCTCACCAAAGGCTTGTGCCTTCTTTTTCATCCTAACATCTAATATGGCTTTTTGTGTGGCTCAGGGACAAAGGATGAAGGCATGCATGCATCTTATATTTTGCTAAGTCAAAGACCGGATCTCTGAGGAGACAAATCACATCTTAAGATCGAGACGTGCAAGTGTGTGGACATGAGTGGAGTGGCATATGGTGGAGTGGTGGAATGGTGGAATGAAATATGGTGGAACTCCTTGGATGAATTTCCCTCTGCTTGATTTATTTTCGAGAACATGGGCTATCTTTTATTCTTATATTTTTGCCATGCCACTTGGCATGCTTTTATTTTTCTCCTTCTCTTTGCCATGCTCTTTGGCATGCTTTTCTTTTTCTTTTATTTTTGCCATGCTTCTTTGGCATGCTTTTCTTTTTGCATAGCCCATGTCTCTATCAAGAATATTTGGAGAGGGAAATCATAGAACATGGAGCATTTATTTTTGTGGATGGATGATGGAAAATGTTTGCTAACTCCCAGTGTAGGAATTGCAAGTGAGAGGTGGTGTGTGTACGTGGATCTCCTAGTGATTGCGATGAACAAACACTTGCTTTGCTTACGGCTAATGATGCAGGTAGTGAGGAGCCACTAGATGGGCATCATGTGAGTAGAAATTTTCAACTAAGCTTATCATATGGCTCTGGTAGGTATTTTGACCAATGAGGAACTTGTTTCATTTTGAAAGCATAAATTTCCGAGATTTTCCCCGTACTAAAAGCAGAATAGAATTTAACCAAATTCTCACTATATCAACCCCCACAACAACTTAAACTTGGAATAAAGCATGTGCTCCCACAAGGTTTTCAGGATCATTTTTACTCATGCCAAATAACTCAAGCACAATCTAGCAACTAGTTGAAACAAAGTACTTGCAAAATTAATGACAGAGCAACTATTCATCATTTCCAAGGTGAGAGGCATATGATTCATTCCATGCATAGTTGGGAGTTATTTTATTCAAGGGAAATATTTTTGGTATTTTCATTTTTTTAAATGCAAATTATCATGAAGATATGCATAGCACTGTACTTGCATGAGTTCTTGTA
>OAMR01000498.1:808467-819741 GCA_900205405.1 Echinochloa crus-galli | reverse complement strand
CTCTTGATGGTACTGAGAATGGTGGGCTAGCGTGTCTTGAATCTCTCGGGTACGGTCGCTCTACTAGAATGAAAGTGGAAATGAGCTCCTTGACTTGGTGTGTATTACAAGAGGGGGTATGGGGTCCTATTTATAGTTGCATAGGACGGTTGGGGCTGGAGTAGCCGCCAAGGGACCGGGCGGGTACCCCCTGGGATTTCGGGCGCCAGGGTCGGTTCGGCAGAACCAGGGGGTTCGGCCGAACCCTTGGATGCGCCGCCTTTGCTCTGGGTGGCCAGGATGAGCCCCTAGAGTCGGTTGTGAGGCGGTGGGCAGTTCGGCCGAACCGGGTCCTTCGGCCGAACTGGCCCGGGGGCTCGGCTGCCCTCTGTTCCACCGCCTCTGCCTCTGGATGGCCTGGATCGCCTCCACCTGGCCGGGGTGTGTTTGTTGCCCCAGATTGGTGACAGGAGGGGTGGCGGTGGGGGAGGGGAGGGGGCAGCCGAGGGAAAGCAGGGGGCGGCAGTGGGGAGTGGAGAAGAGAGAGTGAGGTGGGAGAGTAAAAAAAGAGTAAAATGAGATGGTAGTTGAAGATGGTGGAATAAAATACGTGATAGTTGGGATAGAGGAAGAGTAAGGAGAGAGATGAGTGCGAAAGAAATTAATATAGAGGAAAGAAACTCGATGAAAATTTCTTTTAGGAGATGCAAATAGAAGAATAGAAGAATTCGAGGGCAGACGGCCTTACCTTTTTGGAAAAATTTCAATCGTGCCATTACAATTTTCAAATTTTTAAAAAATGCCACTCTCAGTGACTGTGGTGGCCCTATCTGTCAGTGAGACATCAATGACATATTTCTAAAATGTAAAAATTATAATGGGATGAATCCTACTAGCCGTATCTTTTTTGGCCTCCCCTCTTTGACCCTGTTTAGTTCCAAAAATTTATCCCTCCAAACTTCACTATTCATCTATCACATCAAATCATATCAAATCTCTCTCTTCATGCATGGAACATTAAATGTAGGTAAATAAAAAACTAATTACATAGTTTTGATGTACACGATGAGACAAATCTTTTGAGCCTAGTTAGGTCATGATAGGACAATGTTTACCACAAACAAACAAAAAGTGCTACAGTACGCTACAATGTCTGATGTGACTTTTCTACAAACTTTTCACCCCCCCTCTCTTCGCCCTTGTTTAGTTCCCAAATTCGGGAGCCAAACTTTGGCCTTTTGAGGTGCGTGCGCTACTGTAGCATTTCGTTTGTATGTGTGAAAAATTATCCAAAAATTGATTAATTATGCTCAAAATGTTCGTCTCACATAATACAACAAAACTGTGCAATTAGTTTTTGATTTATCTATATTTAGTACCCCATGCAGGCGCCGATATTTTGATGTGATTGAAATCTTTTTTTGCTTAGTGAAAGGTAGAATTTGTTATCTAAACGAGGCCTTCATGAACTAAACACTCCCTTTCTCCCCTCCGAGCTCTCCTTTCGGCAGGCAATCGCAGCTGCCTAGCCCAGGACTACTCCCGGTGTGGACGGCCTTGGTCGCCGCCAGCGCAGGTGGCGGACTCTCACGGGTTGCTCCGGCTGGAGTCCACGGGCGCAGGCAGCTCGCGCATACTCGGGAATGGGCGGCTCTGGCCATGGCGTGGATGCAACCTCAAGCAGCTGTGGCGCGCATGGGCTCCGGTGTGGGGCGGCTCCGGGTTCCCTGGACATGGATGTGGCAATGCGCTCCTGACGGTCGGAGTCGGTACGGTTGGCTTCGGCCACAGCCAGCGTGTGCTGGTGGGTGCGGGCGGCTCTGATGGGCGAGCATGGGTACGAGTGGCGCCGGCCGCTGCAGGCGTGGGCTGCTCCGGCTGGTGGCCGGCTCCGGCGGGTGGCTCCAGCATGGGCAAGAGTAGGTCCCACCAGCGCAGGGGCGTGCGGAGATCCAGCGGCTCGCAGCGGCAGCGCTGCGAGTGAGGAGCCGTAGCAGTTTTCTTTTTATTTTTGAAAATTGACATCACTGCCGGTCTGACACCGACAGTGATAGCTAATATTTTCACTTCCGAGCATTTACTGCCGCCCCCTCGAGACCGGCGGTGATGAGGGTTCTACAACTGGCGGTGATGGGCTTAGTGTAGTTAGGGTGTGTTCAGATCGGTGAAAAGTGCGGTGAAAAAGTCACATCGAATACTATAGCGCACTGTAACACTTTTCGTTTGTTTGTGGTAATCGTTGTCCTATCATGACCTAACCAGGTTCAAAAGATTCGTCTCGTCATGTACATCAAAACTATGCAATTAATTTTTTTTATTTACCTACGTTTAGCATTTCATACCTGCGTTATTTACTATATTTAATATTTTGATGTGATGTCGATGTGATGGAAAATTTGAAATTTAGAGGAAACTAAACACACCCTTAGTTGTTTTGAGTAGTAGTATTTTCTCCTTTTTCTCGGGTTAACGTGGAAATTTCTCGTGAGTACGTGATTGGTATAGAATATAGTTAGATATGAGCGAAACCAAAGTTACCGTCGGGACGTAGTCGTGCCCTCAGAGCATCTCCAAGAGTGACTAAAAAATAAAGTCCCAATACACTAGTTTTGGGACATTGTTAAAAATTATTGGGCACAGAAAATATCCACTCTTCCAACAGCTTCTAAAAAATAGTCCCAAAAACGATTTAACTGCTGCCACATCATTCATACGTGGGTCCAACGGTTGATTTTCTCCTCTATGAACAGTAACTCGGGATTTATCTTTTTTTGGCAGTTTGTCCTGTGGGATTGGGAGTGCTAAATGCGGAGGTAAACTTGGCTCAAGATGGAGCAAGTATTGGGCACATAAAAAATTAGGACCCATATTAGACAACTGTTGGAGCACTTTTTTTCATCTTCATTCCCAAAACTAATTATTGGGAATAGTTTTTGGATACTCTTGGAGATGCTCATATGGTTTGTGAGCTTCAATAGCCTGGCCACAGGGCCTGCCCTAGATTTAACGCTTGTCAAGTGTAAAAGTTATAGTGAAAAATAGATGAAAGGTACAACGGTGTCATGTACGACGGAACAAGACTACCAAATGACACAGAATGATACGTCAATGTAATTCACTGCACACATATTAGTTTTCTCGATTTTAGGTTCATGTAGGGCGTGTTTCTTTCCCCTTTGGAAATATATTTTCAAAGGGAATCTTTCATGCATGGAGTATTAAATAAAGTTTATTTGCAAAACCTTTTTAGGGATGAGTGTAACTAGTTTATTACACCCTCCTTTTTATATATAACGCTGAATAGTTCAAAAGGTGGGAGTATTTAACTAGTGAAGTCTCTTCTTCCAAACACCTTATTATTAGGAACACCATGGTGCCCTTTAGAGCATGACCTGACAGGAGAAAACATAATCAATATATTTATTATCAGCAGATATATTTTCTTGCAGTGTGTACTGTGTAGCAATAATATGAAAAGGATATGAAACTAACTATTAGTTTTACCTTGCGAGTACGGCGAGGAGGAGAAGGATATTTGCATGATTGGCCAAGACGCTGGATCTTTGTGGCATCATATTTCTGTAGATCTTCAGAATCTAGGATGTCCACGACACATTGTGTGATTTGCTCATTTCTCCTCTGCAGATATCTCAGTGTTACAACAGGGACCAATTTTGGGAGGTAGCTGAACGAGGTCTCCAATCCTTATGTACGATTTACATGCATTCAGGATCTTAATCTTCTGTCTACTATTGCATGGCTTCCGGCCAATCACAGGGTTCATAGAAATCACTATAAACAACACGAGTAAAACTGCTACTTTCACAGTTGACATCTTTTTGCCAATTTAGCATGTGGTTACCAACTTAGTGAAGGAATTGGAAAATGGCCAAAGAATATTGTAAGACTCATGCATCTGTGCTCGTATATATAGGAACAACTCACTAGTATATACCAGAATTTAATGCCGGGGACATTTGAATAACTTAATTGGACAATTGATAAGGATATATAGTTCAACATATGTATAGTGCAAGATATCTTATTATTCATGAATAACAGATTTTCATATATCTATCTATCAATTTACATCTGTATATATGTCTATCTATATGTCCATCTGTCACACCCCAAATTTTTGGATTTTGGGATGTGATTTGTCAGCATAATTAATATAATGATTTTCTCAATTTTCTAAAATTTTCCAAGCTTTATATAATTAACAGAGAATTTAGTATAGAAAAATAATTCAAAATAAAATGGCATAGGTTATAATATTGAGTGCTTTCCATTCATGTCGGTCGCATTTAGTGGCGTTATGTGTGTAAAGTTTTCTAAAATGCGTTTAGAAACCCAATGAGAATTTTCTAGAACTTTCTGGGATTTATTCCTATTTTTCTATAGTTAATTCCAATTTATGGAAGGTGCTAAAATCTTTTTCATGAGCTCCAAATATTTTATTTGGGTTCCTCATGTCCAACTCTATCTCTATAATTTTTCTTAGGATTTTTAGAATTTTCAGAAGATTTTTCATGGTTTTAATGTCAATTCTGGACTTATCTGGAATTATTTTATAACCAAGAAAATAATTATTCCGAAAATTAAAATCACCCTAAATCTTAGTAGACCAGGCTTGGCCCAAAGTTGACCCAATTTTAGGCCAAATCCATCCCATCACTTTATCCGGCCAAATTTTAAAGCCCATTCGCATTGGAATGGAGCAACTCACCTTTAGTCCCATATTGCTAATGAACCTGGAAGTGAGAGGTTATCTCCTTATATATACGAACCACCTCTCCTCTGAAAAAGGCACGCCATCGACTCCTTTACAGGGAGGCCCCTTTGTTTGGGATTTCCTAAGGTAGTCTTCTTCCACCATATCTTCCACTACTGCCCATCCTTCGTCTCGTCGTCGCGCCGAGCCTTCCATCATTTTTGGCCTCAAGATTTTCAGTAATGTAATTTTCTACCATATTCTTTTAGTCTATACTCTTTCGTAGAAAAGCCCCTGCTAGTTTTAAGCGTCGGAAATCTTGTTTAGTCCATAGTTTCCATGTTTTAGATTCGTTTTAATCCGTTTTCATTGCGATAGACTCATATCGACATGAATTACAATTAGAAGTATTATTTAACTTATTGTAGGATGAAAACCCTCTAATACAAGCTATTAGAGGGAGGTGAAGGATAGCAATAAGTCGCAACGGAGATTTTCACCCTCAAAAACAGATTCTGAAAGGTGCACTAAATCATGTGTCGATGCTAGACAGTAGCTCCTAAAATCTTGATTGTTTTTCAGAAGATAGATTATCAAATTAGGAAGCTAACCCAATTGGAATCATGTTATTCGGATGTCTAGAATTTGAGATATAAAATAAACAAGTAGACTATGTCAGATGCTGACGAGAATTGATCAAGCCCTAATTTTGTGATTAAACAAAGTACGTATGGAATTAAGCAATCAAACATTTCAGACCTAGTTCTTGATGTCTTAGCAATATTCTGGATGAATTAGACCAACACATCCATCGACAGCGAGTCTCAAACCCTCACATCGACAATCTTCACGTGCACCGTTCTCTAGCCCGAACATCCAGCGAGACATCATTGACCAATAGGACCTCCGTTCCTCCAGAACTTAGTCCCGACCCTTCTGCTTAGCACGCTCTTTTAAATCTTTTATTTTGATTGGTGTACTGTTCTTAGTTGTATATTGTTTGCTTGCTTGTTTAGCGGCATGTTGTGCTCGTGTCGTTGATTGTTGCGGGCAGAGGAACGTCATCAAGAGATTGCAAGAACAAGATTAAAGACTCTGAGTAGCGGTATCTTTGTTGGATAAAGGCAAGTTATAGCACGGACAATCCTTGCTAACTACCCACTTTGTAATAAATTATTTCATACATGCATGTGTCTAAATTGATGTACCTTTAAGGCTGTACTTAGTCTTGATTATCCTATCCTTGTTTACCTTGGGTATTTGCATTTGGGTAGAATCTTTGCTATGCGAGCTACTATCACCATTGTTTAACTGTTAATTTTGACTTAATGGTTCACCTCAAACATGATGATAAAACTTGCTTTTTAGCAACTTGGTTTAGGAAACTAGAGCATGTGACTCGTGCTTTGTTCTAGTGTCTCTCCGTAAGGTCCGGTTCTTAAAGCGGCAACCCAGGAGCATGTCACCACCGCTAGAACTATTATGGCTCTAGTCCTGGTTAAGTAGCTTGTACGTCTCTAGCTTGCCAGTGGTTACCGATGGGGCCGACGGTGTTAAGGGAAGCAAGGCGTGGGATGTTTCTTGATTCCACCGAGGACGGTAGCCCTGTCGGCTAGGTCTCGTTAGACCCAGTTCCGTGTTGGGAGTCCCTGCGATGGGGTACTCCACACATTGCGCATTGTTGGGTGCGATGCCCATGCTTTGGATGCCATTGACCCCCTTATGGTGTGACTCCGTAAGCGTAAGTCAATCTCGGTGCCTAGAGTCTCACCACCTTGTTGTACCTTAGCGGCCACTGTCTTGTTAGGGTGTCTTGTGAAAAGCCTCGTAGCGTCCTTATGCAGTCACACCTCGGAAGTGTTGATGTGCGTGGTTGGGTGCAAAGTTCTTTTGAACTTTTACGCGACTGGTGGGTAAAGGGCGAAACCTCTGCAGAGTGTAAATCTATCATGATAGCCTTGCTTAGGGTCACGAGCGGCCTGGATCCTTTTTGATTAGAAGATGATGTTTATTTATGCTTAATGTCACTTATACTTTATTAATTGGGTTGCAACTGGGTTCTATTCACTTTTAGTAACTTGGATAATGTTAAAATGAACCAACTAAAAATGCTAATGCAGTTCAGCCGTGCCTAACCTTACTTTGAGCCCTCATACACCCGTGCTATACTTGCTAAGTAAATGTTTACTTACACTTGTCATTATTCAACAAAATCCCGGATGGGTAACAGATGGAGTAAATGAGTCTGCTGGTACTGAGTTTCTCGAGGATCTTCTATACTTCTGAGTTGTGGTCAACCAGTCGGTGTCCCTGTGGACTTGTGGCCTTGCTCAGGGTCACGAGTGGCCTGGATCCTTTTTGATTAGAAGATGATGTTTATTTATGCTCAATGTCACTTATACTTTATTAATTAGGTTGCAACTGGGTTCTATTCACTTGTAGTAACTTGGATAATGTTAAAATGAACCAACTAAAAAAGCTAATGCAGTTCAGTCGTGTCTAGCCTTACTTTGAGCCCTCATACACCCGTGCTATACTTGCTAAGTAAATGTTTACTTACACTTGTCATTATTCAACAAAATCCTGGATGGGTAACAGATGGAGTAAATGAGTCTGCTCTGAGTTTCTCGAGGATCTTCTATACTTCTGAGCTGTGGTCAACCAGTCGGTGTCCCTGTGGACTTGTGGCTCTATCCGCCGAGAGAGTTAGACTCCCGTTGTGTTTTATTTAGGTAAACTCTGATATAAACTATTTTATTCGAGCATATGTGCTATGATTTCCATATTTGTAAGTTGTATGTGTTCTGTGGACATCCTAGGCACACATATGGCAGCATTCGGGTTTCTGTGTGAATCCGGGTGTGACACCATCTATCTAGATATCCAACTATGTATGTGTCTATCTATGTCCATCCATGTGTTTGTCTATCTATCTATCAATGCATGTCTATCACTCTATCTGTCTCTCTATGTGTATTTCTATCTATCTATCTGTCTGTCTGTCTATCTGTCGGTCTGGGCACACATATGGAAGCATTCGAGTTTCTGTGTAAATCCGGGTGTGACACCATCTATCTACATATCCAACTATGTATGTGTCTATCTATGTCCATCTATGTGTGACTGTCACTCGATCTGTCTCTCTATGTGTATTTCTATCTATCTATCTATCTATCTATCTATCTATCTATCTATCTATCTATCTATCTGTCTATCTATCTATCTGTCTGTCTGTCTATCTGTCGGTCTATCTGTCTGTCTGTCTATCTATCTATCTATCTGTCTGTCTATCTATCTGTCTGTCTATCTGTCTGTCTATCTGTCTGTCTATCTGTCAGTCTATCTGTCTGTCTGTCTGTCTATTATCTGCCTTTTTGTCTATCTGTCTATCCATCCATCTGACATCCACCTAGCGTGACCTTCTTTGCTAGCCGTTGCACAGCACCTCAGCGATCAGATCGGCAATCATCGCCGATCTGTCTAGCTGTCTATCTGACATCCACCTAGCGTGACCTTCTTTGCTAGCCGTTGCACAACACCTCAGCGATCAGATCGGCAATCATCGGCAATCTATGTGTATTTCTATCTATCTATCTGTCTGTCTGTCTGTCTATCTATCTATCTATCTGTCGGTCTGGGCACACATATGGCAGCATTCGAGTTTCTGTGTAAATTCAGGTGTGACATCATCTATCTACATATCCAACTATGTATGTGTCTATCTATGTCCATCTATGTGTTTGTCTATCTATCTATCTATCAATGTGTGTCTGTCACTCTATCTGTCTCTCTATGTGTATTTCTATCTATCTATCTATCTATCTATCTATCTATCTATCTATCTATCTATCTGTCTGTTTGTCTATCTATCTGTCTATCTGTCTGTCTATCTGTCTATCTGTCTGTCTATTATCTGCCTTTTTGTCTGTCTGTCTATCCATCCATCTGACTTCCACCTAGCGTGACCGTCTTTGCTAGCCGTTGCACAACACCTCAGCGATCAGATCGGCAATCATCGCCACCGCGCTTTCCCGGCCGACAGCAACTTTACAATCGGTTTAGTCTTTTAACTTGAATTCCAACGGCTAGTTACTATATGGTCAAATGAATTGGTGTTACTGTCAGTGTTTAATTACCGAGTACCTATCTAGGGTACCTCAGATAGTAGATTTCATGGGTCTCGCCGAGTTTTAGGTACGATGGTGCACACACGACACAAAGATTTAGACAGGTTCGAGCCATAAATTGTGTAATACCCTACGTCCTGTATGCTTGATTATATGTATGAGGTTGTGTTGTTTTGTGTAGCCTCGATTCGCCTACCGAACTAGGGACCCCTGCCCTCCTTTATATATCCCAGGGGGCAAGGTTACATGGCTAGTATCCTAGTCGGTTACAATGTGGGAGTCCTAGTAGGAGTACACGAGTAGTTCTCTGAGTAGTTCTACTAGGACTCGGTCTTCCTTCTTGAGGGTACCCGGGGATGCATATCCCATAAGCCCCCGAGTGCTTCATAGCCGAACAACAACCATCCTTCAAAGTCTTCTAGTCTTTCGCCGAGTGGTTGTGGTTACTGAGAGGCTGTGGAGAGCTTCATGAATGTCTTAAATAAATATGCTCACTGAAGGTGAAGCATATATGCTTAGCCCCCGAGCCTCGAGTTGATTAGGATAATCAGGTCGAGGGTCTTGAAAAAATCTTTGAATTTTTGTCTTGAAGTGATCAACAGGCACAAAAAATGTGTACCCTTAGGTATAGCCCTCAAGCCTCAAAGTGAACGGTTTTCCATTTGGTCCGAGGGTCAAGAACATAATATTCAAAGTAGCTTCCGCGTAGATATCCAAGTACCGAGTGGTGTCAGTACTCGGTTAGTCATTGAGTCGTCGTAATATTCAAGCATTGACTAGTTAAAGTACTCGGTCGGCGTTGTAGTGTCGCGCCATTTGAGTATCGACTAGTTATAGTACTCGTCTTCATGTCTTGGCTTGCGCTGTGTAGCCCCCAAGCTTCAAGCGAGTAGTTCGAGTACTCGAGTGGTATTATGGAGCCGCATCATGTGAGCACTGACTAGTGTAAGTACTCGGAGGGCTTCGTGAAGCCATGGTGAGCAGAGGTGATGCTAGGTCCCGACTGATGTGGGTACTTAGCTGGCCACCGTGCAATTTAAATACATAGGATGAGTAGTATCTGATCAAAGAATAATAACAGAAGAAAATAATAACATATTATAAAGTATGTTTAAGCTTTCTGCTCATTGCTCTTGTTAGACTCTTAACCACTCGAGTAGTAGCCCTGTTACGTTTAAACACTTGGTTCCGCTTAACCACTCCATTAGGTACGTAGGTGTTGTGAAAGAGCCGAAGTTTCACGAATTAAGGTGCAAGCTACCGAGTGGTATTGGTTGTTAAGAGTTGAGAGAAATAATAAAGTAGTTGGTTAGGACTTTTCTCCTTTTTGGAGAGGTCACGCGAGGGTTTGTAACCCGTTGGCGAAGAATTATTTATATGTAGATGTAGCCTCCGAGAGCCATACATAATTCGATGCACCAAGTCCGCAGGCTAGTGCCCTGCGTAACTCAATTTACCAAATACGTGGGCTAAACATGATATACGGCATAGTCGGCGATAGTGTAGCCCTTGAGAACTATTGTTGTCGAGGGACGTACTCAAAAAGAGTAGTCGGCGATGGTGTAGCATGTGTTTAAACAAGTTGATGAAATTATTATGAAGAAAATAATTATTAGATAGGACTTAGCTTGATTCATGGATGAGTGTCGATGAAGCCGTGGCGGTCAGCGATGGAGCCGCGATGGTTGTTGTTGAAGTCAAGTAGTCAGAGTCGGATCTGACAAGTTGTTGATGGTGCGGTAGCCGATCTCGACTAGTTTTCGAGATGAGTAGTCGAAGTAGTCATCGTACGCGATGAAGTCATTGTCGATGAAGCCGACTAGTCAGGATTGGTACTTGACTAGTGCTTGATCTTGCGGGACTCGATTCCGAGTGGTTTCGGGTCCAACCGAGTAGTCGAAGTAGTCGTTCGTATGCTGGTGTGGTCCTCCTTGTTGAACCCAAATTGGAGTCGAAGTAGAAGTTGAGGTCGAAGTAGTAGCCGAGAGTTGTTTCTCGATGAGATCGTGAAGCGGCTCTGATGGAGTCGCTGTCATCGAGTACGGGCCCGGACAATCCACAAGCTGGCTTGCAAACTTACCCGTGCCTAAGGCGATGAAGGTCCAAGCACCAATGACGATGGTCGCACCCTCCTCGATGTCACAGGTGTTGAAGCTTGATCCCATCACGCCTGATGGTGAGCTTGCGGCGAGTTGCCCCACGGTGGGCACCAGATGTCGGTGTTTAACTACCGAGTACCTATCTAGGGTACCTCAGAGAGTAGATTTCATGGGTCTCGCCGAGTTCTAGGTACGATGGTGCACACACGACACAAAGATTTAGACAGGTTCGAGCCATAAATTGTGTAATACCCTACGTCCTGTATGCTTGATTATATGTATGAGGTTGTGTTGTTTTGTGTAGCCTCGATTCGCCTACCGAACTAGGGACCCCTGCCCTCCTTTATATATCCCA
>OAMR01000498.1:782133-797311 GCA_900205405.1 Echinochloa crus-galli | reverse complement strand
CAGGGGGAGAGGGGGAGGGGCCGCCGCAGCCACATGCGCGGCGACGGCGGCGGCCAACGCCGCTCAACCGGAGCTACCCTGCGGCGGCGCGGGCGACGGCCGTCGAGTCGCCCAGTTTGTGGCCCAGAATTGCTTCCTCCGGTCGTTGATAGCGCTCCCACGCAGAAATATCATCTCTGCAAGCAATAATTAACCTAGCACTTGGGCAGCCCTTCAAATCCTATCTGAAACCACCAGGCAAGGACGCGAGCTAGCAGCAATAATTGAACTAGAGCGAGTGGAGATAGCCGAAATGATGGCGAGCGCTGCCACCAACGTGATGCATGGGCTCCGTCATCGGCAAGCTGGCTGCCATGCTCGGCGAGAAGTACCAGCTCGCCGGAGATGCTGAAGACGGGATCCGCTTCCTGAAAGACGAGCTGAGCACCATGGACGCCATGCTGCTGAATCTCGAGCAGAAGGATGACGACCAGATCAATCCACTGGCCAAAGATTGGAGGAGCAAGGTGCGTGAGCTATCCTATGATATCAAGGATTTCATCGACAGGTTCATGCTCAATCACAGCCATGGAGGTTCCAAGCCCAACTTTGTGAGCGACGCTATGCGTAAGGTGAAGATGTTGTGGAAGGAGCCGCGGATAGCAGAGCCTACAGCTCAAAAGGCTCGTGATCGAGCAGAGCGAGCGGGCCAAACGCTACGACATCTATCAGAATCTTGCTGCCTCGCCTCAGACAGTGAGCTTGGATCCTCGAGTACCTGCACTCTTTCAAGAGGCAACGGATCTCGTGGGAATTGATGCTCCTCGCGAGGAGATCATGCAGCTATTGAAACCTGAAGACAAGCAACACATGGTGGTGTCCATCTATGGAACTGCTGGACAGGGGAAGACCACTCTAGCTATGGAGGTGTACAACAAAATCACAGAAGCATTTGATTGCAGGGCTTTCATATCTGTGTCTCAAACACCAGATATGAAGAGGCTTTTTAGAGATATATTGTCTCAAATAGACAAGAGCGAGTTTGACAAGTCGCAAAGCTGGGAGGCGCAGCCGCTCATTCACACAATCAGAGAATATCTAATGGACAAGAGGTAACCTATCTAGATTATTTTTCCTGTGCAAAGTCATGGAATCTTTGTTGACACTAGTAGAGTACACGTGCGACACACATGTGTACGAAATTAGGTCACGCAAGGTTTGACGCAGAGATGGTTGCGGCCCAGCTGGTGGTCAGACAACACCGGCCAGAGGATGTCAGACGTATCTGCCTAGTTTGACGTAATCAATATATTATATTAATTCATATATTAATAAATTTAACAAAACCATAAACATTGGAATATCTTTATTCATATTTATGAGGGCCCAGGTTATAGAGTTTGACAAGAACTCTATCCTATACTGCTAAATACAACTCGAAGTCCCTTGTAACCGGACTCGTATAAATATTCGACACAATATCTAACAAATGTCATTAAGGATCTTACAACATTGTCCAGTCAACTGTGCAAGCAAGATATTTCAGTAGAAAATTCTATTTTATGCCATTGAATAAGTCCAGGTTCAGTGAACTTATTTCTTGACAAGTACAATCTTATGTATATTTTGTATGACCATTCTAAATGTCCATAAAAACCTTCTTCACACATTAAAATATTTGAACAGAAGGCCACTATGAATAAAGATGCTAAAAACCTTCTTCTTAGATTTCTTCAATATATGCTAAAAACTTATGGTGACTTTACTAACGTGAATCGTGCAACACTCAGGTACTTCATCTTGATTGATGATATCTGGAGTGTATCAGCATGGGACGTTGTACGATCTGCCTTACCTCTCAATGACATTGGAAGCAGAATAATTACTACAACACGCAGTAAACCAGTAGCTAGATCATGCTGTACTGGTATTGCTGAACAAATGTACGAAGCAAGACCTCTTAGTGATGAAGACTCACAGAGATTATTCTTCAAAAGACTGTGTTGACACGAGACCGCGCCAACGAAGTTTCCGATGCCTTGGAGCGAAACCGGTCAGACCGCCTTACGAAACCGGTCAGACCGCTTTTGATAGTGAAACCGGTCAGACCGCTTTATGAAACCGGTCAGACGCCCTTCCGCGCAAAGCGGTCAGACCGGTTTTGATAACCGGTCAGACTGGTTTCGCCGGCGGTGCCCGGCGAGGGACCAACGAACGCCCGTCCGGGAGGGACCCCGTCAGGACAGGCGCACCTTGGGTTGTTCTAGGATCGGCAGGCCACCTAGAACGCCTTCAATCGACATAGAGACGAAGGAAGAACAGCATGGTAGGGTTGGAAGAGCTAGGGTTTGGAGATAAAAGTAATGCGAAACATAGAAAGATAAAAGTAAAGACAAAACGATAAAAGGTAGATTTGATAGATTCGATTGGAGGTATCTCTCAATCGGCCATGACCCTCTATATTTATAGGGTGGGGAAGTCGTACCCCTTTAGGTCGTTTTACAATACGGGATAAAACTTTAAAGTCCTAAACCTACTCCAACACAGGAGAAACCGGTCAGACCGGATAGGGAAACCGGTCAGACCAGTTTGGCCGTTGCCAGATCGGCTACAGTAAAACCGGTCTGACCGCTTCCTAGAACCGGTCTGACCGGTTGCCCTCGGCCTGACAGGGAACTGCCAATTTTGGCCGTCAACATATGCCCCCCTGTTTTTTAGCAAAGCTTGCGTGCTAAAAAATAACCTTCTGGACCAAAATTATCTAAGGACGATGATGAACAATACATCGGCCATATATAAGCTCTAAGGGCGATAAACATATCAAAGCTTGCGTGCCAGAAAATAATCTTCAATGATCGGATCATCTAATAATTGAAATCTTGATATGGCCATGACAACCAATCATAGTTCCTTGGTACATCAGAAGTATAATATTGATAATTGTAAAAAGAAGACCAAGGATTATACCAAAACCATGAATTGTAATTAGGTATACTTGGATACGCATTCCATGGCACATGCATCGACGGAATAAATGTTGAAGAATAATGAGATGACCATTAATGCTTCTTTGCTTTTGATGATGAGAAATTCCAACTTTGATCTTCTAACCGATTACTTTGCTTTTGCTCAGTTATCTTCTGATATTTATGTCACAATTCAGCAAAACTTGGCTTCTTCTTCATCACCTTGCTCTTTGAAGTGACACTTGTAGATTTATCAATTTTTTTGTCAAACCGGTCAGACCGGTTTTTAGAACCGGTTAGACCGGTTCCTTCAGAACCAGTCACACTGAGATCATATTGCCCCCCAGCCGAACATGATTGTTGCTCAGCTATAATATTTGTGATATGCTTATTATTGGAGACAATTTGATCAACAGAACTAGCCGATGAATTTTCAATTATCGGCTTTTCTATGTCTAGTGTCAATTCTGAATTTTTATTTAATCTTCCATCTTTCTTGACACGATAGACTTGTTTAATCACCTTACGCTTATTTTTCTGTGTGGACCGATTCTTTTGATCAAAACGGTCATTATGCATAGGTGATGGCTCATTAATTACCGGCTCCCTATAGGTAATATAATCTGAACACAAATGTCTAGGAATAGCCGGCATATATGAATTATAATACCAAGGAGAATAAAAATAAGGCACATTAAAAAAAAACTCCCATGGCATCGGTGTAGGTGATCCATATGGTGGAAACGACGTTGATTTGTGAGAATTATTCCATTGCCGATTCCGATTATGGAACTTCTCCGTGGGAGAAGATTTTGATTGTTTGAAATTTTTAGACCGACTAACATCATTGACATTATTTTGTCTTTGAGCCTTAGCCGGAAGTTTCTTGTTACACTTCGGCTTTTCTCTTTGATGCTTATGACGGCCTTTGGATTTAATGGTTTTCCAAACATCAATCTCGGGCTTCTTTGGCTTAACCATCTTTGGTTTTGATTTATTTTTTGAAGCCCAAGGTGAAGCGGTCAGACCGGTTTGAGAACCGGACAGACCGGTCTGGGCATCGGCCAGACTGGTTGTGTTGCAACCATCACCTTTGCCTTTGCTCTGTTGCCCCCCGAGCGTTGAAGTACTAGATACACTTTTTATGCTCATGCTAGGGGATTTTGGATCAACAATTTCGGCTAGAGACGGCCGATTTGTTTCTTGACCAACAACATCACAATTTGGCAATTTGCAAGGATCAATAATAACATTAGTCGGCTTTTCAATAGCCAACTCTTGATCGACAGGAATCGAATCTACCTTATCCTCTTGAGTAATCAAAAATTTAACATAAGCAGATAGACGGGTAGATATAGTACCGGAAGATTGTATCTCCTTTAATATGGTGGTGGTCGATGGTGGCTGAAACTCTTTAATCTTGATGACACCTTGTTCTGTCTTGATGAAGCAAGACAAGAATATCCTTTCACTTGCTCTGTCATATTCTTGATAATATTCTTCAATCAGCTCTTTACACGACATCAAATCACTTGATAAATCAGCCATGATAACCAAAGCCAGTACTGGGAGAAACCGGTCAGACCGGATAGGGAAACCGGTCAGACCGGTTTGGCCGTTGCCAGATCGGCTAGAGTAAAACCGGTTTGACCGCTTCCTAGAACCGGTCTGACCGGTTGCCCTCGGCCTGATAGGCAACTGCCAATTTTGCCGCGCCAACGAAGTCGCCGATGCCTTGGAGCGAAACCGGTCAGACCGCCTTACGAAACCGATCAGACCGCTTTTGATAGTGAAACCGGTCAGACCGCTTTATGAAACCGGTCAGACCGCTTTATGAAACCGGTCAGACCGGTGCTAGGAAGCGGTCAAACCGGTTTTACTCTAGCCGATCTGGCAACGGCCAAACCGGTCTGACCGGTTGCCCTCGGCCTGAGATGTGTATAAGAGACAGGAGCGAAACCGGTCAGACCGGTGCTAGGAAGCGGTCAAACCGGTTTTACTCTAGCCGATCTGGCAACGGCCAAACCGGTCTGACCGGTTGCCCTCGGCCTGATAGGCAACTGCCAATTTTGGGTGCGAACACTATGTTTCTCAAGTGAAGATATTGCCCAAGAATTGACGGAAGTATACCATGATATCTTGAAGAAATGCGGCGGCTTACCATTAGCCATAATCAGTATAGCTGGTTTATTGGCAAACAGAGGCTGAACGAAGGAAATCTGGGTGAGTACATTGAAATCCATTTCTTCTGCAGCTGACGGAGAGATTGATAGAATGAAAAGAATTTTGCTGCTTAGTTACTTTGACCTGCATCAGCATCTAAAGAGCAGTTTGTTATATCTGATTGTATTTCCGGAGGATTATTTGATTGATTGCCAACGGTTGATATTGTTATGGGTAGTCGAAGGACTGATTCCTGCACAAGACAGAGAAAGTATGGAACATCTAGGGAGAAGTTACTTGAATGAGCTGATCAATAGAAGCTTGGTCCAGCCAACTAAGATTAAGACAGTTGACGCAACAGTGAGAGAGTGCAGAGTTCACGATGTCATGCTTGACTTTATTGTATCAAAGGCTGTGGAGGACAATTTTGTTACTATATGGAATAGTAATGATGTGCTTTCTGAAAAATATTCTTCCAACAAGATTCGCCGTTTATCCATACAAGAAGACATTTCTAGCCGGGCTGAAAAGATGGCAAAGACAATAAACGATGCAGCTCATATTCGATCAATCAATATTTTTGTCTCTAATTCAGTGCTGCTTAATAAGCACGCCTCTGAGTTTTTAAATAGCCAAGTCCTGCGAGTACTAAATATAGAAGATTATGTTGTTGAATGCTCTCTTGGACATGTCAAAAGTTTCTGTCAAATGAAGTACTTGAGGATACGCAGGAAATTCTATGGCTGCAACTGCAAGCTCCCAGAAAATATAGAAAAGCTGCAACATCTGGAGACAGTAGATGTTAGTGGCACCGACATTGTAAAAATACCGGAAAGTATTGTCCAATTACAGAAATTAGTGCGTCTTGTTGTCGATCGTTCTGTGCAACTACCTGATGGGATCGGAAATCTGCAGGCGTTGGAAGAGCTATACACCATCGGTTTGGCTTTTCAATCTGTAACCACTATCCAAGGACTCGGCGATCTGACCAATCTGAGGGTACATGGAGTTAACTGGAGCTACGACGATACTAACATTTATCCAAGTAAGTACAATAGTCCTAAAGTACATGATGTGGAAAGCCACATGAGAGCATGCATCTCATCGCTCTCGAAGCTGCTCATGTGCCTTCGAGAATTGCTTGTGGGGGGTCTTCGGCTTCCTGATGCCACACCTTCATTCATGGCTTCGTGTGTCTGTAGTCTACCTACACTTAGGAAGCTTATGTTTGGTAATTCAAGTATGGTGCCCCATCAAATCAGCTCGCTAGTCCACCTGACCCGCCTCCGCATTGTACTTCGTAGTAACTTAAGCAAGGAAGGGATAAATACCCTAGCAAGTTTACCCATGCTCCTCTCTCTTACTGTTTGCTTATTACATGATTATTACATAGTGGGAAATTCAGGCATTCTCCACCCTAGGTACTCAATCAACAGTCAAGGATTCCATCGTTTGGTCCCATTAATAAGTGCAGCCCACTGAGACGTCCCTCGTCTTGGAGGCCCAGTTAAATAAAGCTGGGTGAAGCCGCTACGGGCCCAGCCCATATGGTCTGCAGGTCTTCCTCCCTTTGTCATGAGAATCCTGCCGCTGCTTCGGCGCGGCGCCGGCGATGGCATGGCAAGGCCGCTCGAGGCCTCCACCCCCTGAGGCTTCAGCTGCGCGGCTGCCGTTCAATGACTGGTGCCAGGCCCTCGTAACCTAGTTTGCTAATTTCTATCGGGCATTTCTTTCTAGGTAATGCATTTCTAGAGGGCATTTCTTTCTTGGTAATTCATTTCTAGATCTTAGCTAGGGATTCAGTTTGAGCTTTCAACTGCAGGTGTGCAAATTTCCTTTTTCACATGTTAACTAGCTGTTCGACTCTGGACAAAAGATTTGTGCGTTCGAGATGGTGGTACAGAGCACGATGATGCATTGGCACCGCATTTAGATTTCGTCCCCAGGCTCTGTCATTAGAACATCTATTCCCTTTTCATCTTGTACGTTCAGGTGGAACCCACTCGACAACTAGGATGCTGATTATGAAGATAGGAAGGCACCAACTGTGGGTTGTTTCAAGGAAAGGTGTATGGACATGTATCATGGGATCATCTTACATTAACACTGAATTCTGCATTGCTTGGTACAAATGAAATGATACAACATTAAACATTTTCGGCAAATGTAGTTCATCAATGAAAGGTCCAAGTCCTTGGATGGGAATCAAACTGAATCAATAAGGAAATACCACAACTGCAAGCAGGCTGCGAATGTCCTGATAGCTGATAAAACCAGGGGTTCATCAAAAGGAAAATTCTAAAACATACATAACTGCAAATTTCATTGCATCAAGGATGTCAAGATCCGATGACTTATTTGGAAAAGATTAAATGTCTGATGTAGTGATGTTGCTTCCAGCAGATGTGGAGTGGATTTGCACTCCAATGGAACCCAGGCGCCACTTCAGATCCGGAGCTCAGGAACATACTGCATCCTCTGCTGCATTTCGTTGCTATACCACTGACCTCTAAAGTCTCTGTGTAAATCCAGCAGCCACAGTTTCTTCAGAGATCGAAGGTATTCTATGCCTTGCGGGACCTTGTTGAGATTCTGAAGTGACGTAACATATAAACCCTCGATCTGTGGAAGGGCACCAACTTTGATCTCCACCTTGACAACACTGGGCATGCGCTGCAAGACAAGCGTCTTCAGCTGTGGGAAGCGCCCTGAAGAAAGAACCAAAGTGTTTGCACTACTCACCCTGTTAAGTTTAAGATAGGTGAGATTCGGTACACATGGCGCAAGAAGCTGCAGCGGATCTTCCCTAACTTGACACCAGCTTATAGCTAGGTACCTCAGATTTTTGCCATGGTTATGGAATATCGGACACTTCAATGTGTTACCTGCCCAGCACCCTCTGATTATTAACCTGTGGAGATTGTCAGATGCTGGCTTGAGAGCCTCCAAGTGAAGTACCTCGTTCTTATCACAAGCAGAGAGAAGCAAGCTAGAAAGAAGTGGCATTCTGGACAGTACAGAAAAAAGATTTGCACAATCAACTCCACTTATGTTGTCAATCCACACACTCCGTAGTTTTGTAAGTTTTATCAGCTGCTCAGCCAGGTCTTTGTTAGATACCACAGTTTCTAGAGTCTGAAGTTCTTCAAAGTTGGATAACTCTTTTGGTGCTTCCACTCCAATGAAATACCGGAACTCTGCCTGCTTCTCATCTGCATATCTGTCTGCTAGAAGGTGCCGCAGCTTCTTGATTTTAACAATGCCTCGTGGTAGCTTCTCTATTTTTGTTTGCTTTATGTCCAGCGTTTGGAGGTTGGATAGCTTCCCAATCGATTCTGGGAGTGATTTGACTCTTGTGCGCCGCAGACCAATGTAGCGTAGATTAAACATATTTCCTATGGATGCCGGCACCTCAACTATTTCAGAATCTTGCAGCTCGAGAACTGTGAGGTACATGGATTGAGACAGAACTGGAGATAACAACTGAGGGGAGGATTCAATTATAACTATTGCAATTAGAGTTCGAAGGCGTGGGAGTAGAATTTTAACTTTCAGTGAAGTTTTGTCCTTCCATCCACAGGAAGACAGGCGACGAACACCCTTGTCCATCTTCACCAATGTACCAAAATCATATGCAAAACCAAACATCTCCTCTTTTGCAACAGAGAGTGCCAGGTCCCGTACAAGGTCATGCATCTTACAGGTGCTGACCCTGCCTAGCTCATCATTCTCGACAGCTTCCAGCATATTCCTTTGGATCAGTTCCCTTAGGCATTTGTCAGCCACTTCTTCTGGTGTGCTATGTTCATTTTGAACTGCAAAACCTTCTGCAACCCAGAGCCGAACAAGGCTCTCTCGTGACATTAGGTGATCCTCAGGGAACAAGCTACAATAAAAGAAGCAGTTTCTAAGATTTCCAGGTAAGTCATTGTAGCTCAGGTTTAGAATTGCACGGACATGATCATTGTTCTTCAGCTCATCCTGAAATTGCTTGTATCTTTCGTTCCAAACTTGTTTAATTGGTGGCAGTGCAGACAACAGGCCACCCATGGTTACAATTGCAAGTGGAAGTCCTTGACACCTCTTCACTACATCGTTGGCCAGGTTCTTAAGATCATCAGGGCAGCTGCAATTCTTGAAGTTATAGAAAGTCTTTCTGCAAAACAGCACAAATGCACCACTATGCTCCAATGGCTTGAGTTTGAGTTGACGTGTGGGGTGAGCAAGGGCTGCCACCTGTTCCTGTCGCGTCGTGATGATAACACAACTTTCTTGGAGGTTCTGGAATGCATCCCTTATCTGAGTGTATGCTTCTTGTTTGCACCCAAAATTGGCAGCTGCCCATCAGGCCGAGTGAAACCGGTCAGACCGGTTCTAGGAAGCGGTCAGACCAGTTTCTCTGTAGCCGATCTGGCAACAGCCACTGACCGGTTTGCCAGAGCGGTCTGACTGATTTTACTCCGAGTTAGAGTAGAATTAGGAGTCCTAGTCGTTTCTAAATTGTAAAAGGATTCCTTGCGGGGCAAGACCTCCCCACCCTATAAATATAAAGGGTCGTGGCCAGTTGAGAGTCATCATCCAATCTATCAAATATTATCTTTCTACTTTTTATCTCCAAACCCTAGCTTTTCCAACCCCTTTGCTTTCCTTGTTTGTCTCGACGACGTTCAAGGAGGTTCTGAGTGGCCTGACCGATCTCAGAGCAACCCTAGGTGCGCCATCTCCGACGGGGTCCCTCCCGAGGTGGTGATTCTAGGTTCATTCCGAAGCTCCCGAAGGAAACTGGTCTGATCGGATCCCTAAACCGGTCTGACCGGTTTGGGCGGGGGCTGCGGCGAGTTCATCGTTTCGTTCGTTTGCGCGATCTGGCGCTCGCGTGTGTTGACCAGAAAAAGCGTCAACATACTTTTGGCGACTCCGCTGGGGACTATAGAAGATCTGGTTTTCAAAAAACCGTTCGATCTAAGCTCCAGGCAAGATGGGATCTCGATGTGATCTTGATATGGATAACATCATCACGGCTTCATTACCATTGGTCAATCCCTGCCGTTCCAACCGACCGGGCCGAACACGGCCAAACCGGTAAGACCGGATCAGGGAACCGGTCTGACCAATGCACTTGAATTAGTGCATGAGCAACCTATGCCGCTTTCTGTTTTACCTGATTCAATGGTTTATGCTCACACTAATACTTTGGGTACTGCTAAGCCTCAATTTAATACAACAGTTAACACATCTGCTCAAAGAAATATTATACCTGATGATGTGTTTGAGAGTTATAGGCTAGCTCAAGCTAAGATTGCTCCCTACTTAAATAAGATGAATTTGGAGAGTGCGCAACCACAACAGCCAAATAATCCTAACTGGGCTGAATTTAATAAATTTAGAGAAGATTTGACTAATGTGGTAAAAACTAAACTTGGTGTTGATATTGGTAACACAAATTTCTATCAAAAGCCATATGATGCTGAGTTTGATAATTTTCCTCTTCCACGTGGTTGGCGTATGACTGATTTGATTAAATTTAGTGGAGATGATGACCGAACCACGTGGGAACATATTAGTCAATACATAGCTCAATTGGGCGAAGCAGGTGCTTATAATGCTCTTAAAGTGCGTTTATTCTCTTTATCATTGACTAGCACCGCTTTTGCTTGGTTTTCTTCACTTGCTCCTGGTTCTATTATATCTTGGGATATGTTAGAGCGCAAATTTCATGATCACTTTTATAGTGGGAGCTTGCAATTAAAATTGACAGATTTGACATCGGTTAGGCAAAGTAGAGATGAAACTGTTTCTGCTTACATTAAGAGATTTAAAGAAACTAAGAACTGTTGATTCAATTTGTCAATTACTGATATGGACCTTGCTGATATTTGCTTAAAGGGTTTAAGGTCGTCTATAAGAGATAGAATAGAGGGTTCTGATTTTCTTTCGGTTGCACAAGTTCAAATTAGAGCTTTAGTTGTTGAAAACCGAATGAATAAGGAAAAAGAAAGAGATACTTCTAGATCACGTCGTTCCAATGTTAATATGATTGATTATGAGTCTGATGATTCAAGTGATAGTGATAAAGAAGTACTTGCTGCTGAATTTGTATGGCCCTCTAAAGAAAAAACTTACTCTTGTACATCACTTAAGCCGGTTAGCAAAGGTCGGCAAGAAGAAGTTAAGTTTACATTTGATGTTTCTAAGTGTGATCGTATCTTTGATGAATTGCTTAAGTCTGGAAACATTAAATTATCTCATAAATTACCTCCACTTGATGAATTGAAAAGACGTGCATATTGCAAGTTTCATAATACTTATTCCCATGCCACTAATGATTGCAATGTGTTTCGTCGACAGGTTCAATCGGCCATAAATGAAGGTCGTTTGACATTTCATTAAATGCAAGTGGACAAAACTCATTTCCCTATCAATACTATGGATTTACAGCAGCCTAAGGTTTTGGTTCGGCCGCATCAAGCCGAAGCAACCAAAGGAAAGAATGTTGTGATTGGTGAAGCAAAACCTGATTTGAGGGGAAAAGAGTTGATTCAAGAAGTTGTGTGTGAGACAACTCGAGATGGCAGGGAAACATTCAAAATCACTGTGAGAGCCTCTGAACATGGGGGGCAAGGGTCGACTGTTCCCACCGAGCAGAGACCATTTCAGCCTGTACAGGACAAACCGGTCAGACCGGTTTGGGAAAGCGGTCAGACCGGTTTTCCCCAGAGCCGTCCAAAGATGATTAAACCAAGCCGTCCGGAGATTGGAAACTGGAAGCTCAATGTTGCAAAGAATCAGGGGAGTACTTTTAAGCCAAAGGTCACTTTTGATATGCTATTTGACAAGTACTCCAAACAAAAGGCCGTTACAAGTGATCGGCCAATAAAAAAGAGAATGGGAATGTCTCCACATCAAGAAGAATGTTCTTAGCCAAAGAGAAATTTTGCTCCGCAATGGGAGGCATCAAGTTCATATCCACCTCGTCCAATTTATGATGATAATAGAGTGATGTGGGTGCCGTATCAGCAGCCTTTCCAACATGGACGGGGAGGACCACGAAGGCCAGCATTGGACAGAATTTTGAGGCCTGGACAGGACCATTTGGCACTTTGCCAATCTGGTCAGGGTCGCCAGACCCAACCGGTCAGACCGGTTTCACAAACCGGTCAGACCGGTTTCCCTGGGAAATCGGCAACATCTCCTATGAAGCAAGTTTACAAGCCAAAACAGCGTGAGGAGGTGCACAAGATGGATATTGACCCAGAGAGGACTACAAATCAAGATGTTATTCAGATTGGGTTGATGAACGCTCCCCTTGGAGACGGTGGCAAAGGACCAATTGTCATAGACAATAAGGTTGAGACACCTATCCAAAAGGGATCTGTTTCTGGTAATGATCATGAGGCCAGTGGAAGTGGTTCTAATTCTAAGTACTTTTTGCCAAGATGTTGTCCTCCCGGTTTATCTCGTACTCAAAGGAGGAAGCTTCAGCGCTTGAGGTTTCAAGAGATAAAGGAGAAAGAGCTAGAGAAGCAGAGAGACGAAGCATTCAACAAGTACAGGCCCATGATTCCACAAGGGAAAGAATGGAGAGCTAAGACCAACTCTCAGGCAGAACCGGTCAGACCGGTTGGGGAGTCGGTCAGACCGGTTGAACCGGTCAGACCGGTTGCTGAAAGCGGTCAGACCGCTTTGCCCAACGCGCCGCCCGGTTTTTGTTCTCCTACTCCTTTGGTTTGTGATAGCAAGTTATCATCGGTATCCACTTCAGAGGACGATGAAGAGCTTGTTGATTATGGTTCTTCTCCTGAGCGTATGAATTTTTAGCTTAATGTAATTCACATGTCTATGGATGGTTATGTGTTATCAGAGGAAAGCATCACTCATCTTGATTTTGGGCCAAAGGAAGCTATTTTCCAGAAGCCTAAAGCTACTGAAAGTCATCTGAAGGCTTTGTACATGAAGGGTCATATTAATGGGAAGCCTATCTCTCACATGCTAGTGGATGGAGGAGCGATAGTTAATTTGATGACGTATTCTCGGTTCAAGAAGCTGGGAGGTTCAGACGAAGAGTTGATCAAGACCAACATGACCATCAGCGGCGTTGGAGGAGGTGAACCTATGGGCGCCAAGGGAGTTGCTTCTATAGAGCTCACTGTTGGAAGCAAGACTTTGGCTACTGCGTTCTTCGTCGCTGAGACACAAGGTAACTACAGTTTAATCCTTGGTCGTGATTGGATTCATGCAAACCAATGTGTGCCTTCTACTTTGCATCAATTTTTAATTCAATGGATAGATGATGAAGTAGAAATTGTTCATGGAGATACGTCGGCTTGTGTTGCAGTGGCCGATAGTTCTACTATGAATGATCATGAGAATCTTAAATGTTTATCTGGCTTAGATTTATCTGATTGTGAAATCATTGGTTGCACTAAAGATGGCTTTGCTACTGCTGTTATGAAGCCGATGAAATGCCTGGTTTAAGTCGTGATTTAGTTGAACATCATTTGCCCATTAAACCTGGTTTGAGGCCTTTTAAACAATCTCGCAGAAACTTTAATCCTGATATTTATGACCGAGTGAAAGAAAAAATCAATCGGTTGCTAGATGCTAAATTTATTAGGCCTTGTCGATATGCTAATTGGATCTCTAATATTGTGCATGTTGAAAAGAAAGGAACAAAAAAGCTTCGTGTTTGCATTGATTTTAGAGATCTTAATAGAGCTACTCCTAAAGATGAATATCATATGCCTATAGCCGATTTTCTTGTTAATGCTGCATCTGGACATAGAATTCTTAGCTTCCTTGATGGTAATGCTGGTTATAATCAAATATTTATGGCCGAAGAGGATATAGCCAAAACGGCCTTTCTATGTCCGGGTTTTGTTGGTCTATTTGAGTGGGTAGTGATGACTTTTGGTTTGAAAAATGCTGGTGCCACATATCAAAGGGCTATGAATTTGATTTTTCATGACTTGCTTGGCATTATAGTAGAGGTTTATATCGCTGATATTGTTGTCAAATCGGCTGGAGTAGACTCTCATTTGGCTGATTTAAGACTTGAATTTGAAAGAATGCGTCGATATAAATTAAAGATGAATCCACTCAAATGTGCTTTTGGTGTATCGGCTGGAAAGTTCTTAGGATTTGTTGTGCATGAAAAGGGCATAGAGATAGGTCCTAAAAAGATTGAAGCTATCAACAATGTAAAGGCCCCTAATTGTAAGAAAGATTTGCAAAGGTTCTTGGGCAAAGTAAATTACTTGAGAAGATTCATTTGTAATTTGTCCGGGAAGGTGAATGCCTTTACTCCTTTACTTCGGTTGAAGAATGACATTGATTTTACTTGGGGGGCAAAACAGCAAGAGGCATTTGATGAGATCAAGCAATATTTATCTTCACCACCCGTTCTTCAAGCACCTAAGAGTGGGGTTCCATTCAAGTTGTATGTGGCGGCGGAAGAAAATGTCATTGCAGGTGTTTTGACTCAAGAAACCGAAGGAAAGGAACATGTGGTTGCATATGAGAGTAGAAGATTATTGGATGCTGAAACAAGGTATACCTTTATTGAAAAATTATGTTTATCATTATATCATACTTGTACCAAGTTGAGGCATTATCTTTTACCAAGTACTTGTGTAGTGGCATGTCAAACCGACATAATTAAATACATGTTACACAAACCAATCTTGAGTGGTAGAGTCAGCAAATTGGCTTATGCTTTAGTTGAATATGATTTACATTGTGAGCCATTAACTTCAATGAAAGGTCAAATAGTAGCCGACTTTATTGTTGAACATAGAGTAGATAAGCAACTTGATTTAAATGTCGGTTATATTACTTTTACTCCATGGAAGTTACATTTTGATGGATCGGTTTGTAAAAGTGGTTGTGGTATTGGAATTGTAATTACTACACCACATGGGGCTATTTTTGAAGCACTTAACCGATTAGATCATGAATGCACTAATAACCAAGTCGAGTATGAGGCTCTTCTATTCGGATTGGAAATTTTGCATGACATGGGAGTAAAGCATGTAGAAGAAACCAGTTTCATTATTTTTCTAAAATCATGCTCT
>OAMR01000498.1:750740-768725 GCA_900205405.1 Echinochloa crus-galli | reverse complement strand
CGGCCAAGTCCCGTCGAGTTTAGTGCACCGTAGCCTTAGATCGTGTTTTCTCCGGCGAGGTACCGCCGCGGACACGGGCGGCGCCGCCGTCCCGGCCGCCGCCGGCGTCTCCCCCTCGACCCGATCTGATGTGGACCGTCAGATCGAAATCCAACGGCCAAGGACCGCTTCAGCCCCGAGTCAATCAGAGCCGTAACGGTCAACTTAGGCAAATTTGCTAAAGAGCCCCTGTAGTTTTTGAAAATCAACCCGCATTTCAAGTTAGTTCAAAAATAATTACGTATAGGTCCTTTTTCTTCTGTTTTAGCCCCTGCAAGTTTTAAAATTATGCCCGAGGTCCAAGTTTTGTCTTTTTACATGAAAACCCTCGTAGTTTTATACAAAAATATTTTTTAGCCCTCGGATTTTCGTAGTTAAGCCCCTGGAACTTTTAAAACTTTGCCAGCAAGTCCCTGAACCTTAGAAAAGCCATATCTTTTGCGTTTTAACTCCGATTTTAGTGATTCTCGCGCTCACGCGTTCGTTGTAACGTGTAGATTAGTTTTGTGCTGTTGTTTTCTTCTGTTGGAATTGTTTGGTGTACTGTTTCTTATTTAGTGTATTGTTTCTTTGCATGCGATTGTGTGATGCGATTAGGAAGCGAGCAGTTCGAGGATTTCTCTGAAGAACCAACTGTTGGAGAAGGATTTGAGCAGCAACCGAGTTGGGAAGAAGGCAAGTGTATTATGTCATGCAAATGTCCTAATAATTATTAATTTCACCACCCGTGCATGTGTCTTAATTTGATGGGTTCCTATTTAAGGATTTGCCTAGCCACTATATTTTCCTGTCCCTGAAACTGGGTTACTTAATTAATTTTGATGGTAGATGATGCTTAGTTTGCTCAACTGGGATTGGTTAAATGAACCCCTACTCTATGTTCCAAATACTCTTTGAATTAATTAAATGGCAAGATCATATCTTTTTAATTGGAACATGGAGAACCACCCAGGAAAACAGTACAACCATGAGTGCCATGTGGCTCTGGCTTTGACTGACTAATTAGGTGCTCTGGTTTATGGTAGCTTTACTCGAAAGGGGCATGGGGGGCGGCGGTTGACGGGGTATAGCTCGGTCCTTTTGAGCTGTGGGCTTTGGTAAGAGACAGATCTCATTAGGGAGGGTTATGCTTTGCTTCTGAACCGGAAACCTTAGCGGGCTATCATTTATTAGAGTGCTTTTGTAAAGGTCTCATAGTGAAACCCAGTATTCGGTCCACGTGGTGTGGGAAGGGTACAATGCTCTCGGGCAATGGGAATCACGGCTTATGGTGAAAGTGTACAACCTCTGCAGAGTGTAAAACTGTTATAACAGCCGTGCTCATGGTTACGAGCGGCCTGGACCCTTACATGATAATCATACTTGAATATGATCTAAATCATGGTTACATAAATACGTTGGGAATATGACATTCATTAATTTGTGGGTGGTATATACTTCTATTTGCTAGTAACTAGTTGCTTAATAAAACTTGACCAACTAAAAGTGCTTACTGCAGTATGGTCAGCCAACCTTTTTGCCTCAGCCTTGTATGTCATATTACATTTGCTGAGTACGTCATGTGCTCATGCTTGTTTTCTTTCTTTCTTTTATTGCATCAACTACACCCGGAATGCTGCTCAGATTGGGAGAATTTTGAGGATTTCACTACTGATTTTGAGGAGTTCTAGGCGAGTCTCCCCCAGTCAATGCCTGTGGAGTTGGAGTCACTTTGGCTTCGTTAGATTAACGTTTATTTAAGTCTTCCGCTATGACTTTTGAGTCAACTCTGGTATTGTAATAATCGTACTATAATACTCTTTCGCTATGCATGGTTATGGATATTCACTTGTGACGTCTACCATATGTGTGTAAACTGATCCTGGCGCACATATGAGATGCACCTGGTTTTGCCTTTAAAACCGGGTGTGACAACAGTTGACAGAAAAATTCGACGATGGGCTCTCAAGTTCGTTTTGGATGGTGATGAGTTATATCGTCGGACTATTGATGGTTTGCTTCTAAAATGTTTGGGTCCTGACCAAGCTAGGTTGGCAATGGCAGAGGTTCATGAAGGAATTTGTGGTACTCATCAATCGGCTCCTAAGATGAAGTGGCTCCTTAGACGAGCTTGTTTCTATGGGCCCAATATGATAGCCGATTGTTTTAAATACTACAAAGGATGTGAGGAGTGTCAGAAACATGGAGATATTCAGTTGGTACCTGCAGCATAGATGCATCCAATTATTAAGCCTTGGCCTTTCCGAGGATGGGGTTTAGATTTTGTTGGCAAGATTCATCCTCCTTCGTCAAAGGGTCATTGTTTTGTGATTGTGGCAACTGATTATTTTACCAAAATGGACGGAAGCAGTTCCTTTGAAGAATATGACACATAGAGAAGTGATTGAGTTTGTTAGAGAACATATTATACATAGGTTTGGTATTCCACAAACTTTGACTACGGATCAAGGGACTTCATTCATATCCAAAGAGGTGCGTGAATTTGTTAATTCCTATGGTATTAAACTTCTCAATTCATCTCCATATTATGCTCAAGCCAATGGTCAAGCTGAATCTAGCAACAAGACCTTGATAAAGCTCATCAAGAAGAAGGTAGAAGATCATCCTAAAAGATAGCATGATGTATTATCTGAAGCTTTATGGGCTCATCGTATTTCTAAACATGGTGCTACTAAAGTTACTCCGTTTGAGCTTGTATATGGTCAAGAGGCCGTTTTACCTGTAGAGGTGAATCTTGGCGCATATAGACTTGCAAAGCAAAATAATCTTGATGTTGATACATACTATGCTTTGATGATGGATAATATTGATGAAGTGACCGACAAGCGTTTGGAAGCTTTAGAAGAGATTGAAAAAGATAAGAGACGAGTGGCGAGAGCATACAACAAGAAAGTGAAATTCAAATCTTTCCAAGTAGGTGATTTGGTTTGGAAAACAATCTTGCCCATTGGATTGAAAAGCAGCAAGTTTGGCAAGTGGTCTCGAAGTTGGGAGGGTCCTTTCAAGATTGTGAAGGTTTGTTCAGGAAATTCCTATATGGTAGAGACTTTGCAAGGACAGCAGCTGCCTAGAGCTCTCAATGGGAGATACTTGTAGAAGTTTTATCCAAGTGTTTGGCAAAGTGCTTGATAGGATATGACCGATTTATGTTGAGAATCGCCCTTAGAATAAAATGGCCGGTGAATTCTGTGACATCGACCTTAGCATATTTTCTAGTGCATAAAAATTTACTAGAAAATAGGGGGCATATGTTCGCACCCAAAATTGGCAGCTGCCCATCAGGCCGAGTGCAACCGGTCAGACCGGTTTCCCTGTAGCCGATCTGGCAACAGCCAAACCGGTCTGACCGGTTTGCCAGAGCTGTCTGACCGGTTTTACTCCGAGTTGGAGTAGAATTAGGAGTCCTAGTCATTTCCAAATTGTAAAAGGATTCCTTGCGGGGCAAGACCTCCCCACCCTATAAATATAAAGGGCCGTGGCCGGTTGAGAGTCATCATCCAATCGATCAAATATTATCTTTCTACTTTTTATCTCCAAACCCTAGCTTTTCCAACCCCTTTGCTTTCCTTGTTTGTCTCGACGGCGTTCAAGGAGGTTTTGAGTGGCCTGACCGATCTCAGAGCAACCCTAGGCGCACCATGTCCGACGGGGTCCCTCCCGAGGTGGTTATTCTAGGTTCATCCCGAAGCTCCCGAAGGAAACCGGTCTGACCGGATCCCTAAACCGGTCTGACCGGTTTGGGCGGGGCTGCGGCGAGTTCATCGTTTCGTTCGTTTGCGCGATCTGGCGCTCGTGGGCGTTGACCAGAAAAAGCGTCAACACTTCTTGATTCCAAACATCATCCAATACAATCAAACACTTCCTACCAGCTAGTTTTTCCCTTATTTTTCCTTTCAAGTCATAGGCATCCAAATCCACTAGCTGTGAGAGTTCGGGCTCCCCAGTATTCCTCAGCAGTTTCCTTAGCAGTTTCCTCAGCACTTCTACCACATCGTAAGTCTGAGACACAACGATCCAAGCATGAGTGGTGAAATTGTTCTTCTCCCGCTCGAACACATTTGTGACAAGGGTGGTTTTTCCCAATCCACCCATACCAGATAATGTTATTAATTTGGTACTTTGATCGTTTGAGTTCAACCATCTGGTCAGCAATCTCCTATTTTCTTCAATACCCACAAGATCATCTTGAACAACATCCAGGAGGCAGTCCTGCGACCTCTTTCTTTCAATATCAGCAAGTAAATTCGGACTGAGCTGGGACTGAGGTAGCCACCGTTCTTTTCGCTTCCCAACATTTTCAATTGTCTTCTCTATTTCAGCGATCTCCTCTGCAATCTCACTGAAAACTGCGATGTAGTGAGCTTTGGTAAAAATCTTTTTTCACTCTATTTTCTTCCTCCAGTTTAAGAGCATGGTATGAATATTTGTCAATGACATCCTCAGCATGGTGGGCAAGGTCCCGCACTTCTGCAATCCAACCCTTCACAAGGTCATTGGTGAGGCATGGAGTACCTATCTGTTTTATTACCTTATCCATCATGTTTAATTCTTTCCCTATTTCCTCAACCTTCCTTGGTAATCCCTTATGATTCGCAGCTTTCTCTAATAGCTTAGCTACGACGGCCTTCGTGGCTTCCTCTGCTAAAATGGTTCCAATCTTTGAAACAACAAGGAGTACAGCTTCTGCCATTTGTGCTGAACATCATAAACGCAGATCATGTCATATAACGCAGTTAATAAATTTAAAAAACTAATAGAAATTTAAAGCAGTTGCACGATGGTCATGACGATTGATTCTGGGAATCATAAGAAACAATAAAAAGATGGGAAAGAGTTCTTTCTAAACGATTGGACTCTACGGTTTCAGTCAATTTCCATGTAACAATGAAACTGATACAAAACATGTGCTGTAAATTTCAATGCTACATTTTGACAGTAAAATAATCGTATTTCATTATATTAAATCATATAGTATGGATTTTACATTTATATTCACTTTTACTCAAATATGTATTACATTTCATATTTCAAAAATCAAAACATTTGAGTGAGCATGAACCCAGAAAAGACATAGCTGACTGAAATTGCAAGCATAAATAGTATTGTATGAGATGCCATCTATTATTTGTAAAGCATCTAGTACACATATTTTCTGTTCATCGAGGAATTCTTTCAAATAATTTATTGTACCTGTTATTCAGTTCTTACAATCCCAAATGTTCCAAAGTTTCTATTTTCTTAATTGTTTAGGTAGGTAGGCGTAGTGCTCAGTGCGGTTAAAATGCAGCTCCAGAACTTGTGAATTTTGGATCTCTTGGTTGAGAATCGCTGGCTGATTGTTGAGTTTCATGATAAATGTTCAAGTTGTGTTAGACATACATGCCTAATTTTAATTAATATAATGGCATGCAGCACTCTTGCGTGTTTCAGAAAACATGCCTGATTTATTTCTATGGATTTATGAAACAATATTTTTGCGCAACTGAACCTAGCTCACCTAGTTACGGCGAGAGGTGTGGTCATGCACCCTAACCACCTAGGTTTATGTCCTCTCCAAATATGGGTGTCTATCTTCTTAATAGCCTAATTCGGTTGAGTCCTTTTTTTATTGCAATAACAGTTTCTGTGTCCATTATGCATCAAGAGGTTTTTACTTATGAGATGGCGTTTGCAAGGCTTATTTTCAGAAGTGCTTCCAGTATAATGCAAGATGGAACTTTTAATTCACTAAACTTTTGCAGCAATGTCTGAGCACGCAGATGTCCTTCAAGGTTCAATGGTTGATTTTCCCCTGCCTTTGGGGCAGATATTGCAGAGCCTCGTGTTGTAATTATTAAGGCCAATCTTAGTGGGAGTTTCATGACATTAAATGTGCTGATTTGGCATAGGAGAGAGAAGCCAGAGTTTCATGGGAGGTGAGAGGAGTTTCATCACCATGACACTCCTTTGGCACAGTTACCTAGTTTCTGGTCTAGGTAACCGTGTAGTGAAATTGTGCACTGAGACCGGCTACACAATAGTTTGATATTCTTTAATTTAGTGATAAAAGCTGCAACATATGGACATACTTCGGCTATTAGAACTTGGGGTAGTTTTTTACACTAGGATGTATTCAGATGCTTTGGCAGGAACCGATAATGTTTCAATACAGAGGAGCTGTATAATAGTTTCGGCAAGTCTTTAGTTGTGTCTTTTTGAAATGATGGGCTTATATAAGGTTGTATGCAGCATCCTGGTTGTTCTGTTATTAAATCTTCATTTTGCTTGCGGGGTTTTTCTAATTCTTAATCATGATCCTGTCTATAAGGAAGAAGGCCTTATACTGTTGTACAACAACCTTGCAAATAGGGAGAGATTGCTGCAAGAACTACGATCGATTTTCAGCAAATAGATTTGTCTTGATCAAATCGTATCCATGAAAAACTGCATACCAAGACCAAGAGCACAGAATCATATGGCTGCAAACATTTGGGAGTGAGAATTCACCAGATGGGTACTGAGACTAGTAGAAGCCCTGCAAATCAGATTTCCAGATCAAGCAGTCTAGTCAGAACCCTGCACCAAAGAAAACGTAACGCTAATGAGATGTTTTTATATTGTATACTGCTAGTGCACAATATTCAATGTTTATACAGAGAGCATACAGGAAAGTTTTTGAAACAAATTGCCAAAAAAGCGATCTAGACAAGCATTTCTGTTCCAAATGAAGTCGTAAGCAGGACAGGAAAGAGCTTGCAAGATATGCTCAAGTACATTCGAATCCAATCTAAATCGAGAATGTAGAAAACGCAAAGCTGTGGCTAATAAGGAGTGATTCAGAGCAACTTCAAGAGTCTCGCTAAATGTATAATTTTCGCTAAAAAAAGAAAAGAACAAGAAAAATGCCAATCCAATTGCCTCTTCTTCTCTCAGTCTATCCCACTCGCCATCCCCTACTCTTCCTCCGCACGGCCTAATGTTCCCCACGTGGATTTGTTGCGGCGGCAGCGTCCAGAATACAAAACGATCGGTACAGATCCAATTTAAATTAATATGAATAGTTTTTTTTAGTCTAATGGTTACACATAGTTTTAAAAGGTTTTCTATTTATTTAGAGTTCTTCAAAATTATAGATTTAGCTAGGATTATACCTAGGCTTTTGGATTTGATCTTACTCTCAACATATAAAGAAACACCGATGATTTCTTCTTTCCAAATCTATAAAAGCAATGTACCCCGGTGATGAGGACATCCTTGGGCACTATTTGGTCAGGCGCACGACATTGTAGGCGGCAGCCGTATAAGCGGTTTGGCCAGGCGCACGTACAACAGTGTAGGCGGCAGTCGTGGCCCAGCGGGACCACGATTTTACCAGACGCACGACAGTGTAGGCGGCAGCCGTGCACGTGGTTTGGCTAGGCGCACAACAGTGTAGGCGGCAGCCGTGCACGTCTAAATTATCCCACTTTGCTTAGCAGAGGAGGAGAAAGCCACCTTAAAAGGGAGAGCCACCCTTCCCATATCAGACAAGTCTTTTAGGGAGATTGAGCCTTTCCTTGAGTGGGTGTGCTTAAGAACTGCTGGGCCGGGCAACCTTAATTTGTTGAGCCTCGGCAAACCCCACGCCTGAACCGGATGCATCATTTGGTATCAGAGCTAGGCCTCCGTTTAAAGGGTGGGAATGATGAGGACATCATTGGGCACGATTTGGACAGGCGCACGACAGTGTAGGCGGCAGTCGTGTAAGCGGTTTGACCAGACGCACAACAGTGTAGGCGGTAGTCGTGGCCCAGCGGGAGCACGGTTTGGCCAAGTGCACGACATGTAGGCGGCAGCCGTGCACGTCTGAATTATCCCACTTTGTTTAGCGGAGGAGGAGGAAGTTACCTTAAAAGGGAGAGCCACCATTCCCATATCAGATTAGTCTTATAGGGAGATTGGGTCTTTCCTCAGATGCGTGTGTCTAAAAAGTGTTAGGAACCGGGCAATTTTAATTTGTTGGACCTCGGCTAATCCCACGCCTGGACCGAAAGCATCACCTGAACTAGCATGCGAACGTTTGATGACCAGAACAGGGAGGTAATCTGACCTCAACAACCTTACGGGACCTGTTCTACCCCATGGGAAGCGAGTCCTGGGACAAAAAGTTCCATGAGGCGTAGATAAATATGCCAATGCAAATTAATTGCCATCAGAGAAGACCATGTTCTCGATCATCATGAATCAAGGTGATTCATCCAGTGGTCCAACAGCCTTATTTTGTGCGCTCTAAGTCACTGTTTGACCCTGTCTGATCTCGTGGATAAAACTTTTGTAACTATTCCTCGTGTTGTGTATTGTTTGCAGCCAAGGATATTGACTTCTTGATTAGATAAAGCACGTGAAAAAAGAATATGCGTATTAATGAACAATTCATTATTAGTTAAAAGCAGGGTTGAATAATTCAGCAAAATTTCATAGATTTCGAGTTTTTAGCTAGTGAGTGGAAAAATGAAATCCGGCCAAATATTCCGTTGGCTTTTTCTTATTATTCTATATAGTTTCCAGAACACGGAAGTAACTGACCTCAACAACCCTAGGGGACCTGCTTTACCCATGTCAAGCAATCCCATGAAAGGAGTAAATAAAGATTCCAATGTAAATGGATTGCCATCAAAGAAGACCATGTTCTAGATCATCATGAATCAAGATCATTAATCCAGTGGTCCAGCAGCCTTATTCTGTGCATTCTAGCCACTGTTTATAACTATTCCTCATGTTATGTATTGTTTGTAGCAAAGGATGTTGACTTCTCTGTTTTTTTTTGACATGGGATGCTGACTTCTCGATTACATAAAGTATGTGAAAAAATGAATCTATGTACTAATGAAAAAATCATTAGTAGTTACAAACAGGGTTCAAAATCTTGGCGAAATTTAATGGATTTTGAGTTTTTAGCTGGTGAGCAAAAAAAATGTCCAAAAGTTTCGTTGGCTTTTATGTTATTTTTTATTACACTATGTAGTTTCCAAAAGCGTCAGGTTTCGATTTGCACAGAAAAATAAAAAAATATATATCACTGCCACATGGGGTCAACACACTCCTTGGGTATAGAAATTAAAAGGGCACCCTTTGAGATTCAATCTGAGAACCTCTCAAACTTCCTATATGGAACACAAACCATTGGAATATGAGGTCAGTTGTGAATACAATGTGTATGGTATGGTAAGCTTAATAAGCCACTTAGGCACTTAACATTTCAAGTTTGATCAAACTTTTGACTAGAACTTTAAAAGGATCCGAAAATAAAATAAGAAACCCTAGTTTAAAAGGATGGTCATTTTGTTACCATCAAGAACCGTACCCGACAACCAACACCTTGTCAACTCCTACAGTGAGCAGGAGTCATCAAAGCAATATACTGCCTTGGATTTTTTTATATATTTTAGCCCAAAATAAACTAATATTTGAAAAAATAGCCCATCATGAACAATAACAAAACTAGTCTTTCTTAGTCGCGTCGAGTACTTTAGCATGACAAATTATAAGTGCTCGTCATGACTTTTTTTTGCGAAAAATGTCATGTGCGCTGCACACGACATCTCGAGCAGCCCGCATGCAACAACACACCACTAGTCTTTCGAGCTTGCTAAAGTCCGCCAACGACCGAATCCGACCAAGACGACCGCAAAGAAGAGATGCAATGCAGGCCATGCACACAAACTCCCTTGAAAACCAGGCAGAATGCGAGGATGTGTCGGCGGCGGCGGCCTCGCCACGACGCCCACGCTTGCCACCCATCCAAACTCCTCTTAAGGTGATAGATCAGACATGAGAACAGTGGACCTGAGCCCAGAAAAACCAGATCCAGCCACCGTGGTTATAGATCTCAGCAGTGCGAGGAAAGATGAGGGATGCTGAAAAAGAGCCCTGCCACCACCATCCATGCAGCGGGACGGACTTCCGTTGAGCTGCTCTGGCGGCGGCGAGGGAGAGGAGCGAAAGGAGGAGAGAGCCGCGGCACGGGGGGCGGCCGTCCGCGCGAGGGCCTCTGCGAGGCGAACGGCCTAACAGGTATGTTTTTAACACTCACGACCTCCCCCTTCCGTTGGTAATGCACTATACTCCTAAAGAACGGCATAGCTGAATCAGAACTAAGACCCTTTTATTTCTGAAAGATGAACAGAGAATTTCGATTTCGTGCCAAAGGATGTACGCAGGATGAAGGAAGTGAGACAGCTTTTCCCTTGGATTGGAAAAGGTCTCACAGAAGAACTCAGAAGCTGATTCCACCCGAAAGACATGATTGCACAAGCTCGTATATGAATCAAATGGCAGCAACAAAATAGCTATGAACTTTTTTTTTGAAAGACCTGAACTTGCTTGTGAATTGAATTATGCGCTATGATGCTTAGAAAAAAGAAGAGATAATCTGACCTCAATGACTCCGGGAGAGTCAGTTGCCTAGCGGGAGCTAATCCGTCGATGAACAGCAGCCGCCATGGTTCTTGATTGAGCTGCTGTGCCGGCTGGTAAGCGAAGATGCAAGGTTTGCAATGGATGTTCAGAGGTTCAAGCAACGAGGCAAAAACTCTTTCTCTCTGTCTCTCTCCGCGCCGACTGTTCTTATGCGCCTCTCATCCGATCTGATAAGCTTGAGCATGAGAAGACTTTGGCCAGGTCAAGGTCCACTCTGACAGGAGGGCCTGCTGTCCTGTCAAACGAATCCGGTAGGAAGCGAGGCCAAAATATCCTGAATGCATTGGTACTCTTGATGGATCACCACCATGGGAAAAGAGAGAGCATGTTCTGACGTTGAATGATAATAATAAAAGGCGAAAAGAGAGGAAACCAATGTCATTTTCCGATGAACTTTTGTGTACACCATCGATCCTGGTCATCTCATACAGTGACTCAACGCGGAAATTACCCTTTCTGCATTTGTATGCTTCTTTGTTGGAATCATTGTTGCGCCAAATGCAAGGCTTTCAAGTAAGATTTCTATCTTAGGGCGCACCTAAAACTGCCAGGTAATTGAAACGAACCGAATTCTCGACGACAAGAATCCGACTCCATGTACCCTCGAGATAGTCCCAGGAATAGCAGCTATCTCGTACAGAACTCATCTCAGTCGAATATCACATCCATACAACGATAAAAGATCCATTACATGACATATATTAAACATAGCGGTCTGGTACAAGCCGTCTGGGCTAAATCGACAATAAGAAATAGCTACGAAGCGGTTACTAAATCATCTGGGTCCACTTCCCGCAGGCATCCTTGAGCATAGCGCGCACCCTTCAATCGTACCACACGTCCTGGTTGAACTCGTAGTCGGGATCTTCACCTGAGAACCCAAAGTTTGTCCCCAAGGAAAATGGGACAGGTTCACGTCACCAACCATAATATGAAGCAAGCTTTAAAGTGGCATATTCTAGGGTATAGAAATAATCAAGGTTTGAGCCAGGGTTTTCTTATGCGAGCAGCAGCAATACCAAATTCATCTCATCTCCAACTCCTTTCCTCACAAGCACATCCACTACCTAGATCCACCCGTCAGCCTCACATTTCCATCGGGCTCGTCCTGCCACAGCAGGTTCCCGCAAAACATCATCCACCAACACCTTTCTCTCTCTAGTCGACTCGGTGATCTCCCTCCCCACCTTGTCTCGTCTGCAACGCTGGACCAATCTCTCATTTCCCAAATCAAGGATGAGGTAAGAAAGCAGATTCCCATGCTAGTCGGAACTTATCAGAAGCGGGTCGTCCGTAACCGTGGACACGACTATACGTATAGTTTACACTCTGCAGAGGTGGCACTCCAGGAATCCATCCGGGCTGCAAGGCTAGTCCGCAACCAACCTGAGACACAGCCCACAGCAAAGACCCTAAACAGTAACGGCGCCAATCCTGTCTCCCTGGGCTCGGGAAACATCCGATCTAACATCTGCCCCAGGGTCGTGAAACCTTCCCACCGGGGCCAGTCGGGGGCCGTGGTAAATCAGGGAGAGTACGCCGCAACGAGTCCCCCTTACACATATCAAGCTCGAATCTCCTACAGTCTCGGCGTCGCACTAGAGTAGGCTTGCTGGAACCCTCCCCATACTGGGTAGATGGTGAGCACGGTATTCCCACGTCCAAAGGTGGAACTCGACTCGGTCCTTAATTGTCGGTTAAAGCAAGTATCTGCGTCATAAGTGATCCGCCGCAATGGTCCGCAATCGGCACTCATAACAGGTATAGCCGCCTAAACTCCTCAAGTACTCCCCGAGTACCAATATCCAAGAACCATGTACCCGCAACATGTACCACGTAGGGACTGCCCGAGTGCAGTCCCCAAGCACCCCGATCGAACGATCGAGTTGTTATTACTCGCTTACACCGCCTAGCTGCACTACACCTCCCATACCACCCACAACCCACGCCAAGAGGTTCAAAACACATCCATCCCAATGCATGCATAGCATAGCATAATCCATAGAGTGAGTAGTAGGTAGGTAGCAAGGTAACAGGATAATAACAAAGGCAGTGCAGGTTTATCATGCGAGTAAAGTAAAGCGCTAGCATACTAGTTGCATGCCTAATAGGTATTTCAGAGTTTGGTCAGGCGTGAACCTGGGCAGAAGTCTTCGTCTTCGTCAAAGCAGTTGTCGTAGAGGTCCGGCTCCTCCTGACTCTCCAAAGAAACACCAAAACAGTGAGGAAAGAAGACCCAAATAACACCAAACTCTATACTAACGCGTAGGTCATGATTTTAGAAAAATATAGAAACTGGTTTCATATTTTTCTGAGCTACGGTTGATTTATTATTAATTTTCCAAGTTTAAATCATTTTTCTGAAAATATTAAATAATTTCCGAAAAAGAAAAACAGACAAAAATTATGATGACATCAGCAGTGGGATCCGCCTAGGGTGACGTCAGGAGTGGGCCCTGCTGACGTCAGCGTTGACCGGTCAACGGTCAACGAGTCAACGGTCAACGGTCAGCGGTCAGCTCTGGTCAGTGGGCCCCAGCGGTCAGTGACACATAGTGTATGACAAGTGGGCCCCATACATCAGCGCAGTTAATCAGAAAAAGAAAAAGAAAAAGATTAAACGATGGCTGGGCTGGAATTGGGCCGAAAGGTGGATGGGCCAAGAAAGTTCAAGGGTGCGAACCAGACTTTAGTGCAAGATTCGGCCCACGAAGGGGGCGCTGCTGGATCTGCTCTGATGGACTTGGTCCACCGTGAGCCGTGCGTGTGGTTCACATGAGCCGGGCGCACGGGATCAGCTGTGGCTGACTCAGGATTGTCTGCGGTTGTGCATGCAGCGTGTTGGTGTGGTCCAGCGTGTGGCTTGGCCACGGCGCGAACGCGACGCGTGTGGCGCGCACTGGCGCGCGGCCAGCGGCGATGGCCGACGGCGGCGATGGCCGGAGAAGGGCCGGCGAGGTCGGTGCTCGCGCGATCAAGGTTAGTAAACGGCTCGGTTGGGTTAGGCATGCGTGCGCGCGGCTCCAGCGAGCACTGGAACACGATTAGGCGGCTCGGGTTGGGTGCGCGTGCGCGGGCACACGGTTGCCCGTGGCCGCGACACGGCCTCGGCATGCGCGCGCGGCGAGCAGAGCTCGGCCACGGCGGCTTCGGCTGCTATTCTAGGCGACGGCGGTCAGCGGGTGCGACAGCGGCGCGACGGGATCCTGCACAAGAACACGCACAGCGCGAAGGCTGGCACACAGAAGACGGCTGGCTCGGCGACAGCGAGCGCAAAGATGGCGGCGCTCAGCCGGAACAGGGGAAGAAAGGGGCTTTGCGACGGCGGCTCACCTAGGGCAAGTAGTCGAACACAGCAGCTCGGGGCAATGCTCGTGGTGCTCCTCCGGTGCTCGTGCTCTTCTTCTCGTCCTTGGTCCGGCTCAGTGTCGGCGGCTCCGTGAGCGGCGGCGCTCCAGTCTTCAGCGCGGCGCAGGGAAAAGGATCGACTTCACCTCGGCTCGCTCCCGCTCCACTCCTTCCTTCCCCAACCCTTCCTGCACCTTCTCCCTCCCTCTCCTCTCTCGGATTTGTGAACAAGAAAACCCCGAAGGGTGGCGGCGGCTCAAAGGGGAAGAAAGGTCCGGCGGTGTATTTGTAGGGCGGCTGCCCTAGGGCTCTGTGGGCACAGACGGCGAGATGGGACGGCCAGGCGCCTGCGGACACGCGGCGCGTATCGGACGGGTCGCACTGGTGATGATGGGATAGGCTCAGGCGCTCACGGGCAGCGCGGCAAAGAGAGAGGGAGAGAGCGGGGCACGGTGCGGGGAAGAAAGAGAGGAGGGAGAGAAAGCTAACAGGCGGGGCTCGCCTATCAGTGGGAGAGAAGAGAGGGACACGGCGGCGACGCGGCGGAAGTTTGGGCCGGTGCTGGGCCGAAAGGCCGGCTGGGCTGGCTTGGTCTGCTGGCTCGGGGGAAGAGTTGAAGGGTGGTTTCTGGACTTGGGTTTGAGGATTCGGCCCAACAGGGTTAGATATGATTTAAATTAGTTTAGTTAGTATTTGTTTGAATTCAAATCTAGAATTTGAATTCAAACCAACCAAAAATCCAAATAACTCCAAATCACACTATTTGGTCCTTAGCACTTCAAATTAATTTTAAATTTTAAAATTTAAATTGCCTAGGAATTTGGTAGCAATTAGAAGCAAATTTAAATGTTGGTTTGCATGCACAGCAATACACCAAAATTTTTTGAAATCCACTTTTTCACATTCAACAATTCCTAGGGGAATTTTAGGGTTGTTACAGTCTCCCCCCCTCACAAGAATCTCGTCCTTGAGATTTGTGGTTACCTATGGTTTAAACAAGTGGGGGTATCTCTCTTTCAGTACTGACTCCTTCTCCCAAGTAGCCTCCCTTTCTGAATGGGATAGCTGTGCGTCTGGTCTCTTGTAGGTCTAATGCCTCTGTCTTGACCTCTTGTTCTGGTACTCTTAGACACTTTCTTAGTTGCGATACGTGGAACACTGGGTGTACTCCTGCTAAGTCCTCAGGTAGGTCTAGTCTGTAGGCTAGCTTCCCTCTCACTTGGAATCTCTTATGCCCTCTGAGGGGTGACACTTTTAAGTAGACGAAGTCCCCTATTTCGAACTCTAGATCTCGTCTCCTTTTATCCGCATAGCTCTTTTGTCGGCTCTGAACTACCTTCAGGTGCTCTCGGATCTTGGCCACATTTTCTTCTGCCTCCACTATCATATCAGGACCAAAGAACGTTCGTTCTCCCACCTCTGACCACATTAGAGGTGTTCTGCATTTTCTACCATATAATGCTTCAAAGGGGGACATCTGCAGGCTGGCCTGGTAACTGTTGTTGTAGGAAAATTCTGCATAAGATAGACTCTTCTCCCAGTCTGTGCTGTAAGCCAGAACACATGCCCTCAACAAGTCTTCCAGAACCTGGTTTACTCTTTCGGTCTGCCCATCTGTCTGAGGGTGGTAAGCTGTGCTATACTCTAAGGTTGTCCCGATGGCTTGATGTAGACTTTTCCAGAACTGAGCTGTGAATGGTGGTCCTCTGTCTGACACAATATTTCTTGGTGCCCCATGCAGCTTGAGAATGTTGTCTATATATAGTTCCGCTAGTCTGCTCACTGGGTATGTGCTTTTGACGGGTATGAAGTGGGCTACCTTTGTCAGTCGATCAACTATCACCCAAATGGCATCATTCCCTTTCTGTGTCTGTGGTAGACCAAGCACGAAGTCCATGCTGATATCTTCCCACTTCCACATTGGTATTTCCAGTGGTTTCAGCAGTCCTGCTGGCCTTTGATGTTCTGCCTTGATTCTTCGACAGGAGTCGCACTTGGCTACATACTCCGTTATGTCCTCTCTCATTTTCTTCCACCAGAACTTATCCTTCAGATCTTGATACATCTTGGTACATCCTGGGTGTATCGAGTACTTGGACTCGTGAGCCTCCGAGAGGATTGTTCTCCTGATTTCCTTGTCCTGTGGTACACAAATACGGTCTTTCAGCCATACTGTCCCTGCTTCATCTATCCGGAAGTCAGGTGTCACTCCTCGCAGGATATCCTCTTTTACTTCGTGGATTTCTGGACACTTTCCTTGAGCTTCTTTGATTTGGTCTTCTAGGTTGTACTTCACCCTCATCTCCTTGGGTTTTCCTTCTTCTACTAGCTCGAGTTTCAGCATGTACAACTCCTTTGCTAGCTCTGGCTGACTTTCTTCTATCATCAAGTTGTTGCAATAACTCTTTCGGCTCAAGGCATCTGCCACTACGTTTGCTTTGCCAGGATGGTAGCGTATCTCCAAGTCGTAATCTTTGATTAGTTCTAACCATCTCCTCTGTCTCATGTTCAGCTCGGATTGTGTAAAGAAGTACTTCACACTCTTGTGATCTGTGTAGTTATCGCACTTGTTGCCAATCAGATAGTGCCTCCAGATCTTCAATGCATGTACCACTGCTGCCAGTTCTAAATCGTGTGTAGGGTAGTTTTCCTCATGTTTCCTCAGCTTCCTTGATGCATAAGCAACAACCTTGCCCTCTTGCATTAGGACACATCCTAAACCTTGTCTCGAAGCATCGCAATAGACTACGAAATCTTTGCGAATATCTGGCAGGGTCAATACTGGTGTTGTAGTGAGTTTGTGCTTGAGCTCTTGGAAACTTCTTTCACACTTGTCTGTCCACTCAAACGGGACGTTGTTCTTAAGTAGTTCGGTCATTGGCTTGGCAATCTTGGAGAAATTCTCGTTGAACCTTCTGTAGTATCCTGCCAAACCCAGAAAGCTTTGGATTTCCATGACACTCTTCGGTTGCTTCCATTCTGCTACTGCCTCAATCTTTTCTGGGTCTACTGCTACGCCCTCAGCTGTCAGTACATGACCCAAAAAGGCTACTTTCTCCAGCCAAAACTCACACTTGCTGAACTTCCCATAAAGTTGGTGCTGCCTCAGCTTCTCTAGCACAATCCTTATGTGCTCCTCATGTTCTTCAGCTATTTCTGAGTAGATCAGTATGTCATCAATGAACACCACCATGAACTTGTCTAGTTCCTCCATGAATACCTTGTTCATCATGTTCATGAAGTAAGCGGGTGCGTTGGTCAAACCGAAGGAAACAACGGTGAACTCGTATTGCCCGTACCGAGTCACAAAGGCTGTCTTGGGAATGTCACCTTCTCTAATCTTCATCTGGTGGTATCCCGATCTCAGATCAATCTTACTGAAGTACTTGGCTTTCTTCAACTGATCCAGCAAGTCATCAATCCGCGGTAATGGGTACTTGTTCTTGATCATCACTGCGTTCAGGGATCGATAGTCTACGCACATGCGCATTGACCCATCTATGGGTCGTCCGTAACCGTGGACACGGCTATACGTATAGTTTACACTCTGCAGAGGTGGCACTCCAGGAATCCATCCGGGCTACAAGGCTAGTCCGCAACCAACCTGAGACACAGCCCACAGCAAAGACCCATATTGTTTCCTCTACAGTGAAGGAGGCTGTCCAAATGATCCGTGAATATCTGAAGGACGAACCATGGTTAACATTGATCTGCAAGAAGCTGCAGTAAGACTTCATTCACTCTTATTCTTCTGCCTGTCTGTGCTCAAGCTCTAAAAAAAATCCATTTTGTTGCAGGCTGGATATGCACGGGATCATCAATGACGCGACGACCAAAACTAGTGAAGCTTCATTTTGTGCCGACAGTTACTCTGCACCTGCTCTCCCCTCTGAGGTGAGCTCCCTGAGAATGCTTCAGCTTTTCTTAGTGGTCATAACCTAACAATCTTGCACTCCGCCCATACAGAGTAAGGTCACGAATAGTAGTGCCAAGTCAAGCAAAGGGCGGCCGGCGAAGAAGCCAAAGACGGAGGTAGGATCCAAGAACATCAAAGATATGTTCCGAAGGGTCACAAGGAGTGGATCAGGATCATGATGCCTCCTTGGTAACCTGACACCTCCCGTGGCAAGGCAGTTGATGTCTTTGGAGCTGCGAAATTAT
>OAMR01000498.1:706550-719821 GCA_900205405.1 Echinochloa crus-galli | reverse complement strand
GAGAGAGAGAGAGCTCCTAACAGAATTTTTTTTCAGAGTGTATGAGTGTGTGATGAAGCTTGCAAGAACCCCCCATCATTTATAGGCCGAGGGGAGGGCCTTGGCCAGTTCGCCCGAAGGCTCTGGTTTGCCCGAACCAGGCCTGGTGGCCAGGGCACTCCCATGTGAGTGCAGCACTCACATGCCTTTGTTTCCACTCCAAGTTTGTGTGGCCATCAATTCCCAAGGACATTTTTAGTGGATTTTAGTGGTAGGTGAGATGGAAATGTGACATGACCAAAGTTGGTTTTAGTGTAGTCACCCCCATTCTGCCATGTTTGTGATAATTGGTGAGTGTGCAGCCAATTTTAGTGTGGTAGACATGTTAGACAAGATAGGGGATAACGGTATTGGATAGGAGTGGATATACCGGACACACAGCTCAAGGGATACTCAGGTAAGGGAGAGAAGAGATAGATAGCTGGGAGGACAACGAGAAGAGATAGAGGACTCCTGGATTCTTTATCTACCTATGTCACTCTAGCTTAGAGATACAGCGGCTACAGAGCCAGCACTAGGAGATCGGCTATAACTCTAATGTCCTAGCTTCGGGACAAGGGAACCGGTGAACACACAGAAAGGGATGAGAAGGGGTGCCACTATTTCCCAACTGGGGATCCTACGGACCGGAACTAATGTGATGGCCTACGAAGACCGAAAGGGCTGTCACCACCTCCCGGCTACCACCTCCGTTGCGACGGGAATAAACTAAGGCCACCGACTAGTCTAGGAACCACTCCTACACTAGGCAACGACTACTTACTCTGCTAGCAAGAGCAAGCAACCTTGTCAATACTCTTGGTGACAATTCACCTCCAATATCGAGCAAGATCGAAGAACCAGCCAAGACAAAGACTTAAACAAGACTACAAGCACTAGAACTATAACTGACTATTGTCTAAACAAGATATATTTGCAACTAGGATAAAGTAGAAGCAAGATATAAATGACAAAGGCAAGAAGATAAAGATAATTATATTGATAACTGAAAGTCTTACAAAAGATAAAGTAAAAGATACAAGAGCTAATACCAGAGCTTCTGAAGACGACTCTGGAATCTCCGAGGCAAAGCTCGACTCAACTCTAACTCCCAACTAAACAATCCTAACTCTACTAGAATGAAAGTGGAAATGAGCTCCTTGGCTTGGTGTGTGTGAAACAAGTGAAATGACCCTCTATTTATAGGAGTCCGAGGCGGTTTAGGTAGGGTAGCGGCCAAGGAAGCCAGGGGGGTACCCCCTGGGATTTCGGGCGAGGGGAGGCGGTTCGGCCGAACAGGAGGTTCGGCCGAACCCTTGGATGCGCCGCCTTTGCTCTGGGTGGCCAGGATGAGCCCCTGGCTGGCGTTCGGCCGAACGCCCGATCCACCGCCTTAGCCACGTACGGCCGAGATGCATCCCCTGGAGTCGGTTGGGCAACTGGGGGCGGTTCGGGCGAACCCCCCAGTTCGGCCGAACTGGGCCGGAGGCCCAGGCCCGCCCCCCTGCACCGCCTCTGCTCTGTGGACTCCCTAGGCCGGCCTCTGGTGGTGTGCCTCGTTCTGTGTGGGCCCAGGTTGATGTGGCGGTGCTCTGGGATGAGTTGGCGGTCGTCCACATCGCGTGTGATGTGGTTGCTTGGTCATTGTTGACGTGGACAGCTCCCGGTGACTTGTACGGCTAAGGGGGGTAACCGGCCGAACGGAGTCGTTCAGCCGATTCGGTCATTTTCGGCCCCAATAGCGTGTATTTGTCGTAGTTGTACCTGCACAAGTGTCACTCACCAAAACTCGTGGAACTTTATTAGAAATAAAACCTAAGTACATGGAATGTTGCATATAACCTCGTTTATTCCCGAGTATTGGTGGTCGGATTTGGGCTGTAACGACCTCACGGCTACCACCTCCGTTGCGACGGGAATACTCTAAGGCCACTAGCTAGGCTAGGAACCACTCCTAGACTAGTCAACAACTACTTACTCTGCTAGCAAGAGCAAGCAACCTTGTCAATACTCTTGGTGACAATTCACCTCCAATATTAAGTAAGATCGAAGAACCAGCCAAGACAAAGACTTAAACAAGACTACGAGGACAAGAACTATAACTGACTATAGTCTAAACAAGATATATTTGCAACTAGAATAAAGTAGAAGCAAGATATAAATGACAAAGGCAATAAGATAAAGATAACTATATTGATAACTGAAAGTCTTACAAAAGGAAAAGTAAAGGATACAAGAGCTATTACCAGAGCTTCTAAAGACGACTCCGGAACCTCCGAGGCAAAGCTGGACTCAACTCTAACTCCCAACTAAACTATCCTAACTCTACTAGAACAAGTGGAATGAGAGAGCTCCTTGGCATAGTGTGTGTTTACAAGGTGAGTACACTGTCCTATTTATAGTTGGCAATGACGGTTGAGGGTGGAGTAACCGCCAAGGGACCAGGGGGGTACCCCCTGGCGTTTCGGGTGAAGATGGCGGTTCGGCCGAACAGGTCGGTTCGGCCGAACCGTCCATCCCACCGCCTCTGCATCCTGTGGCTCTGGGCAGCTCCCTGTAGGCAGTTGCGTGCTGGGGGTGGTTCGGCCGAACGGCCTGGTTCGGCTGAACCAGCCCTGGCCCGTGGCAGCCCCCCCAGCACCGCCTTTGGTCTTGGGTGCTTCTGGGCCGGCTTCTGCTGCTTGGGTTTGAGTTGATTCGGCCCAGGTTGATGTGACGGTGCTTCGGGATGTGTTGGCGGTCGTCCACGTGTCGTACATTGTTTCCGCTTGGTCATTGGTGATGTGGACGGCTCCCGGCGGCTTGTACGGCTAAGGGGGGTAACCGGCCGAACGTGTCGTTCGGCCGATTCAGTCATTTTCGGACCCAATAGCACGTATTTGTTGTAGTTGTACCTACACAAGTGATACTCACCAAAACTCATGGAACCTTATTAGAAATAAAACCTAAGTACATGGAATGTTGCATAAAACCTCATTTATTCCCGAGTATTGGTGGTCGGATTTGGGTTGTAACGACCGCCAACAACCCCATTGACCAAATTGTGGGTGACATTAGTAAGGGTGTCCAAACTCGATCTTGTGTTGCTTCATTTTGTCAACATTATTCTTTTGTATCTTCTCTTGAACCTAAACGTGTAGATGAAGCACTTATTGATCCAGATTGGGTGATGGCGAAGAATTAAATAACTTCACCCGGAACAAAGTTTGGGTTTTGGTTGAGAGGCCCAAGAACTACAATGTTATTGGTACTAAATGGGTCTTTCGCAACAAGGAAAATGAAGATGGTATTGTGGTGAGAAACAAGGTAAGATTGGTGGCACAAGGATACACTCAAGTCGAAGGTTTGGATTTTGATGAAACTTTTGCTCCCGTAGCTAGACTTGAAGCTATTAGAATGTTACTTGCTTATGCTTGCTCTCATAACATAAAACTTTATCAAATGGATGTTAAAAGTGCCTTCTTGTTGCTTATGCTTGTTCTCATAACATAAAACTTTATCAAATGGATGTTAAAAGTACTTTCTTGAATGGTGATCTTAGTGAACTAGTGTATGTTGAACAACCTCCCAGTTTTGAAGATCCCAAATTGCCCAATCATGTTTATAAGCTCTCTAAGGCCCTTTATGGATTGAAGCAAGCACCCCGTGCTTGGTATGAGAGGCTTAGGAATTTTCTTTCATCAAAGGGCTTCAAAATTGGAAAGATTGACACTACACTATTCTCTAAGAAAATTGGCAATGATATCTTTATTTGTCAAATATATGTTGATGATATCATTTTTGGATCTACTAATGAATCTTTTTGTAAAGAATTTGGAGAGATGATGTCTAGGGAATTTGAGATGTCCATGATTGGTGAATTGAGCTACTTTCTTGGTCTTCAAATCAAGCAAATAAAGGAAGGCACATTTGTTTGCCAATCTAAATATGTGAAGGATATTTTGAAAAAGTTTGGCATGGATGATTCAAAGCCAATCAAGACGCCTATGGCCACAAATGGACATCTTGATTTAGATGAGGGAGGTAAATCGGTTGACATCAAACTTTATAGATCCATGATAGGTAGTTTGCTTTACCTTACCGCATCTAGGCCCGATATCATGTTTAGTGTATGCATGTGTGCTAGATTTCAAGCCGCACCTAAAGAATATCATTTGACCGCCGTGAAAAGAATCATGAGATATTTGAAGTTCACTCCAAATATTGGTCTTTGGTATCCAAAAGAAGCTCAATTTGAATTGGTTGGATATTCGGACTCGGATTATGCCGGATGTAAAGTTGATAGGAAGAGCACTTCCGGTGGTTGTCAACTTCTTGGTTGTTCACTTGTGCCATGGAGTTCAAAGAAGCAAAACTCGGTTGCTCTCTCAACCATCGAAGCGGAATATATATCGGCGGGAAGTTGTTGTGCTCAATTGTTATGGATGATGCAAACACTTCTTGATTATGGTGTGAAATTCAATGGAATTCCTCTCTTATGTGACAATGAGAGTGCAATCAAGATAGCAAATAATTTGGTTCAACATTCTAGAACCAAGCATATTGATATCCGGCATCATTTTCTTAGAGATCATGTGAGCAAAGGTGATATCAAAATTGAAGGTGTGGGTACGGATGATCAATTGACTGATATATTCACAAAACCATTAGATGAATCTCGGTTTTGCAAATTGAGAAATGAGTTGAATGTCATTGATATCTCAAATGTGGCTTGAGCTCTAGCATAAGCATCTTTGTGCATGTTGTTTTTATCTTGTATTCATATGTATGTTTTAACTCTAATGCTCATCATGTCATGATTGTTACATTTGTAAAAATATGCATCATTTTGTCAAGCAATGAACCCCAAGGATCCATCACAACAAATGTCAAAAGGCTTGAATCTCGGGCTGAACAAAGAATGAATGACGGACCGTCCGCCAATGGACCGCGGACAGTCCAAGGTAGATCCCGTGGACTGTCCGACAGAGGATCTCGGACCGTCCGTATTAGGCCCGAACTTTACCAGAAGGTTTGGTGAATCAATTTCTAGAGGGTCAGACTGTCTGTCCCAGGACCTCGGACAGTCTGAAGAGCCCGCGCGCATCTGGGCCCACCAGTGACGGGATGTAAAAGGATTGGGGTGTCTCTTTCTCTCTCAAACGCAAGTCACTCTCATCCCCATCCCCTTCATTTGCTCTTGACCAAGAAAAGGTGCCCCTTCTCGATCTCTTGATTGCAGCAGTTCCCGGACGGTCCGAGGGCATCTACGGACTCTCTACAGGATTCTCCATCATGTCATCTGGGTATTCTTGTCGATTTCCTTCTCGTTTTGGTTGAATCTATGGATGAACATGGTTATGGTTTGGGGTCCTGATCTGAAATTTGGCCATAGATTTGGAAATCTATCATGGGGAATATGTTGGTCATGGCCTTGTGATGATATGGAAAAGTTTGGTCAAAAGTTATTGGATATTTGTTGAGATATGGGGATCAAAATTTTCGAATCACTGTTCATGTTCGTCGCCGCTACAGTAACTCGCAGACCGTCCGCCCGAGCAGCTCAGACTGTCCGCCCGTACTTGACGGACAGTCCGCGGTGCCCAGTCAGACAGTCCGCCCGGCACTGTCAGCAGCAACCATGAACGGGGTATTTTGGGCTTCACTTATCAATCATTAATTGTTTATTTATATTATGATTTTGACTCAAATAATTGCATGATCACAGTGGTCGCAAGGTTATCAAGACTTTGGCCAATCGGTTCAAGAAGGGTGGGTAAAAGAAGAAGGGTAATGAGGGGACGTCTAAGAGACGTCGAGTTGACGATGACCCAGATGTAGATGATGTCTCTGATGATCCCAATGACAGTGATTATGTGGCTTATACTGAAATTGAACCATGAATAGGACAGCAGGCAGATTTTGTGGTTGATGAAAGTGCAGATGTGCATCATGGGGGTGGCGGCATGCATGTTGATATCATTGATGTTCCCTCACACACTTCACCAAAGAAGGTTTGGAGCCAAAGAGAGTATTCTTCGGTAAGAAATGCCAACGCTTTCACCCAACCTCGCAGTACTGGAAATAGCTTCTTCCATACATTAGTGCAAGAAAATGCTTTCTTTGTTCATTTACTTGGTTGCACGGTCTTTCCACACAAGAGGATCGATTTTTCCTATCTTGCAAGCAAAGCAGTTTTAGCGGGTGTGGGTACTATGTTTGAAAATCTGAATCTTAGGGGCTTCCTAGAGCATAGATGTGATTGGAATGAAACCATCATTAGGCAATTCTATGCCACCTATGAAATTGAAATGGATGCAAAGTAGGTAACATGGATGACTGGGCAAAATAGATACTCGGCTACCTTTGAGGAGTTTGCATTGGCCAACTCACTTGATTATGGCTATTTCACTGATGAGCACAATCTTGATGTCTATGAGCATGATATCTTTGAAAATTCTCAGATTTATTATGAACCTACTCATCTAAATCTCCCAGTCAAATATGGTTCACCTACAGGGCTTAGACACCATCCTGCAGCCATAAACAAAATTCTTAGGTGCACTTTCATGCCTAAAGGTGGAAATAAGGATGTTATTAGAGAGCACTATTGGAATGTGAATCATTATATCATGACTGGAACAAAATTTAATGTGATAAAGATGATATTTTAGCAAATGGATGAAAAGAGGATGTCTCTTGTTGGCAACATGTATTTTGCTCCCTACATCATGGCTATGGTCAAACTCAAAACACGTTATGATGGTCCTTGTGAAATTCATCATGGGCTTTTTCAGCCTTTCAATAATTCCAAGGACTTTCTGAATAGAGCACTAACCCCCTATGGAGATATTGATGATGATGCTGGTGAGCATGATGTTGGGGTAGAAGCAGATGCTGATGTTGATATGGGTGCTCATGAGATGCCTCCCCCACCTCCTCCTGGTCCACCTATGCAGCCACAGGGTTATTGGGTTCCTCAGAAGGTTATTTCACTCCATATTTTGATGGCATGTCTCAGTCTTTTGGGGCTCAGATGGCTACAGGGTTTGACACTATGCAGCAGGGTCACCAGCAGCAGTTTGATCAACGCTTCACTTCACATGAGCAGCAGATGAATGATCAATATTATCAGCCCATCATGACTCAGCTCCAGAATATGCAGCAGGGGTTTCACACTGACATGGAAGCCTTGACTGCCAGATTTGATGGATTGTCCACTTCAGAGCAATATCAGCAACTAGTTGACCGTCAGACTCAGCTTGAGAGTTCATTCAACACGTTCAACACAGCTTTCACCGACTTCAGTGGCCACTTTTACAGTGTCTATCCTCGGCCACCATATTCTCCTCCACCGCCACCGCAGGATGAGTAAATCTTTTGGTACTTGATGCCGAAGGGGGAGATATTGGGAGTGATGTGATCTTAAGGGGCAGCTTGGAGCTTGGTTGCATGAGCATGAGCATGAACTTGAACTTTGCATTGCATTTGCATTGCATATTTATTTATTTCCATGTTATATGTGATGAACTATGTGTGGTTGTAATAAGCTAGAACTTGGTTGTGCTTTTATCTTTGCTTGGACTTGTTCTATCTTATGTTGGACCATGTGTGGATGAACCATTTATTTCTATCTTATGTTGGACTTGTTCTAATGGTTCTATGGTTGTTGAGGCTAACACATGGCATGGACAAATTTTATTATATATGTGGTTGCCTTGATCTTCGTGTTGTAGGGGGAAGCTTCACCTATATTGGTTTATTCATATATGTGTGTGAAAATTGAAATCAAAATCCATGCACACACATAGGGGGAGCTATTCTCTTTCATTCAAATTTGAAGCCAACTACTCAATCTTATATTATGGAATTATTTGCTATGAGTAAGTAACTTCAAGTTTAACCCTCAACTCTATCACTCCTTTGAAATGATTGTCATCAATTACCAAAAAGGGGGAGATTGAAGGCATCTAGGCCCATAATTAAGTTTTGGTAATTAATGACAACACTTGTGGACTAACAATTTCATTTGAGAATATGAGTATAGGTTAGTCCCAAGAGTTGCAACGAGCTTAAAATGTTGATGTGTGGATAGCATGTGTGCTATAGATCATAGGAAGCTCAAGGCAAAGGTATATGATAGGGCTTTTGAATTTGACCGGTCATGAGGTGATTAGAGGATGAAATATGACCGGGTTGATAGGCTAGATAGTCGTACTATCAAGAGGGATCAACTTCATTGGTTAAATGGATTGTTAGTGCCACATTGATCATTAACTTGCATGTAGTGCATTTAGAAAGTGTGGTGTCTTTCTTGGGGATGAGCTCGTTCAATATCTGTGAAGAATCTGGTCTGTCGCGGAGGTCGGACGGTCCGAGCGTGGAGCTCGGACTGTCCGGGAAAATGGTTTAAAATTAAATATCTGACTCTGTGGGAAATTCTGTTCGGACCTGTCCGAGGATGAGCTGCGGATAGTCCGCCGTGCCTCAACGGTTATGTCTGACACACGTTTGACTTTGCATTGTTACAGTTAGATTCAAACGCGGACAGTCCGAGGGTGCAGGTCGGAAAGTCCGAGGATGCCGTTTTTCACGTGTTTTGAACGTAACGGCTAGTTTTGAGGAGAGGGCTATATATACTTCCTCCCCGCGGGCATAGGGGGTCTCTTGGCACTTTGAAAAGCTTGATACACATTCTAGAGCCCTTGTTCTCCTCTTTCTCACTCACTTGCTTTGAGATTGCATTTCTTTGTGAGATTGAGAGCTTCTAGTGCATTGCATCAAGGATTTGATCATTGTGGCACTAGGATTTCATTGAGCTCGTGGTTGATTTGTTACTCTTAGGGGTTGCCGCCTCCTAGATGGCTTGGAGCTCGTGATTCCATCGAGCACTTCAAGATGATTGTGAAGTTGCCGCCTCCTAGATGGCTTGGAGCTCGTGATTCCATCGAGCACTTCAAGAAGAAATGGAAAAGATACAAGAGCTTTACCAGAACTCCAGAAGACGACTCCGGAACCCCGAGCGAAGCTCGACTCTGACTCTAACTCCCAACAGGACTAGCCTAACTCTACATCTTGAAAGAGTACTAGTCTAACTCTACATCTTGAAAGAGGGAAATGGAGACTTGCTCTCAAGTGGTGTGTTTTACAAGTGAGGAGATGGAGTCCTATTTATAGTGGAGAGGTGACTTGGGGATGTGGAGATGGTCTAGGAATATTTCACCTCAAGTCTCTCCCTTGACGCCAAGTGTCCAGCTTGAACCGTCATTGCGCATGTGCTTGTTGGGCTTAATCCGCGAGAGCAGCTCCTGCGCCAGTGGCCTTGTGCCACGTCGCCTGCGCTGCACCGCCTTGCGTGCGCCTGCACCGCCTTGCCCCTGGCTAGCGTCGCTGACTGGTGGGGCCGCCTGCTCCAGCGCATGCACGCGCTCAAGCCAGCGCGCCGCCTCGGCCGCTTCCCGCGCTGCCGCCTCTGCTGCTGCATGCGCGCGTGGGGTGCAGCCTTGGCCCACGTGGGGGCCACCTGCCTCCTGCTGTGCGCGGTCAACGCCTGGGCGTAGAGCCCACTGGGCTGCCTGCCCCCTGTACGCGTTGCTCTGCTCTGCTAGTCTGCTGGTGGTGGGCCCCATGTGCTGGCACTGCTGCGCTGATGTGCTGCTGCTGGCTGCATGCGATGCTGCTGCTGTGTGGCTGCATGCGGTAGAGCATTTGCTGCTAGTGACGTCAGCACTTTCAATATTTAATATCTTTTTATCCCGCACTCCGATCCATGCAAATAATATATCCACTGAAATCGTCTCGTCGTGCTCTTCAACGGTGGACTCCAATTGGGCATTTGATCTTATTTATGTTCATAGTAATTTAGAGTCCATTTCCAGCCCAAACGACGGATCGTCCATTTAATACCGTTTTTGGGTATAATCCTGCAGTGCACTTAGAAACACCAAGACTCGTGGAAATGGTTAGTATAAGCCTAATAATGCATGGAACTATGTCTATAAGCCTTTTATTTACCAAGACTTTGGCGGTGAAAATCGGCTAAAATCAGGCCGTAACGACCGCCAACATAGAGGAAGGGCTAGAACACGAGATGGTGGGCTCGGACGGCGGCGAGACTCACCGGTGACGAAGAACGGCGGCAGCGACGTAAGCTCCGGGCGGCGGCGTTAATGGTGGAGGTGGAGGCGAGGGCTAGGGTTTTCCAGGGCGCATGCGAAATGCCGGAGCGCTGGCCGGTGGACGGCCGCGACGTGGTGACGCCGGCCACAGCGCCCAATCTGCGAGCGAGCGGATGACGCGGCTGGGCGTTGGAGCAGGAGAGAGGAGAAGGAGAGGATGACGGGTGGGGCCCACTCGTGGGATTTTCGTTTTCCTTTTCTCTTTTTTTTGGTCGTTACAGAAATCGTCGACGTGATCACCCTAGGAAGGTTTGTCGTCTTCTCCTGTTGCCCCACGTTCAAATTTCATCGCGAACGCGGCCTGTCGCTCGAGAACGGCCGAAGTCCGGCGAGGAACCGCCGCGGTAGCTCCTGTGCGCGGCGGCGCCGCCCCTGTGGTGGCCGGGGCGTCCCTGCACCGTTGGATCGTGCGCCATCGGTTGAGATTAGAAGCCCCCATACCCCTTCGCGTTTTAAATCTCAGCCGCACACGTCCAATCCGAGAACCCATATTAGCCATTGGCTTGAGTCAACAGGCCTGCACAATTTGCACTTAGGTCCCCACAAAACCTTATTTTTGCACTTCCCGTGCACCGGGACTTAGGAAACTTCTTTGCTCGCCCCTGTTAGCTGTAGATAATTATGATTAGGCCCTCAATTAGTGTATTTAGCATGTTAAACCTTGTATTTTCACTATTTTACAACATTTAAATTACTGAGCCTTGTATATTTCACATAGTAGCCCTTGGAGTATTCTAAAAATTATATAAATGCCCTTGGTAATTTAATAAAAATGCAAAACTTATTTACACATTGTATAAAATGCCTTGTCGATGTCATATATTGCTAATATGATGTCATAAAATTAGTTTATTTTATTCTGAATATTTTATAATCCTTGACAATGCTATAAAAATTAGTTTTAGCTTAAATAAAAATCCTTTAGGTGTTAATAAAATTCTAGAAAATAGTTAAATCATGTTTTACCTTGTAGCTTTTGCGTCCTCTTTTAGCGATGGTCCTCTTTTAGCGTGGGCTATCATGTACAAGCGTAGTTCCACGATGATCATGCTTTATAAAATTAAATAAAATATTAAATTAAGTAATTACCTTTCAACTTGCTTTCTATATAAAATTGTTTAGGTCTATACCTGTCTCTTATACACATCTAATATACAAGGCTCAGTAATTTAAATGTTGTAAAATAGTGAAAATACAAGGTTTAACATGCTAAATACACTAATTGAGGGCCTAATCATAATTATCTACAGCTAACAGGGGCGAGCAAAGAAGTTTCCTAAGTCCCGGTGCACGGGAAGTGCAAAAATAAGGTTTTGTGGGGACCTAAGTGCAAATTGTGCAGGCCTGTTGACTCAAGCCAATGGCTAATATGGGTTCTCGGATTGGACGTGTGCGGCTGAGATTTAAAACGCGAAGGGGTATGGGGGCTTCTAATCTCAACCGATGGCGCACGATCCAACGGTGCAGGGACGCCCCGGCCACCACAGGGGCGGCGCCGCCGCGCACAGGAGCTACCGCGGCGGTTCCTCGCCGGACTTCGGCCGTTCTCGAGCGACAGGCCGCGTTCGCGATGAAATTTGAACGTGGGGCAACAGGAGAAGACGACAAACCTTCCTAGGGTGATCACGTCGACGATTTCTGTAACGACCAAAAAAAAGAGAAAAGGAAAACGAAAATCCCACGAGTGGGCCCCACCCGTCATCCTCTCCTTCTCCTCTCTCCTGCTCCAACGCCCAGCCGCGTCATCCGCTCGCTCGCAGATTGGGCGCTGTGGCCGGCGTCACCACGTCGCGGCCGTCCACCGGCCAGCGCTCCGGCATTTCGCATGCGCCCTGGAAAACCCTAGCCCTCGCCTCCACCTCCACCATTAACGCCGCCGCCCGGAGCTTACGTCGCTGCCGCCGTTCTTCGTCACCGGTGAGTCTCGCCGCCGTCCGAGCCCACCATCTCGTGTTCTAGCCCTTCCTCTATGTTGGCGGTCGTTACGGCCTGATTTTAGCCGATTTTCACCGCCAAAGTCTTGGTAAATAAAAGGCTTATAGACATAGTTCCATGCATTATTAGGCTTATACTAACCATTTCCACGAGTCTTGGTGTTTCTAAGTGCTCTGCAGGATTATGCACCATAGCCAGTCTCCATATACAAGGCTCAGTAATTTAAATGTTGTAAAATAGTGAAAATACAAGGTTTAACATGCTAAATACACTAATTGAGGGCCTAATCATAATTATCTACAGCTAACAGGGGCGAGCAAAGAAGTTTCCTAAGTCCCGGTGCACGGGAAGTGCAAAAATAAGGTTTTGTGGGGACCTAAGTGCAAATTGTGCAGGCCTGTTGACTCAAGCCAATGGCTAATATGGGTTCTCGGATTGGACGTGTGCGGCTGAGATTTAAAACGCGAAGGGGTATGGGGGCTTCTAATCTCAACCGATGGCGCACGATCCAACGGTGCAGGGACGCCCCGGCCACCACAGGGGCGGCGCCGCCGCGCACAGGAGCTACCGCGGCGGTTCCTCGCCGGACTTCGGCCGTTCTCGAGCGACAGGCCGCGTTCGCGATGAAATTTGAACGTGGGGCAACAGGAGAAGACGACAAACCTTCCTAGGGTGATCACGTCGACGATTTCTGTAACGACCAAAAAAAAGAGAAAAGGAAAACGAAAATCCCACGAGTGGGCCCCACCCGTCATCCTCTCCTTCTCCTCTCTCCTGCTCCAACGCCCAGCCGCGTCATCCGCTCGCTCGCAGATTGGGCGCTGTGGCCGGCGTCACCACGTCGCGGCCGTCCACCGGCCAGCGCTCCGGCATTTCGCATGCGCCCTGGAAAACCCTAGCCCTCGCCTCCACCTCCACCATTAACGCCGCCGCCCGGAGCTTACGTCGCTGCCGCCGTTCTTCGTCACCGGTGAGTCTCGCCGCCGTCCGAGCCCACCATCTCGTGTTCTAGCCCTTCCTCTATGTTGGCGGTCGTTACGGCCTGATTTTAGCCGATTTTCACCGCCAAAGTCTTGGTAAATAAAAGGCTTATAGACATAGTTCCATGCATTATTAGGCTTATACTAACCATTTCCACGAGTCTTGGTGTTTCTAAGTGCT
>OAMR01000498.1:676704-705293 GCA_900205405.1 Echinochloa crus-galli | reverse complement strand
TTCACATAGTAGCCCTTGGAGTATTCTAAAAATTATATAAATGCCCTTGGTAATTTAATAAAAATGCAAAACTTATTTACACATTGTATAAAATGCCTTGTCGATGTCATATATTGCTAATATGATGTCATAAAATTAGTTTATTTTATTCTGAATATTTTATAATCCTTGACAATGCTATAAAAATTAGTTTTAGCTTAAATAAAAATCCTTTAGGTGTTAATAAAATTCTAGAAAATAGTTAAATCATGTTTTACCTTGTAGCTTTTGCGTCCTCTTTTAGCGATGGTCCTCTTTTAGCGTGGGCTATCATGTACAAGCGTAGTTCCACGATGATCATGCTTTATAAAATTAAATAAAATATTAAATTAAGTAATTACCTTTCAACTTGCTTTCTATATAAAATTGTTTAGGTCTATACACTGATTTTTTGATAAATTCATGTTAACTTGAATAATGCCAACATACATGTATTTTTAATTTGTAACTTGTTTAGTTCAAAATGACACATGAAATAATTCGATTAGACCCTCTCACATATCTGTTATTTCAAGTTAATTAATTTGCTTAATCCATATGCAAATATTTTTAAGTAAAATATGACTAGGATTTAATCTGTTTTTGAATTAAAATAATTTGAATAACTTCAACATGGGTATTTCTTTGAAATATCCTTTACATATGCTTTCTTAAATTAAAATAACTATAGCACATAGTTGTTTCATTTTGTATATAATTTAAATGTTCGCTAGCTTTATCTTTTCAAACGTAACTCCGTTTTAAGACCTTCTCGTGCCCTTGTGTTCGTCGTAGCTAGTGTTAGCTTATAGCACGCTTTTCAAAACTATTTTATTATTGCTTGGTGTATTGTTCTTAGTTGTACATGTGTGTTAATTTTCAGTTGATTTGTTTACGCTGAGGAACGCTTCTAAGCAGGGAGACTTTGGAAAAGAGGCAAGTGTCTTAATCAAACTCGCTGGGTTTTGCCATCCCAGACCCATGCCCGCGAAAATAAAACCCGCCCATTAAAAAACCCATGACCCGTCACGGGTTTAATATTTTGCCCAAACCCATGCCCATCAGGTTTGCGGGTACCCACGGGTCGCCCGTGCCCATTAAAAAATGCACATATTATAGAAAAACTCGATGAATACTAGAACACATAAATTATTTTTATTGGTTATATGTTCCAATAATATCATAAATAAATATAGAAGACCAATAGTAAGAAGTATATATTTGATTCCAAGGAAAAGAAAGGAACAAGTTAGGATCGTACCATCTAAATTGAGGTGTGGATTAAAAAGATGGATTATTTGATGGTATATGTCCGGGTCTAAAAAAACCCATGGGTTCACGGGTTTGGGTTTTATATTCCCAAACACATGCCCGTAAACCCACTGGGTTTAACATTTTGCCCGTTAAAAAACCCACGGGTAGAAAAGGTGGTCCAAACCCGTGCCCTAATAGAGTAAAAACCCATCGGGTTCCGAGTTTCGGGCACCCATTGCCATCTTGAGTTCTGATGGAATGGAAGAGTTGATTGATTTGGATTGTGAGTGTACAAGCTCTTCAGGTTCAGGTTCAGGCTGCCTTTCTTCTTCAACGGGGAGATCATCATAGATTCCAGTGTAGGGGGTGTTGTCTAGGATACGGTCCAGGACTACCCTCGCTTCACTAGGAACCAAATGGAAGAACGACCATCCAGAAGCAGAGTCCAAGAAAGTGGTGGCTACGGGACAGAGGCCAAGGCTGAAATGTTGGAGAATGATAGGTTCCGATAAGCCTAGGTCTGGTCCGGATGCCAAGATTTGCTTGAAATGAGCCCAAGCAGCTCCTAACGACTCTCCCTCTAATTGCTTAAAGATGATGATTTCCGCTCGGAGACTGGCTACCTTGGAAATTGGGAAGAAATTTATGCAGAATTTTTCGTTAAGAATTTCCCAACTCCCTTCCATAGTACCGACAGATAAAGAGTACCATTTCCTTGCTCCTCCCATCAATGAGAACGGGAATAGCTTCCATTTAAGCGTCTCTTGTGTCATGCCTGTTGGCGGTCGTTACAACCCAAATCCGACCACCAATACTCGGGAATAAATGAGGTTTTATGCAACATTCCATGTACTTAGGTTTTATTTCTAATAAAGTTCCACGAGTTTTGGTGAGTGTCACTTGTGCAGGTACAACTACAACAAATACGTGCTACTGGGGCTGAAAATGACCGAATCGGCCGAACGACACGTTCGACCGGTTACCTCTCTTAGCCGTACAAGCCGTCGGGAGCCGTCCACATCACCAATGACCAAGCGAACACAACGTATGACACGTGGATGACCGCCAACACATCCCGGAGCACCGACACAACATCCTGGGCCAGATCAACACAAGTCCAAGCACCAAGGAAGAGGCCCAGGGGGCTTAAGCACCAGAGGCGGTGATGGGGAGGCCGGCCAGGGGCCAGTCCCAGTTCGGCCGAACCCCAGGCTTCGGCCGAACCGACCCCAGGGCAAGATCAGGACCGTAGGAGCTGAAGGCGGTGGATCCTAATCAAGGGGGAATATTCCCTTGGTGCCTTGGCGGTTACCCAGCCCCTAACCTCCATGTCCAAGTATAAATAGAGGGGTGCCACCCTCTTGTAACACACACCAAGCTAAGTAGCTCTCATTCCACTTGTTCTAGTAAAGTTAGGATAGTTTAGTTGGGAGTTAGAGTTGAGTCGAGCTTTGCCTCGGAGGTTCCGGAGTCGTCTTCAGAAGCTCTGGTAATAGCTCTTGTATCTTTTACTTTTCCTTTTGTAAGACTTTCAGTTATCAATATAGTTATCTTTATCTTCTTGCCATTGTCATTTATATCTTGCTTCTACTTTATTCTAGTTGCAAATATATCTTGTTTAGACTATAGTCAGTTATAGTTCTAGTGCTTGTAGTCTTGTTTAAGTCTTTGTCTTGGCTGGTTCTTCGATCTTGCTTAATACTAGAGGTGAATTGTCACCAAGAGTATTGACAAGGTTGCTTGCTCTTGCTAGCAGAGTAAGTAGTTGTTGACTAGTGTAGTAGTGGTTCCTAGCCTAGCCAGTGGCCTTAAAGTATTGCCGTCGTAACGGAGGTGGTAGCCGTGAGGTGGTGATAGCCCTTTCGGTCTTCGTAGCCCATCACGTTAGTTTCGGTCCGTATGATCCCCCCAGCCCGGGAAATAGTGGCACCCCTTCTCATCCCTTTCCGTGTGTCACCGGTTCCCCTGTCCCGAAGCTAAGACAATAGAGTTATCCCAGATCTCCTAGTACTGGCTCTATAGCCGCTATATCTCTAAGCTAGAGTGACATAGGTAGATAAAGTATCCAGGAATCCTCTATCTCTTCTCGTTGTCCTCCCAACTATCTATCTCTTCTCTCCCTTACCTGAGCATCCCTTGAGCTATGTGTCCGGTATATCCACTCTTATTCAATACTATTATCCCCTGTCTTGTCTAGTCGTGTACCTTTCTCTGATAGTCTCGAATATCTGTTCACTAGTAGTCTTGCCAAAGCTTCCCTGCGGAAATATAAATTACGATACCTCGGGATACTCCCAGGTGAAGTGCTACAGCGGTGATTCTATGCGCTTGCAGAATATTCACATATTTTACTAGCAATAAGGAAAACCACTGAAACACTCCATACCCCAGTACCAATATTCTCAATTCTGATATTGGATCGTAAGAAGTGCCAACAAGCATTTCTGGCGCCGTTGCCGGGGACGTATTTGGCTAGATTACTTTTGAACATTTATCTTGAGCTATCCTAGTTGAGTACCGCTACTCAAGCGGGTTTATCCTTGCTCTGTCGTTGGTCCTTGTGGAACAGAGTAGTGCATGACTGGTTTCCAGCTACTGTCAAACTTCCAAGAAAATCCTGAGTCTCTTGTGAGGAAAGTGCGATGCCGTGTTGTACCTCCTTAGAAGCAGCTCACTCCGACGAACCCAGTCTTTCCCGTCGTGACCCCAGCTTCATCGAGGATGGCCGGCAAGACGATCCGCGAGTTCTCCGCTCCATCAAGCGAGAACGTGCGTACCAGACCAGCTTCGCCAATCAGAGATGGTAGTTTTGAGCTAAAGCCAGCCCTCATCAATATGGTGCAGGCTAGCCCATTCTGCGGTAAGCCACACGAAGATGCCATTGCTCATCTCTAGCATTTCCTGGAGATTTGCAACACCTTCACCATACGCGGAGTAAGTATCGATGCCATTCGCCTTCGTTTATTTCCATTCTCATTACTAGGCAAGGAAAAACAATGGTTTTATGATAACCGCGAATCTATAGACACTTGGGATAAATGCATTAGTGCTTTTTTGCTAAAGTTCTTTCCGGTTGGGAAAACAACCGCCCTCCGGAATAAAATAGCTAGTTTCCAGCAGTTAAAATATGAAACAGTCTTGGAGGCATGGGATCGCCTCCAGGACTATATTTCTGCTTGTCCTCGCCATGGTATGCAGAGATGGTTCATAATTCAAATATTCTACCACGGGCTGAGAAGCTCCGCCCATGAGTATTTGGATGCTGCTGCTGGAGGCTCGTTCTTCTCTCTTGAGGAGAGTCGTGCGAAGGCCCTCATAAAGAAGATGGTCGAGAACCAAGGTTGGTCCGACGACCGGACTCAACCAAAAACCCGAGGAGTTCACCAAGTTGAAGCTCTGGACATGCTCGCTGCCAAGATGGACCTCCTGATGAAGAAACTGGAGGCCCCTGCTCAAGAAATGGTGCAAGCCATGGACGCACGCATGACCTGTGAGGTCTGTGGCAACACTGGCCATTCGGGGAATGACTGCCCCGAAACGCGAGAAGATGCCCACTACGTCAACAACTCCAACAACAACGGGTACCGACCGAACAACTACGGCAATCAAGGCTGGAATCCACGCCCAAACCTCCCTTTTGAGAGGCCTCAACAAGGTAACAACTACAATTCCAGCAATTTCAATAATCACCTGTCTCTCAGAGATCTTGTGTTTGGCCAGATGAAAATAACTGAAAATATCAAAAAAAAGCTTGTTGCTAATGATAAAACTCTGGAAAGCATAGACTCTAGGATGGACTCATTTTCTTCTGCCATGAAAAATCAACTGAGCTTTAATAAAATGATAGAAACTCAAATTGCTCCGTTAGCTGCTTCTCTGCCTTCACCCGTAGCGGAGAAATTTTTTGGGCAAACAGACAATTGCCCCCGTGAAAAGGTTAAAGCGGTCACCACGAGAGGGGGTAAGACCACTCGGGACCCACCATATCCTGACAGTGCGGGTAAAAAGGCAGCAAATGCAGACAGTGATAGCGAAGAAGAGGAGGCAGCAGCAGAACCACAGAAGACAAGTCCGCAGAAGGAAGCAAAGGCAGCCCCTCACGAGTTCTACGAACAAAATGTGCTGCCATTCCCCAGAAGATGCCATAAGCCAACGGTGGACGAACTATTCAACAAATTTGTTGAGGTAATTCGAAAATTATATGTCAGTATCCCATTGCTTGAAGCTATGTAGGTTCCCACATATGCTAAGTATCTGAAGGACATCCTCAACAACAAAAGGGCGCTGCCAACCACCGAGGTAATTAAACTAACCGAAGCATGTAGTGCGGCTATCTTGAACAATCTTCTAGAAAAGAAGAAGGATCAAGGATGCCCCACCATCGCATGTTCAATCGGGGAGCAACACTTCAACAACGCCTTGTGCGATCTTGGAGCAAGCGTCAGCGTCATGCCCAAGGTAGTGTTTGATAAACTGAACTACTCTTCTTTGTCCCCTACAACCATGTATTTACAGCTAGCGGATCAATCGATTCGCTACCCCGCGGGAATAGCCGAAGATATTCCGGTGAAAATCCGGGAATTCTTCGTAACCGTGGACTTTGTGGTGCTCGATATGGAGGTCGACACGACTCGTGGTGCTTGACATGGAGGTCGACACAAAGACACCTCTCATCCTCGGGAGGCCATTCCTGAGCACCGCCAATGCAAACATCGACGTAGGAGCCGGAGAAATCAGCTTGAACATCAACGGCAAGGAAGAAAAGTTCGCATTCAAGCCCAGGGTGGAGAAATGCTCTCAGGTATGCAATGATTCAGTTCAAAATTACAATAACCAGGAGCAGGTCAATGTGGTTGCATCCAAACCACAGTCTTCAGAGACGCCAATCCCACCGCCACTGACACCGAAGAAGAACAAGAAAATGTGGCGGAAGAAGGTTGCATCGTCCGAGTCGTCCACTCTAGGACCGGATGATGACACAAGCAACTGAAGACAGGAGAAGAAAAACACTTGAGTAATTAATTTGAGAGAGAGTAGAAAATTTTGCAAGCTTGGTTAGAAATAATTGGTCACATGCTGAAATTTAATTAGAGAGGGTGTAATTTGTAACTTTCTTCATTTTCACCCCTTCTAGAACATCTCCAATTATTTACCATCACCATCAACCAGCACTAAACATGTCTACCCCAATAAAAATGGTTGCACACCCACCAATTATGACAAACATGGCAGCATGGGGGTGACTCCACTAAAATCCACTTTGGTCATGTCAATTTTGCATCTCACCTACCACTAAACTCCACTCACATGACCTAAAAATTTTGTGGCCACACATTTTGGCGTGGAATCAAAGCAAAGGAGGGGCAGCACTCACATGGGACTGCCCTGGCCACCCGGCATGGTTCGGGCGAACCAAGGCCTTCGGGCGAACCAGGGGACTGCCCCCCCTCGGCCTATAAATACGGGTGCAAGCTCGTGAGCTTCTCACACACATTCACACTCAGAAAATTTCGCCAGAAGCTATCTCCCTCTCTCTCAAGTTCTTAGCTCTAGTTTGTGCTCAAGTTCTTGCTCAAGTTTCGGTTCCCTTGCATCACTAGAAAAACCCAAAAATATTGCTTTTGTTGTGATCTTTGTGCTGAAATTCTGGACGTGTTTGTGGTGGTCACCGACACCCACAAGAACGACTAACCTTTTGTGGTGGTTTTCACCCCCGCAAGAACGACTAACTATCTCGAACGACTGACTTGATTGTCTTGTGCTAACCATATATATTCAGTCCTTCGGGTAGTTGTTGTTGCACTAACCTTTTGCAGGAATCATGTCAAAGTTCATCGCTGCACTCCGTCGTTCGACCCGGCTAGGCCGATGATCGGACGATGCTGATCGTTCCGCCCGGCTAGGCCGATGATCAGACGATGCTGGGAGTTCCCCAGCTCCCTCCCGAGGCTCGAGCCGGATGGACACGGACGAGCACGAAGCAGCCGGCTCGGGATGGGGCCATGCCACGCCCCCGGCCAGGCAGCTCCTGAGCGTGAGCGACATCAACCTCAGGACAGAGCGGGAGCAGAACACCTTCAACGAGCTTCGGCCGAAGGAGTTTGAGCACACCCGTGTTTTTGAGCAAGACTTGCTCAGGGACACGGGTATGGACGTAGAGTTCACAGAAATTTTCCAGGCCATTGGCTGGGAGACTTTCTGGCACATCAATGAAGAAGGTTCGTACCTGCTCACCCTCAAATTCCTTTCGACTTTAGTTCCAGAAACTGGGGGGGGGGGTTCATTTTCGATTTTTCAACCAAGAGTTCTTTAGCTCTTAGAGGGATTTCAGTTCGGGTCTCGGATTCTCAAGTCGCTGTTCTCTAGACCCGAACAAAGCGTTAAAAAGATTTGATCGGGTTGCATTTTGGAAAAAGATTTCGGGGAATACCAACTGTCATACGCCTCGCACCAACAGTATACATAACCCCACTTTTTGTTTCATGCATCGTTGGGTGTCTATGATCGTATTTCCCTGGGCAGATTTGCGCCCTGTTAACACCATCGAGTTGCGGGTTCTTTTTGCCATGGTCAAGCAAATTCCTTATTCGCCTGTGAAAGATATGGTTGGTCACTAGCTGTCTCACATTTCTCGTGTGGGTAGCATGGCGATGACTTCTCTAGTCACCCGCCTCGCTAACCATCCGGGCGTTCTTCAGGGCACCCGGCTCACGTACATTGTTGACACTTCTTACGATCCAATATCAGAATTGAGAATCCTGGTACTGGGTAAGGAGTGTTTCAGTGGTTTTCCTTATGGCTTAGTAAAATATAGAAATATTCTGCAAGCGCACAGAATCACCGCTGTAGCACTTCACCTGGGAGTACCCCGAGGTATCTATATTTCCGCAGGGAAGCTTTGGCAAGATTACTAGTGAACGGATATTCGAGACTATCAGAGAAAGGTACACGACTAGACAAGACAGGGGATAACGGTATTGAATAGGAGTGGATATACGGGACACACAACTCAAGGGATACTCAGGTAAAGAAGAGAAGAGATAGATAGCTGGGAGGACAACGAGAAGAGATAGAGGACTCCTTGATACTTTATCTACCTATGTCACTTCCTTTTGTAAGACGTATTCTACTGATTGATCGAGCATATCAGAGGATACAGATAGATACTTGCTTTGGGACAAGGGAACCGGTGAACACACAGAAAGGGATGAGAAGGGGTGCCACTATTTCCCAACTGGGGAATCCTACGGACCGGAACTAACGTGATGGGCTACGAAGACCGAAAGGGCTGTGACCACCACACGACTACCACCTCCGTTGCGACGGGAATACTCTAAGGCCACTAGCTAGGCTAGGAACCACTCCTACACTAGTCAACAACTATTACTCCGCTAGCAAGAGCAAGCAACCTTGTTAATACTCTTGGTGACAATTCACCTCCAGTATTAAGCAAGATCGAAGAACCAGCCAAGACAAAGACTTAAACAAGACTACAAGCACTAGAACTATAACTGACTATAGTCTAAACAAGATATATTTGCAACTAGAATAAAGTAGAAGCAAGATATAAATGACGAAGGCAAGAAGATAAAGATAACTATATTGATAACTGAAAGTCTTACAAAAGGTAAAGGTAAAAGATACAAGAGCTATTACCAGAGCTTCTGAAGACGACTCCGAAACCTCCGAGGCAAGGCTCAACTCAACTCTAACTCCCAACTAAACTATCCTAACTCTACTAGAACAAGTGGAATGAGAGCTCCTTGGCTTGGTGTGTGTTTACAAGTGAAAGTGACCCTCTATTTATAGTTGCACAGGTCGGTTTGGGGCTGAGTAACCGCCAAGGCACCCAGGAAATATCCCTCCTTGATTCGGGCGAGGAGAGGCGGTTCCGCCGAACAGGTCGGTTCGGCCGAACCCGTCGATGCACCGCCTCGGCTCTGGATGGCCTGGATGAGCCCCTGGGGTCGGTGCAGTATTGGGGGCAGTTCGGCCGAAGGGCTGGGTTCGGCCAAACTGGGCCTGGAGCCCGGGCCTGCCCCCCTGCACCGCCTCTGCTCCGTGGACCTCCTGGGCTGCCTCCTGGTGGATGTCTTCATGTTGATTTGGCCCAGAGATGACATGGCAGTGGCGCGGTTGAGTTGGCGGGTGTCCATGTGTCGGGTGATGTGTTCGTTTGGTTGTCGCTGACATGGACGGCTCCCGGCGGCCTGTACGGCTAAGGGGGATAACCGGCCGAACGTGTCGTTCGGCCGAATCAGTCATTTCCAACCCCAATAGCACGTATTTGTCGTAGTTGTACCTGCACAAGTGACACTCACCAAAACTCGTGGAACTTTATTAGAAATAAAACCTAAGTACATGGAATGTTGCATATAACCTCATTTATTCCCGAGTATTGGTGGTCGAATTTGGGTTGTAACGACCGCCAACAAGCTCCCCCAAGCTTAGCTCTTTCCTCATCCTCAAGCAAAGATATAAACTTAGGCTCGATGGATCAGGAGTTGCTACAATGTCATTTCTTTTGCAGGTAACTTTATAAAAACTAGTCTTCAAAAATACTTGAATCATAGGCAAAGTTTCAAATCACCTTTTTACCTATGGGGCTTATAGCAATCTCCTTATCTTGGGCGGTTGAAAGAATGAACAGTTTAAACTCAGTTTTATTCCACTCTACTCTGTTCAGGATCCCATCTCGGAATTTTTTTTCACAAGTTTTGAAAACTAATTGTTCCTCATTGGCACACTCAATCACTCAAGTGTATTTGAATCCTCAGAAAATCCGAGACCCGAGCTAAAATCCCTCCAAGAGCAGAAGAACTCTTGGTTGAAGAACCGAAAATGAATCCCCCTGAAGGCATGCATGCATCTTATATTTTGCGAAGTCAAACACCGGATCTCTAAGGAAACAAATCATATCTTAAGATGGAGAAGTGCAAGTGTGCGGATATGGATGGAGTGGAATATGGTGGGATGGAATATGGTGGAACTCCTTGGATGAATTTCCCTCTCCTTGATTTATTTTTGAGAACATGGGCTATCTTTTATTCTCATATTTTTGCCATGCCACTTGGCATGCTTTTCTTTTTCTCTTTCTTTTTGCCATGCTCTTTGGCATGCTTTTATTTTTTTTCTTTTATTTTTGCCATGCTTCTTTGGCATGCTTTTCTTTTTGCATAGCCCATGTCTCTATCAAGGATATTTGGAGAGGAAAACCATAGAACATGGAGCATTTTATTTTTGTGAGTGGATGGTGGAAGTGGTTGCTAACTCCCAGTGTAGGATAGGAATTCCAAGTGAGAGGTGGTGTGTGTACGTGGATCTCGATCTCTAAGAATATGAAAGCTTCACTCAAAGGTCACAACAATTTGACAAAGCTCACTAAGATAACAAGCACCTTATGAGTAGAAATTTTCAACTAAGCTTATCATATGACTTTGGTAGGTATTTTGACCAATGAGGAACTTGTTTCATTTTTGAAAGCATAAATCTCCGAGATTTTCCCCGTACTAAGAGCAGAAATAGAACTTAATCAAATTCTCACTATATCAATCCCCACAACAACTTAGACTTGGAATAAAGCATGTGCTCCCACAAGGTTTTCAGGTTTATTTTTACTCATGCTAAATAACTCAAGCATTATCAAACAACTAGCTGCAATAAAGTAATTGCAAAATTAATGACAACAACTATTCATCATTTCCAAAGTGAGAGGCATAATATTCATTCCATGCATAGCTGGGAGTTATTTTATTGAAGGGAAATATTTTTGGTATTTTCATTTTTTTTAATGCAAACTAAATCATGAAGGGAAATAAAAGGGAAATTAAATGATCAAAGTGCTGGATAAGTCGGGACGTACCTGGTGGGGGTCCTCCCCCAAGCTTGGACTTTTCACTGGTAGGGATTAAGCCTTGAAAGGTACTGGCTTAGCTGATCCGCTTGCTCGTGGACATCGTGCTGGATGGATGCTACCATCCCGCTATTCTCTTGGTGGTACTGAGAATGGCGGGCTAGCGTGTCCTGGATCTCTCGAGTACGACCGTTGATGAGATCGACTCGATTGGAGATGTAAGACAGCTCCCCGCCGTAGTCGAAGCGCACGAACTTTGAGTATCCGGGGTAGTATGGCTGGGAGGCACTGTCGTATCCGGGGTAGTAAGATCCCAGACCACTCAGAGTCCGTGTCCTGGCCGTAGTCCCAGCATCCTGAGGCGAAGTAGTTCGGTTCCTGGTGTTGTCCAGAGCCTCCTGCTCCGGACGTCCCAGCGCCGGTGTACATGTCGTAAGTGGCCTCGAAAGTAGAAGTGTGTCGGTGCGGCATTTGTGGTGCATCTTCCGGCTCCTGTGAGGTGGCGAGCCCAGCATCGCGCCTGGCTCGTCCCCTCGTGACTGGACCGTCACCTGTAATGCTGTGCTGAGCGGGCTTTCTCCAAGGTGGAGAATCATCCAACTCGGTCCTCAAATGAAGAGTTAGTTTTGGTGTGATATACAACCTTAGTGCTGCACAAGGCAAAGATAGTTCAGTTGTATAGCCACGGTAAATCATTGCCAGCATTGCGTCAGGTGTCCGCCGTATCATGTGGGCTTGCACGAAGTGCTCGGCATCCACGACGGAACGAGCTGTCTCGATGTACGTGAGCCGGGCGCCTTGAAGGACTCCCAGGTGGTTAGCGAGGTGAGTGACTAGAGAAGTCATCGCCATGCTACCCGCATGAGAAATATGAGACAGCCAGTGACTAACCATGTCTTTCATAGGCGAATAAGGAATCTGCTTGACCATAGCAAAAAGAACCCGCAACTCGATGGTGTTGACAGGGCGCAAATCTATTCGGGGGAATACCGTCATAGACACCCAACGATGCATGAAATGCAAAGTGGGGTTATGTATACTGTTTGTGCGAGGCGCATGACAATTGGTATTCCCCGAAATCTTTTTCCAAAATGCAACCCGATCAAATCTTTTTAGCGCTTTGTTCGGGTCTAAAGAACAACGACTTGAAAATCCAAGACCCGAACTGAAATCTCTCAAAGAGCAAAAGAACTCTTGGTTGAAAAGCCAAAACGAATCCCCCAGTTTCTGAAACCAAAGTTGAGAGGAATTTGAGGGTGAGCAGGTACGAACCTTCTTCGTTGATGTGCCAGAAATTTTCCCAGCCAATGGCCTGGAAAACTTCCGTGAACTCTACGTCCATACCCGTGTCCCTGAGCAAGTCTTGCTCAAAAACACGGGTGTGCTCGAACTCCTTCAGCCGAAGCTCGTTGAAGGTGTTCTGCTCCCGCTCTGTCCTGAGGTTGATGTCGCTCATGCTCAGGAGCTGCCTGGCTCGGGGCGTGGCATGGCCCCATCCCGAGCCAGCTGCTTCGTGCTCGTCCGTGTCCATCCGGCTCTAGCCTCGGGACGGAACAGGGGAACTTCCAGCATCGTCCGATCGTCGGCCTAGCCGGGCGGAACGACGGAGCGACGTGAAGAACTTCGACATGATTCCTGCAAGAGGTTAGTGCAACAACAACTACCCGAAGGACTGAATATATATGGTTAGCACAAGGAAATCAAGTTAGTTGTCCGAGAAAGTTAGTCATTCTTGAGGGGATGAAAACCACCACAAAAGGTTAGTCGTTCTTGTGGGTGTCGGTGACCACCACAAACACGTCCAGAATTTCAGCACAAAGATCAAAACAAAAATATTTTTGGGTTTTTCTAGTGATGCAGGGGAACCAAAACTTGAGCAAGAACTTGGAAAGAACTTGAGCAAGCACTTGAGCAAGAGAATCAGAGAGAGAGAGAGAGAGGTCCTAGTAGAATTTTCAGAATGGGAGAGTGAGTGAATGGTGCAGCAAGCAAGGAGGCAAGGGGCACCATTTATAGGCGCGCGAGGGAGCAGCCGGCCTGGTTCGGCCGAACTGCCTGGTTCGGCCAAACCAATGCATTCGGCCGAACAGGCTAGCTGGCCTGGTTGCTGCATGTGCCGCATGCACATCTTGCCTCCCACCAGCACAAACTTTTTTCATAGGTTCAACACTAGGGCATGTACAATTTGGTGGGTTGTGTTCGGTGAGATGCAAAATTGACAATACCAAAGTGGAGTTTAGTGGAGTCACCCCCATGCTGCCATGTTTGTGATAATTGGTGAGTGTACAGCCATTTTTAGTGGGGTAGACATGTTTGGTGCTGGTTGGTGGTGATGATAAATAATTGGAGGTGTTCTAGAAGGGGTGAAAATGAAGAAAGTTACAAATTACACCCTCTCTAATTAAATTTTAGCATGTGTCCAATTATTTTTAACCAAGCTTGCAAAATTTTCTACTCTCTTCTCAAATTAATTACTCAAATGGTTCATTTATTTTGGAAAGGGAAACATGCAAGTGCAATTGAAAATTAAAAATTTGGAAGGGAAATATGAGATACATACCGGTTTTCCTCGCGGCGAGAGCTTAGCTTTTAAGTCCACGAGCGGGACTTCTCCTGTCTTCAATTGCTCTTGTCATCGTCCGGTCCCGGAGTGGACGACTCGGACGATGCGACCTTCTTCCACCACACCTTCTTGTTCTTCTTCTTCGGTGTCGGTGGCGGTGGGATCGGTGTCTCTGGAGAATTCCAGAGGGCCTGTTCTTCCTCGTATTTCTTTACGAGGAAATCCATTTCTTCTGCACTTGAGCTGCTCACCACCGAGTATTTCCAGCTCTCCATTGATGAGAGCCTTAAGGAAACACTCGGCACTCCTCTGCTCCGGGGTGAGTGGCTCTGCCTTCCTTTCTTCCCGAGGTTGAAACTTAAAGTATGTCAACCTTCCGTCGATACGGAACGAGATTTCTCTCGCATCCATATCGATTCTAGCCCGGGCGGTGTTCAAGAATGGTCGGCCCAACACAAGGTGAAACGAGTGCTCGTTCCCCGTGTTGAGGACAACGAAGTCCACAGGGACATATCGTCCCTAGATCCGGACCGGTACATTCTCGATCACCACCTCGGGGTAGCGGATGGTTGAGTCTGCAAGCTGTACCTGGGCAGTTGTAGGTGACAAAGTAGGGTAGCGTAATTTCTTAAATAATACCTTAGACATGATGTTTACGCTGGCCCCCAGATCACAGAGTGCATCATCAATGCGATGATTCCAGATCGAGCACAGAATGATGGGTACTCCGGGATCCTCCTTCCTGTCCGGAGAGGTCTTGATGATCGCCCTTTTTGCAGCTCTCGGCTGGTAAGTCCATCTCGGTGTCAGCACTTGGATGCGTGCGACCTTCCCTGTGTGGTTAGTATGGAATACACTACGAGACATCTTACCATGCCTCGTAGTGACGGCTTTCACTGTCTCGATGGAAGGTTCGGGTTGCCCCGGAATCTTCCCCGATTCAGTGACAGGAACAACAGCAGCTAACTGAGCGACTTGAGTTTCTATCATTTTATTGAAGCTCAGTTGTTTTTTCATAGCAGATGAAAATGATTCCATCCTAGAGTCTATGCTTTCCAGAGTTTTATCATTAGCAACAAGCTTTTTATTGATATTTCCAGTTATTTTCATCTGGCCAAACACAAGATCTCTAAGAGACGGCTGATTATTGAAATTGCTGGAATTGTAAGTGTTACCTTGTTGAGGCCTATCAAACGGGAGGTTTGGGCGTGGATTCCAGCCTTGATTGCCGTAGTTGTTCGGTCGGTACCCGTTGTTGTTGGAGTTGTTGACGTAGTGGGCATCTTCTCGCGTTTCGGGGCAGTCATTCCCCGAATGGCCAGTGTTGCCACAGACCTCGCAGGTCATGCGAGCGTCCATGGCTTGCACCATTTCTTAAGCAGGGGCCTCCAGTTTCTTCATCAGGAGGTCTATCTTGGCAGCGAGCATGTCCAGAGCTTCAACTTGGTGAACTCCTCGGGTCTTCGGTTGAGTCCGGTCGTCGGACCAACCTTGGTTCTCGACCATCTTTTCTATTAGGGCCCTAGCACGACTCTCCTCAAGAGAGAAAAACGAGCCTCCAGGTACTCACGGGCAGAGCTTCTCAGCCTGTGATAGAAGGTTTGGATTATGAACTAACTTTGCATACAATGGTGAGGACAAGCAGAAATATAGTCCTGGAGATGATCCCATGCCTCCGGGACTGTTTCATCTTTTAACTGCTGGAAACTAGCTATTTTGTTCCGGAGGGCGTTGGTTTTCCCAACCGGAAAGAATTTCAGCAAGAAAGCGCTAGTGCATTTATCCCAAGTGTCTATAGCTTCGCGGTTAGCATAAAACCATTGTTTTGCCTTGCCTAATAATGAGAATGGAAATAAACGAAGGCGAATGGCATCGATACTTACTCCGCGTATGGTGAAGGTGTTGCAAATCTCCAGGAAATGCTGGAGATGAGCATTGGCATCTTCGTGTGGTTTGCCGCAGAACGGGCTAGCCTGAACCATGTTGATGAGGGCTGGCTTTAGCTCGAAGTTGCCGTCTATGACTGGCGGAGCTGGTCCGGTACGCACGTTCTCGCTTGACGGAGCGGAGAACTCGCGGATCGTCTTGTCGGCCATCCTCGATGTAGCTGGGATCACGACGAGAAGGACTGGGTTCGTCGGAGTGAGTTGCTTCTAAGGAGGTACAACACGGGGTCGCACTTTCCTCACAAGAGACTCAGGATTTTCTTGGAAGTCTGACGGAAGCTGGAAACCAGTCATGCACTGCTCTGTTCCACAAAGACCAACGAACAGAGCAAGGATAAACCCGCTTGAGTAGCGGTACTCAACTAAGATAGCTCAAGATAAAAGTTCAAAAGTAATCTAGTCAAATGCTTCTCCGGCAATGGCGCTAGAAATGCTTGTTGACACTTCTTACGATCCAATATCAGAATTGAGAATCCTGGTACTGGGGTAAGGAGTGTTTCAGTGGTTTTTCTTATGGCAAGCGCACAGAATCACCGCTATAGCACTTCACCTAGGAGTATCCTGAGGTATCGTAATTTATATTTCCGCAGGGAAGCTTTGGCAAGACTACTAGTGAACAGATATTCGAGACTATCAGAGAAAGGTACACGACTAGACAAGACAGGGGATAACAGTATTGGATAGGAGTGGATATACCGGACACACAGCTCAAGGGATACTCAGGTAAGGGAGAGAAGAGATAGATAGCTGGGAGGACAACGAGAAGAGATAGAGGACTCCTGGATACTTTATCTACCTATGTCAGTCTAGCTTAGAGATACAGCGGCTACAGAGCCAGCACTAGGAGATCTGGGATAACTCTATTGTCTTAGCTTCGGGACACGGGAACCGGTGGAAACACAGAAAGGGATGAGAAGGGGTGCCACTATTTCCCGGGTTGGGGGGATCCTACGGACCGGAACTAACGTGATGGGCTACGAAGACCGAAAGGGCTGTCACCACCTCCCGGCTACCACCTCCGTTGCGACGGGAATAAACTAAGGCCACTGCTGTCACCACCTCACGGCTACCACCTCCGTTGCGACGGGACTACTCTAAGGCCACTGGCTAGGCTAGGAACCACTCCTACACTAGTCAACAACTACTTACTCCGCTAGCAAGAGCAAACAACCTAGTCAATACTCTTGGTGACAATTCACCTCCAGTATCAAGCAAGATCGAAGATAGTGACAATTCACCTCCAGTATTAAGCAAGATCGCAGAACAAGCCAAGACAAAGACTTAAACAAGACTACAAGCACTAGAACTATAACTGACTATAGTCTAAACAAGATATATAAACAAGATATATTTGCTACTAGAATAAAGTAGAAGCAAGATATAAATGACGAAGGCAAGAAGATAAAGATAACTATATTGATAATTAAAAGTCTTACAAAAGGTAAAGGTAAAAGATACAAGAGCTATTACCAGAGCTTCTGAAGACGACTCCGGAACCTCCGAGGCAAGGCTCGACTCAACTCTAACTCCCAACTAAACTATCCTAACTCTACTAGAACAATTGGAATGAGAGCTCATTGGCTTTGTGTGTGTTTACAAGTGAAAGTGACCCTCTATTTGTAGTTGCACAGGTCAGTTTGGGGCTGAGTAACCGCCAAGGCACCCAGGGAATATCCCCCCTTGATTCGGGCGAGGAGAGGTGGTTCGGCCGAACAGGTCGGTTCGGCCGAACCCCTCGATGCACCGCCTCGGCTCTGCACTGCCTGCATGAGCCTCGAAGGGCTGGGTTCGACCGAACTGGGCCTGGAGCCCGGGCCTGCCCCCCTGCACCGCCTCTGCTCCGTGGACCTCCTGGGCTGCCTCCTGGTGGATGTCTTCATGTTGATTTGGCCCAGAGATGACGTGGCAGTGGCCCGGTTGAGTTGGCGGTCATCCATGTGTCGGGTGATGACCACCACCACTCACTTGCAATTCCTACTGGGAGTTAGCAACCATTTTCCATCATCCATCCACAAAAATAAATGTTCCATGTTATATGATATTCCTCTCCAAATATTCTTGGTTGAGACATGAGCTATGCAAAAGAAAAGCATGCCAAAGAAGCATGGCAAAAAAAAAAGAAGAAAGAAAACATGCCAAAGAGCATGGAAAAAAGAAGAGAAAAAGAAAAGCATGCCAAGTGGCATGGCACAAATATGAGAATAAAAGATAGCCCATGTTCTCGAAAATAAATCAAGGAGAGCGAGATTCATTCCAAGGAGTTCCACCATATACCATTCCACCATATTCCATTCCATTACATTCCACTCCATTCATCCCACACACTTGCACTTCTCGATCTTTAGATATGATTTGTTTCCTCAGAGATCCGGTCTTTGACTTAGCAAAATATAAGATGCATGCATGCCTTCATCCTTTGTCCCTGAGCCACACAAAAAGTCATATTAGATGTAGGATGAAAAAGAAGGCACAAGCCTTTGGTGAGGATTCAAATACACTTGAGTGATTGAGTGTGCCAATGAGGAACAATTTGTAGTTTTCAAAACTTGTGAAAAACTCCAAGATGGGATCCCGAAAAGAGTAGAGTGGAATAAAACTGAGTTTAAACTGTTAATCTTTTCAACCGCCCAAGATAAGGAGATTGCTATAAGCCCCATAGGTAAAAAGGTGAATTAAAAACTTTGCCTATGATTCAAGTATTCTTGAAGACTAGTTGTTTATAAGTTACCCTCAAAAGAAATGACATTGTAGCAACTCCTGATCCACCGAGCCTAAGTTTATATCTTTGCTCGAGGACGAGCAAAGAGCTAAGCTTGGGGGAGCTTGTTGGCGGTCGTTACAGCCCAAATCCGACCACCAATACTCGGGAATAAATGAGGTTTTATGCAACATTCCATGTACTTAGGTTTTATTTCTCATAAAGTTCCACGAGTTTTGGTGAGTGTCACTTGTGCAGGTACAACTACAACAAATACGTGCTATTGGGGCCGAAAATGACCGAATCGTTCGAACGACTCCATTCGGCCGGTTACCCCCCTTAGCCGTACAAGCCACCGAGACCCGTCCACGTCAAACGAACACATCACACGCCACATGGAGGACGGCCAACTCATCCCGAAGGACCGACACGTCACCCTGGGCCAGAACAACACGAATCCAAGCAACCAGAGGCAGCCCAGGAGGGGTCCAGAGGCATAGGCAGTGCTGGGGAGCAGGCCTGGGCCTCCAGGCCCGTTCGGCTGAACTAGGCGGTTTGGCCGAACCGCCCCTAGGCTCCCAACCGCCTCTCCAGGATGCATCCTGGCCCTTGGAGCAAAGGTGGTGCATCCAACGCCTTCGGCCGAACCGGGCAGTTCGGCCGAACCCGGGGTGTTCGGCCGAACCGACCCTGGACCGATCCTAGGCCCCTTGGTGGTTACTCAACCTCCAACCGCCATTGGACACTATAAATAGAGGGGTCTAGCTGCTCATTAGACACACCAAGCCAAGGAGCTCATATCCACTTCTTTCTAGTAGAGTTAGAGTCGAGTCGAGCTGTGCCTCGGAGGTTCCGGAGTCGTCTTCAGAAGCTCCGGTATTAGCTCTTGTATCTTTTACTTTATCTTTTGTAAGACTTTCAGTTATCAATATAGTTATCTTCTTTAGTTTACCTTAGTCATTTATAGCTTGCTTCTACTTTATTCTAGTTGCAACTATATCGTGTTTAGACTAGAGTCGGTTCTAATACGAGCTCTTCTAGTTCTTGTTTAAGTCTTTGTCTTAGCTAGTTCTACGATCTTGCCTAGTATTGGAGGTGAATTGTCACCAATAGTATTAGCGAGGTGGCTTGCTATTGCTAGCAGAGTAAGCACGTTATTGACTAGTGTAGGTGTGGTTCCTAGACTAGCCAGTATCCTTAGAGTATACCCGTCGCAACGGAGGTGGTAGCCGGGAGGTGGTGACAGCCCTTTCGGTCTTCGTAGCCCATCACGTTAGTTCCGGTTCGATATGAGCCAATGTGCAAGGTAGATCACACCCCTTCTCATCCCTTTCTATGTGTGGTAGGCTTTGCTATCCCGAAGCTAAGACTCTAGAGTTATCCCAGACCTATTAGTGCTGGCTCTATAGCCGCTGTATCTCTAACCCCGAGTGACGTAGGTAGATAAAGTACACATGAATCCTCAATCTCTTCTCATTGTCCTCCCAACTATCAACACCTTCTCTCATCTACTCGAGTATCCCTTGAGTTGTGTGTCCGGTATATCCACTCCTATCCAATACTGTTATACCCTGTCTTGTCTAGTCGTGTACCCTTCTCTGATAGTCTCGAATATCTGTTCACTAGTAGTCTTGCCAAAGCTTCCCTGCGGAAATATAAATTACGATACCTCGGGATACTCCCAGGTGAAGTGCTACAGCGGTGATTCTGTGCGCTTGCAGAATATTTCTACATTTTATTAAGCCACTGAAACACTCCTTACCCAAGTACCAGGATTCTCAATTCTGATATTGGATCATAAGAAGTGTCAACAAGCATTTCTGGCGCCGTTGCCGGGGAAGCATTTGGCTAGATTACTTTTGAATTTTTATCTCGAGCTATCTTAGTTGAGTACCGCTACTCGAGCGGGTCCATCCTTGCTCTGTTCGTTGGTCTTTGTGGAACAGAGCAGTGTATGACTGGTTTCCATCTACCGTCAAACTTCCACGAAAATCCTGAGTCTCTTGTGAGGAAAGTGCGACCCCGTGTTGTACCTCCTCAGAAGCAGCTCACTCCGACGAACCAGTCCTTCCCGTCGTGATCCCAGCTTCATCGAGGATGGCCGACAAGACGATCTGCGAGTTCTCCGCTCCGTCAAGCGAGAACGTGCATACCGAACCAGCTCCACCAGTCGGAGACGGCAACTTCAAGCTGAAGCCAGCCCTCATCAACATGGTGCAGGCTAGCCCGTTCTGGTCACAATGTAATGGAGGTCTTTTGCTTGTGCCTGATGAACAACTAATGTAGTGTTTAGTGCAGTTGCAATGGCACTATTGTGGTACTCTATGTGGCTATATATATGTCACACCCGAGTGTACAAAGAAACCCGAATGCTGCTATATGTGTGCCCAGGAAGTCCACAGAACACATACAGCTAACAAATATGATAAACATAGTACATATGCTCGAATAAAAATAGTTTTACATTAGAGTTTACCTAAAACACAGTAGAAGTCTAACTCTCTCGACAGGTAGAGCCTCAAGTCCACAGGGACACCGACTGGTTGACCACAGCTCAGTAATACGGAAGATCCTCAAGAAACTTCATATGTTACCCATCCGGGATTTTGTTGAACAATAGCAAGCGTAAGTAAATGTCTTACTTAGCAAGTATAGCACGGGTGTATGAAGGCTCAAAAAGGCTAGAGACGGCTTAACTGCATTATCACTTTTAGTTGGTTCATTTTAACATTGTCTAAGTTACTACAAGTGTATGAAACCCAGTTGCAACCCAATTAATAAGGTATAAGTGACATTAAGCATAAATAAACATCATCTTCTAATACAAAAGGATCCAGACCGCTCGTGACCGTGAGCAAGGCTATCGTGATAGATTTACACTCTGCAGAGGTTTCGCCCTTTACCCACCAGTCGCGTAAAAGCTCAAATGAACTTTAAACCCAACCATGCCGAGGTGGCCAAACCTCTTAAACCACAATACCGAGGCGTGATCGCATAGAGACACTATGAGGCTTTTCACAAGACACCCTAATAAGACAGTAGCCGTTGGGGTACTACAAGGCGTGAGACCCTAGGCACCGAGATCGACGCGCGCCTACAGAGTCCACCGTAAGGGGGTCGATGGCGTCCAGAGCGCGGGAATCCACCCAACAATGCGCAACGTGCGGAGTTCTCAATCCCTGAGACTCCCAACACGGGACTGGGTCTAACGGGACCTAGCCAACGGAGCACATCCGTCCTCGGTGGAATCAAGAAACACCCCGTACCTTGCCTCCCACAACGTCGTCGGCCCGTCAGTAACTACTATCAAGCTAGAGCCATACAAACTACTTGTCCAAGACCAGAGCCATTGTAGTTCTGGCGGTGGCGACAGGCTCCTGGGTTGCCGCTTTAAGAACCAGTCCTTAGGGAGAGACACTAGTGCAAAGCAACAGCACATGCTCTAGCTCCCTGATCCATGTTGCTAAAAAGCAAGTTTTAATCATCATATTGAAGTGAAACATTAAGTCAAATTTAACAATTAAATACAGGTGACAGTAGTTGCGCATAGCAAAGATTCTACCCATATGCATAAACCCAAGATAATCAAGGACAGGATAATCAAAACTAGGTACAACCTTAAAGGTACATCAATTTAGACACATGCATGTATGAAATAAATGATTAAAGGGTGCATAGGTAGCAAGGATTGTCCGTGTTATAACTTGCCTTAAATCCATAGTATAATCACTCATAGTCTTCAGCTCTTGATCTTCAAGCTCTTCTCCTTGATAGCACTCGAAACGCGTTCCTTCTAGTCGCAGCAATCATCGAGCACACAAGTAGCTAAACAAGCAAACAAACAATATACAACTAAGAACAGTACACCAATCAAAATAAAAGCTTTAAAAGAGTGCACTAAAGGACAGGGCTTGGTTTTATGGTTAAGTGAGCGCGAGAATTGCTGAAAACGGAACAACGATTGAAAAGATACAACTATCGAAGAATTTGGTGATTGAATAACAACTACATGCTTGATTGATTTCAACTAAAGAAAAATTAATGGTAGAGATTATTTCAGATAATTCTTATTTGAATTTGTAAAACTGAGGTAGGACTTAATCACATTTTATTTATAATTGTTTATGTATAAATTATGCAAAGTTAAATATTTTATTTAAGATAAAACATGTGAGAGCATCTAATTGGATAACTTTATGAACCGTGTTGCTTAAATCAATATTACAATCAAAAACATATTTATGTTAATATTAATCAATGTTAACATTTATATGAAAAATCAGAGTATAAACCTTAATTAGATTTTAGTTAAGAAAACACATTTAGATAACATTTAATCAACTTAATATTAAATAAAAATTCAGAAACAAGTTACATGGTAAATAACAGTGCTAACGTGTAGTTTATGTTGATATGAATCTAACGCAACGAAAACGGATTAAATCGGAGCTAAAACGCGTAATCTATAGATTAAACAAGGCTGCAGGGACCGGATCGTAATTGACCATTGGCTGCAGGGGATTTTTGCATGACTCCGTGAATAGTGGCCGCGAAAAGGTTAAATGCTAGGGTTAGATCTGTAAAGAGGGGGCCGGGCTGGATTTAAGTGTAGGAGGGGAGTTCTTCCAGGGGGTTTTGCGGAAAAAGCGCAAGACACAACGCAGATCCGAATATTATCAGGATTGGTCACGGGCCTTTCTGCAAAAAAGTTCATCTTCTACCTCGAGTCAGCACAGGGGGGGTTCGCCGGCGCTCCTGGTGGCTTGGCTCGCTGGCGCTGTGGTGGTCCAAGGCGGCGGAGAGGTAGCGCAATCGAGAGAGGATGGAGAGGGGATCACATAGAGCTGCTCACCACCGGAGAAGATGGTCGGGAACCCTGTCGATGACGGAGGAGGTGGCCGGAGGCGAGAAGCTCACGCGGGGGAGGTGCTCCGGCGGCGAGATGGCGACGGCAACCGGCGGGATGGGACCGTCTCGGCGACGCGCAGCTCGTGGTTGCCTCGGTTTCGCCGGAGGGAGCTTGGCGGCAGTGAATCACGGCGAGGAAGGCCGGCGGCGGCTCGCTGTTCCGAGGAGCAATGGCGGCGGAGGCGAGGAGGAGGGAGCGCAGGCGAGTTGGTGCTGAGAGATGGCGAGAGCGGCTACTCAAGTAGGGCCGAGGGAGGTGCTGCTAGAGTCGGAAGCCGAGGTGGCGCCAATGCCAAGGCGGTCGGCACGCACGCCAAGGCTTGGCGGCGGCGGCGCTCTGTCGGGCGACACAAGGAGTGGCTTGGGCGCGGAGTGGGCTGGTGGCGGTTGGGCCGTGAAAGATTAGGCCGCGCGCGCGTGCTGGGCTGCAGCGGCTGGTCGGCTCAAGAGCGAGGGCAGGGTGAGCTGGGCCGGGGAAGAGTGAGGGCCGGCTGCTGGGCTGGCGTGGGCGTTGGGCCGGAGCGGAGGGAGGGGGAAGCGGGCCCGGGAAGGAGCTGGGCTGGTTCGGGAAAAGAAAGGAGGGAGAGGAAACGGACCGAGAAAAAGTTCAGGGGGCAAAAACGAACTACGGGCCAAACAACTTTTCTAGGGCTCAGAACAAGGTGATTCAAACTCAAATTTAAATTAGATTTAAATTCTGATTCGAACCACACACCATCAAAATTCAATGCAGCCAGCATGAATTGCAACACACACAACATTTTATTTATATTTGTCAAATATTTTTATTTTTATATTATAAATTCTCTGTAAATTAAATAAAGCTTGGAAAAATTTTAGAAAATTGAGAAAATTATTGTATTAATTAGGTTAAAAATTCACATCCCAAAATTCAAAAATTTTGGGGTGTGACAATATAATATATCCCTGTTGAATGGTTGTGTCACTAACTCATGGGTCCCACATCTGCATATGAGTCATTTACTCATGGGTCCCACAAGCTCTATTTACAAATGTTTATGCAACAACACAAATTTGTTGCAATGGACCATAAATGAGTGCAATAAGACTTAATAATTTATAACATAATTTAAAATTAGAACTGACCAAACAAAGTCATATACAATAATTTGTGATTTGTTATTTTTTGCAGATGAAATCATTTCATTTTCATATATTACATCACAGTGGTGCAAATCATTAATTTTTCATATGTTACATCACTGACCAAAAAAAGAGGACCTAGGATTTGAACCCAGATCCTTTGGTTCAAGAGTTAAGCACCTCACCAATACACTACGCATGAGGTTGTGATTGCATACAATTTTTTTTGTGTACATAATATATAAATAGTGGATTAGTCCAATCCCGTCGTGCCACGTGAGTGTATGTAAGATTAAATAACATGTGTACTACCATATTGTCAAATATTGTGGATATTGATGTCACTTAGTGCATTACAGATAGACATTATACACAATATCACACATTACAACAAAGTTCTCTAGCCATTCATCCTTCTTCTTCTTCATCTAGCCATCACAGAGCTTGAATGCTTCTTCTTCATATGTCCTTCAAGAACTCTTTGGCATCAAATTATTGTGGCACTAGACAAAAAATCGAGATAAAACATAAATCAATGCTTTTCATGAGATAGCTTGACATTTCCTCAAATGTTAGAAAAAGGAAGAACAAGATTTGTGATTTGTGGTTTTATATATGAAATCATTTTGGCTATCAAAATCTTGTTTCAACTAGTTTTTTTAATACAAAAAATTGAATAATTCCAACTTTGTTCACATAGAAATACAATTTTAGATAGAATTTAAAGTTAGTAGGATAATTTTATTTTCATATGTTACATCACAGTGGTGCAATAAAATACAATAATAAAAGAAATACCCTAAAAAAAGAGGACCTAGGATTCGAACCCAGATCCTTTGGTTCAAGAGTTAAGCGCCTCACCAATACACTGCGCATTAGGTTGTGATTGCATACCAATTTTTTGTGTACATAATGTATAAACAGTGGATTAGTCCAATCCCGCCGTGCCACATGAGTGTATGTAAGGTTAAATAACATGTGTACTACAACATTGTCAAATATTGTGGATATTGATGTCACTTGGTGCATTACAGATAGACATTACACACAATATCACACATTACAACAAAGTTCTCTAGCCATTCATCCTTCTTCTTCTTCTTCCTCCTCTAGCCATCACTAAATGTTGTACAATGTATGCATATTACGAATCTGAAAATTGGAACTGACCAAACAAAGTCATATAAAATAATTTGTCACTCATTTTTCGGATAAAATCATTTTGGGTATTAAAATCTTGTTTTAACTAGTTTTTTGAAAATACAAATTTGACTAATTACAACATTTTCACATAGGAATCTGTCGATGACGGAGGATAAGTGGATGTACATAATTTTATTTTAATATTTTACATCACAGTGGTACTATAACAACGACATGGTATCCACCTTTTCAAACTCAATGACTTAGATGTACTAGTGAATGAAGATGAGGAGAACAACAAATAAATTTAAAAAGTCACGAGGAACAGAAAATGAATCGCCCAACAACTAGGTGCCGACTATATGACCCACAGGTCAATCACCCATCCCGAGCCGATTGAAGCGGTTGTGGGCCCCATGTGCGCAGCGTGTACCATTGACCCGCATCCACTGCGTTAACCGGCAATAATCAGCGCCGGTTAATGGAAACTGAAAGGCCGCTGGTTGTTGGAAACTGGAAGGCCGCCGGTTGTTACACGCATAGTAGTTTGTAGGATGGAAATAGTAGATTTGTAAATTATTCTGTAGCCCCGCCGCTCTGCCTCCTCCGCCGCGCCCTCTCCGTGCACCTCGCCGTCGCGCCTTCTCTACGCTCGTTGATCTCACGATCCGCGCCGTGTGACGTCCCTTCCACGCCGGCACTCATGGCATCGAGGGAGCACCCGCGGTCACTGGCGGAACTCCCGTAGGAGTTGCTGGCAATTATCGCTGGCCGAGTAGGGGCGACATCGGCCAGGCCTCTAGAGGACCTTCGGAGCCTAAGGGCCACATGCAAGATCATGGGCAGGCCTTGCCGCGATACAGACGTCGGCAAGTTCCTGGCACTTCATCGGATACCAGTCCAGCAGATGCAGGTCAACGACCCCGACTGCTACGACATCTTCATTCATAGCCTTGCCGGATGCGGGAACCCGATGGCCTGCTTCCTCACCGGGATGGACGACATCTTCGGAAGGAACCGCAGCCCCTAGCCTCCCCTCGACCAGCTCCATCGCGCTGCCCAGGCCAGGCACAGAGGGGCGGCCTATGTGGCCGCCGTCTTCCTCTACAGGGCCAACATCGGGGCCGACGCCGACACCACTGCGATTGCATAGATGAAACAGGTTGAGGATGAGGATCAAGGGCAGTGGCGTCCGTCTTTGATCAACAACTTGCAATCCCTACATTGGCGGAGTCATGGTGTTAATCAGGCTTGGCAAATGCGGAGTGTTGCCGTCCGCCGGGGCCTCCGCCGGCCGACGCTGCAAACGGTGGTGCTGCGAGGCGACATTCAACATTGCGAACGCCCAGCACACTGCGGTAGGGAGCCCAGCCGATGGCGGTTTTGCATGTATTTCTGTAGTGATGAATGTCGGCTTCATTATGAAAGCCTTGTCTACTTCAATCGTGTCAAGTATGGCTACATACGATAATGTTGTTGGTAAATGATGCATTTGGGTTTGCGAACAGTTTACTTTGTCGGCACTTATGTTATTTGTGTGATAAATGTTGTTCCGTTACGTAATTTGTGTGACAAATGTTATTGTGGTACAGTCTATTGAACGTTCTGGATGATCAGGATGGTCTAGAGGCTATTGCTAGGCTTGTAGCCAAGGTTGGCCGGCTATGGCCAGGCAGTACCTGGCCGCGGCTGGCTGCGGCCAGGTTCCTTGTGGCTGGGCGAGGCTATGGCCGGCCAGAGGGTGGCCGCAGTTGGCTGGTAGAGGCCGTAGGTGGCCAGAGGCAGCTAGGGCGAGGCTGGGGTAGGCCAAGGGGTACATGAAGTCTCATTGCAGCCATTTATGATCAATTGCAACAAATTTGGGCTATTGCATAGACATTTGTAAATACAGCTTGTGGGACCCATGAGTAAATCATGTAAGAATCAAATAAAAAAGTCATCATCTTGGCCTTGTGCCTCAACTGGTGCAACAACTCCATCATCAATGTACGTGTCATCTTCATAATCCTAATCATCAACATCAAACATCACTACACAAATCATCGACAAAGTCATCAACTAATCATGCATCACACGCCAAGGAGCTCATGGTGTAGTGGCAAAGGCCACTAGCCAGAAGGCTCCCACCCAGGGTTCAAATCTTGGGTGAGGCACATTAAACTTCAGGGGTCTCCCTTGGGGTATTTCTTTCAAAAAAAATGAAATTGCTGCATGCATCACACACTAGCATTCAGTCACTTAGTGCTTTAGAGATAGACATTACACACAATATCACACATTACAATAAAGTTCTCTAGCCATTCATCATTCTTCTTCTTCGTCCTCAAATGTTCTGGCAGTAGACAAAAAAATCGAGAGAAAAATTTGGATGAACATTTGACCCGGGCCCAGGTGCCGACAGGTGGGGCGTAATTGCCAGCAGTGTAAGTAGATTTCCTAACGAAGCAAAACTGCCTTCTGATTCTCTTTCCTTTTTGCCTCCTCCCCCAAACAACCGATCAATCAATGGGGTTTTTGACTCTTCGGAACCCCCGCCCATGGTGCCCGCGTTAACTACCCGCACCCACCGCGTCTGACTCCAGAATCCCGTAATCACCGCGTGCTCTCCCTCCCCCTCACGAAGCAACTATTCATTTTGCACCAATCCTTCGCCGCCGCCGCCTGCCGCCGAATCCCTCGTCAATAAAATAAAATTAAAAAATAAAGGAAATACCCAAAAATAGAGGACCTAGGATTCGAGCCCAGATCATTTGGTTCAACAGTTAAGCACCTCACCAATACACTACGCATTAGGTTGTGATTGCATACAAAGTTTTTGTGTACATTATGTATAGACAGTGGATTAGTCCAATCCCAACGTGCCACGTGAGTGTGTATGTAAGATTAAATAACATGTGTACTACCACATTGTCAAATATTGTGGATATTGATGTCACTTAGTGCTTTACAGATAGACATTAGACACAATATCACACATTACAACAGAGTTCTCTAGCCATTCATCCTTCTTCTTCTTCTTCCTCTAGCCATCACTAAATGTTTCACAAAGTATGCATATTAAGAATTTGAAAATTGGAACTGACCAAACAAAGTCATATAAAA
>OAMR01000498.1:633301-675542 GCA_900205405.1 Echinochloa crus-galli | reverse complement strand
GAATCCCGTAATCACCGGTGCTCTCCCCACGAAGTATGGCAGTAGACAAAAAATCGAGAGAAAACAATTTGGATGAACATTTGACCTAGGCCCAGGCGCCGACAGGTGGGGCGTAATTGCCAGCAGTGTATGTAGATTTCCTAACGAAGTGAAACTGCCTTCTGATCCTCTTTCCTTTTTGCCTCCTCCCCCAAACGACCGATCAATCATTGGGGTTTTTGACTCTTCGGAACCCCGCCCACGGTGCCCGCGTTAACAACCCGCATCCACCGCGTCTAACTCCAGAATCCCGTAATCACCGCGTGCTCTCCCCCACGAAGGAACTCTTTGTTTCGCACCAATCCTTCGCCGCCGCCGCCGTCGGCCGAATCCCTCGCCGCTCTCCCATTCCCTCACGATGGCCGGTCGCAAGCGCGCTTGGAACCCATCCCATATGCAGCTGTGTGACTACAATGGACGCTTCATGCATACTTCGCTGTCCGCGACCCCGCGGCACCAGACCTCGTCGTCGTCGCCGGCATCTACCGGTGTGGCCCCGTGGCGCCGAATCTCGAGCTCGTCGCGGGCAGGTGCCACCATCGCTCGGTGCCGCCCCACCTCGACCCCAACGCCGGCAGGTGCCACCATCCCCTGGCGCCGCCCCACTTCGACATTGTCGCCGGCCGCTCTGCCCGCCATCGGGCCGCGACGCCGCACCCGGGCCTCGTTCTCCAAATCCATGGCTGCCGCTGGTGATATCCAGATCAAAGAGGAGGTGCAGGGTGGTGAGGAGGCGCAGGGCGATGAGGAGGTCACGGAGCTGCCACCAGGATTCGAAGCTTATGTCACCGCAACGAAGAAAATAATACACAGAAATGAGGTAGATTGATTTTCTGCATGCTATCCCATTCAATGAAGTGCGGTAGATTGATTTGGTTGTGCAATTTGATTGAATGAAAACTAGGTAGATTGATTTGGTTGTGCAATTTGTTTGAATGCAAATTGGTAGGTTAATGATCTTGTAGATGCGTCCGGTTTGAATGGAAAGGGCTGGGTTGTTATTAACGGTTTAGTCTATCATACAGTTATGTTGTCACATAGGTTACTGCTTTAATACACCAATTAACATAAATTGGTAGGTTAATTATCAACTCATTTAGTCTAGCATTATTACTGCTTTGCCCATATCAATATTTTGTTGCATATTTTAGTTGTATTTTCGGCAAGAATGTTAATCTTTTAGTTAATATTGATGCTGCATATAGGAAAATAAAAGATTGATATAAATAAATGGATTTTCTGCATAGGTTATGGATTTTCGCTATTCAAACTGTTTGAATCAAAAAGACATACGTTGTGTACATTGTTTGAATACATGATAGGTTTTATACATTTGATTGAATGCACGATAGGTTCTGTACATTTACTAATTTGGCATATATTGATTCATATACCAAGTTCATGTGATAAATTAATTATTGAGGTACATGTTATTGAAGGACGAGCCCGAAGCATTCTATGTTTTCGACAGGGTGACTGTTACATTCTCATACACTGAGGAGAGCGATGACGAAGACGAACAGGTTCTTAGAGCATCTGAGGTGATGGGCCTTCACTTAATTACTTTATGTTAGCGATAGATTTGCATAGATACATTCTTCCTTAACCTCTTTTTGTAAAACGCATGACAGATCAAGGAGCTTGCGCAGAGGCTTCGACGTGCTCTCAGGCGGAACTACAAGAGGTGGAGCAAATAAAGTCGAAGTTGTGTCGGTGTGGCTTACAAAGCCTATGTCGTCTGAAGAACTTGTGTCAATGTGTCTAAAAACTATTGTCGGAGAATCCTTTCCTTAATTAGTGTGGTGTCCTCGTGGCTCGGGAAGCCAATATGTGAACTCAATCCTTTTATTTTGTATGCACTGGTTGCCCATCCTTAGTTGGTAACTTAACTTGTGTGATGCATGTTACTCTGTTACTTAATTTGTGTGATGTATGTTATTGTATACTTTCTATTGAACTCTCTGGATGATCGGGATGTTTTAGAGGCCATTGGAAGGCTTGCGGCCAAGGTTGGCGAGCTGTGGCCAAGCATGGCCAGGTCTGGCCGGCTATGGCCAGGCAGTACGTGGCCGCAGCTAGGTTCCTTGTGGCTGGGCAAGGCTACGGCCGGCCAGAGGGTGGTCGCAGTTGGCTGGTTGAGGCTGTAGGTGTCCACAAGCGGCCAAGGCGAGGCTGCTGCTGGCCAAGGCATAGATAAAGGTTGTAAGGAACAATTTTAACATCATCATCATCTATGAAACGGATTTTGGCAAAAAAAAATAGTACTGGTTAAGCACATGTCAGTCGGACCCACATGTCAACGACTCTGGGTGACCCTACATGTCCTTCTTATATCCAAAAAGGTTTTCACATTCAAAACTTGACAAATACAACCAAGATTTTGTTACACTAAATGAGGTCAAATGAAAAAATGTTGAATAACAAAGTTTCATAACTCTGCAAGGTTGACACTATTTATTTAGGTCGTTTTGTCAAATTCCAAAGTGGTAATAACATGTAGTACAAATTTGATAAGTCTATGGCATAGTTTCTTATACCATGTGAATGAATAAATATTGTAGTAGAAATTCCACAGTTTTAATATCCACAATTGAGCCTGTGGGACCCAATGCATGCGACATGAAGGAAAACTCGGCACTTTGTTTTGCCAAATAAAATTTCCCAGCCCGCCAGATTAACACCCAAGTTAAACCAAAAAAAATTTCACATCCCGCCATTACACCAAGTTTAAATAACGCGTCCTCATCCCACGTCCCCCTAAACCTCGCGCGGCAGAGGCGACCATAGTTACGGCATCTGGTCTTCTCGGGAAGGCGACGAGGAGGGAAACGAGGAGGCCGGAGGGGGAGGACGTTTCCTCTCCGCCCTAGCGCACCGCGAGGCCATCCATGGCCAGCAATGGAAGACCCGTGGCACAACGAAATGGGCACGATGTCATCGACCTCGAAGTTGACCTTCAGAATGTCAGGTGTGTATCGGCCGCTTCGCTCTACACCTTCACGATGAGTTTCCTGGCTTTCATGAAAAAATTGTGTGAAGTAGTTACATTGTTTCCTCCATGCAATCGATTTGATATACCTCTAATCCCATCTAGGGTTGTCACTTGTCAATGAATCATTGTCGTGTCGTTCTTCTATATATTGGCACATCTTATACAAGTCACTCAGTTAGGTACCAGGGAAAATTTGATTAAGCCCGTGATGTTTTGTCACATGTTTGTCCATTAATGGAATTTGTTTTTTTTAAGATTTCGAGGGCAAAACTCCCCGGCCTTAATTAAAAGGCATGAAGGTTTATCATTTTACAGCGCTGAAAGAGAAGGAACAGAAACTTTTTAACATTACTCTCCTCCCCTTTCAGATTGAACCCTGCAGATCGAGCCACCTTCTACTAAGCTTTGTATCCAGTTTACCCATCTCTCACTAAAACCCCTAGATGAAAGGATCTCAAACAGAAACTCCTAATATGTGCTCATGCAGGTCTATATCTATCTAAAACTTTTTAACATAAAGTAATTATTGTTGTGAAACTCACCGAGCTGAATAGGCATTGTGCTATTTCACCACTACATATTTATTTTTCACATACTTCCTACTAGTATATATATATGTATATGCATACACCATTACTAGTACTATATCTAAATTTTTCCATGCTGCCGTATTAATATTTATGTGCACATGTAGAGAAACCGATATGACAGCTGAGGTGTGGACTGTACTAGTCGAAAGCCGTGGGGAAATAGTACAATACTTCTCTGCTCAATTGGACAAGGGTGTTATAGACTTTAGTGCACTGGCAGATGTTAAAGAAATGCTTGGATTTGAGCAGCGAGACTACACGCAATACATGAAGAGAAATGAAGATGATACCATTACAGCGAGTCCTATTGAAATTAATCTAAGAAAGATATACTGCAAATGACTCAGTATGTGGAGTCAACCAATGAGAGGAAATTAAGGTTGCTACTGTCAAAAACTGTTGTTGATGCAGGGGCGGTTAGTGTTACACCCCTGAAACTACAGAGGCAGCATGAGCCTAATGGTGATGATGGTTTTTTTTTCCGATGATGAAGAGTACTTTTCATCTTGATGAATACAAAAATTGGATTGAAAAACAAGACGAGAACTGTGGTACGTATGTTGATTGTTCTACACTAGCCACATGTAGCCTTGACTGCACATTATTCTCATACCAGTGCTTCTAATTAATTTGCAGACCTTCACGATGAGTTCAGGGAGGAATTAGTAAGTCCTTTATCCTTGTCGACTGCAGCTTATTTGTGATGAAACATGTGAACCTACTAAGTACATGCGTTTTCCATTTTTTCAGGGGCGTTTGATAAAGCTCAGGCTAAACCTACAGAAGTAGTCATACTCCAACAAGACGAGAGCAATGACAGTAGCCCAACACCGCCACCACCACAACTTCCATCGCATGCTAGGAAACCAAGGAAGACAAAAGGTTATAAAAGCTCTACACCTCCAGAAACTTCACTCTTTATTTTTCATTGGTTTCTACAACTGCTATTGTTCAGTAGTGAATGTTATTTTCTCTGGTGTGAATGCAAGTAGGTGGCAAGATAGTCAGCCGTGGAACCCTGAAAGGGTTATCTTCAGTTGCCAAGAGATCAAGATCTGGCTGCGCAAAGATGAAAATCCAATTTTCATCAAAGTTGGGTGGTCCCTGTGGAGAAAATAGGCGTACCTTTGTTGATGAGATTGTTGTAAATACTAGGAAGATGGCTCCACTAATTGGAGTCTGATATTGGAGTGAAGTGCTTCCGGTAGTCAAGAATGAGATCGTAGAAGTTGTAATGGTAAGTCACTGTCCACCGCATGCACCTTGTTAATGTTATATAGAAGATGTGTTCCCTCTTTTTTGTTCGTATCCAGTGTTATGATATAATCATGCATGAATAACATGTTTCCTTCCCACCAGGAAAAATGGGATTTTGAGGGCATTCAAAATCCAGAGGAAAATATATTGAAGATTGCTCACCAACGCTACAAAGGTTGGCGAGGCGACTTGAGTGCTACATACAAGGCGTTCAATAGTTATGAGGATAGAATGAGGCACAAGCCTGATGAGCTAAACATTGTGGAGTGGCATTATTTGTGCCATTACTTTGGAACAAAAACATTCAGGGTAAGTTATATAGAAGATGAGTTCGACCTTTCATCGCTTAACATCACTGGTTCACTCCTTGCAGAATCACAGCACCTAGAACTCAGGCAATCGCAGCCAAGTGGTTAGCAATCATTCGGGGGGTTCGAAAGGTTACTCTCAGTGGAGTTGGGAAAAGGGAAAGATTGCTTACAATATTCTCATCTCTCATAAGAAAATCATATATTGATTCCGTGTATTGGTGAAATCGTAGCGAGATCCCCAAACTGGTGCTGAGCCACGCCAGTTGGAACTTTGGAAGATTACTCACTCTAGGGATGGAAAATGGAGACATGAGGTGGCTAAGATTATTTATGGGCACGATGTTTTCTATCTTACAATTATTTCTTGCCCACATGATTGTACAATCAGGAAATTAGCTCGACTAGCAAATCCAGAGGAGGGGGATGAAGACACAAGTTCCACTCCTCTAGATGAAGAGGAAGATAATATTTTCCAGGAAACATACAGGGAAAGAACACATGTCAAATCCTTCGTGTCATGTGGCTATGGTTACATGTCCACACAAAGAAGCAACAAAGTGTATCGGGAGAGGTTGTTACAGGAGAAGCTCAATAAGGTCGAAGCACAAGAACGTCAACTGGAAGTACTACTCAAGAACCATGAAGCTAACAAGGAACGCGAGAGAGAAGAAATCGAGAAAAAGATGGAAAGGAAAATGCTGGAAGAATTTGCAAACATGATTGCGCCATTCAAACACTTGCTGCCATGTTCAGAGGTAACCGGATGATTGTACCTATTGTGTTCATAACTTGGCCAATGCAGCTAATAATATCTTACCTTCCATTGTTTCAAATAAGCAGAATACACCTCCATCCAACAACAGTACAGGACCAGTTGAACCTAGGGTCAATGAGGTCGGCACTGCTGCAATAACGTTAGTGCAGAGTCAAGACACAACGAACATGGTAACGACTATACTTGGTTGTGATTGAGAAAATACATATTTATGCCACTTATCTCTCGCCTGGCCTCTTTCACAATGTGCAGACTCCCTCTGAGACCATCAACAATAGTTCTAATGAAGTTGTACATACGAGGCAGGAGGAAGACATTCCTGCAACACCAGTTGTGCAGGATCATGTAACAGCACCCCAGATAACGACACCGAACAAGCTTTCCAATCATGATGCATGGTGTCGTGCTTTCAATCACAGCTGATATAATTCCAATATAAAACTATACATTCCAGACGCATCCACCAAGCACCGCCGTGATAAAAGATAAAGAAATTGTGCCACCTACCATCAGTCATGCAAGTGCCAAGATCACCAAGACACTGTTCGGAGACAAACGTGATAATCGTGCTCCGTCTTCTACTGGACCACCAAGATATATCGCTTCAAACACGCTGCTGAGTCAGTATAAGACGTGATCGGGAAGGAAGAGAGCACAAGAGGTATGTACTAACTGAATTGTCCTTTCTTAATGCCATTTATATTTTTCTAGTTCAAATCCATATGTTGCTGCATATATTCTCATTCCAAGACAAATTGGGTTCAGATGATATAATTCTCTAATTTCTTTACATTCTGACTGGCATGGAAAGAGAAGCTCTGGATCCGATAAAAGACTCGAGATCGGCCAACAAAAACCCTTTGGCAAACAAGAAGCACAAGCCTTCAAGCTAACCTCAGCTCCAGAAATGATGAAGATCATCAACAATACTAGGTGGGAGGGATACCCACACTGTTGCGATGCTAGGCTCTTTAAAAACTTTGTTACTACATGATAATGTGAGTGATAGACAAGAGTGCATACATTTATCTGCTGAATTTTCTTTTGTTATATGAAGAATTGTGGTCTTGAATGATATGAATGTACATTGGTTGCATCAGTCTATGTTTCGACTATTTTTGCTGCATTAAAGAATCATAAATTGGGGATGGTGGGCATCCAGCGTTTGTCCTATGGCAACCAATATTTCGTCGCGCTTTCCTCTATGCCAATAGCGACGGACCATAGTTCGTAGTGATATAGTACATGCATATGGTGACCAAAATTCATCTGATGCGTTATCACTAGGGCATATAGCGTCGACGCATACTTCGTTGCGATACCCCTACCCATGTAGCGACGCAGTACGCGTTGCGATTTGGTTAAAGCATATGGCGATGACCAATCTTTGGTTGCGTGACCATCTACGTGTATAGCGACGGAAATCAGCGTTGTGATTTTGTTCAAGCATATGGCGACGTCCAATCTTCGGTTGCATGACCGTCAACGTGTATAGCCACGATAACTTGCGTTGCGCTATTGTTAAAGCATATGGAGACCACCAATCTTCGGTCGCATGACCGTCAATGTGTATAGCCACGATAACTTGCGTTGCGCTATTGTTAAAGCATATGGCGACCACCAATTGTTGGTAGCATCACCATCTATGTGTATAACGACAGTTATTATTGTTGCGAATTGGTTCAATCTTATGGTGACGAGGAATAGTTGGTTGCGTGAATCTCTTCGTGTATGGCGACGACACATAGTGTTGCAATTTCGTTGGATCGTATGGAGACGAACCATATTTGGTTGCGTGAATCTCTTCGTGTATGGCGACGGCAATTAGCGTCGCGATTTGGTTGAAGCTTAATGCGTCGACGACCCCTAGTTGGTTGCATTTTAGCTCAAGCATATGGCGATGGATTATGACTCCGTTGTGATAGCCTACATACGAATTGCAATGGCAGGTATCATATTGCGACACGATCCTTTCATTGTAACAGAGCTTGTTTGCAATAGACCAAACAGGTCGCAAAAACCACTATCGCAACAGCGTCTTTCGTTGCAATAACCTATGTTGCAATGGCACTGGTCATCGCTACTTCACCTAATTGCATCGTCAGGCACCGTCGCAACACGTTCTTTTTATTGCGACACCGTTTTGGAACTGTTGCAGCAACATATCGTGACGGATCAAATTGCAACGCGTGCCGACAGAATGAATCTGTCGTAATCAATATGTATCGTGACCAAAAACCCCATATAGCGACCACTTGGAGGCGTCGCGAACAGGGCCAAACGATGTAGTGGGATGAGGAGAGGAAAGAAGCATAGGAATACACCTTATTTCACATGAAATACGAAATTAGACTATCCAAAATATTGAGACAGAGTTCACATACTGTTGAATCAACTGGAAGAACTATATTTTTCACCCCTCAAGTTTTGCAAAAGTGTGACTTTCATCTCTCGTGTTTTAAGCACTGCAGATGAGTCCCTTAACTAGCTGAATCGGTGCACTAATCATGCGTGCCTCGGACATTTGATTCATTCAATTAATCGCCGATCCACATCATCATTGCTAGAAAGTTTCTTCGTGCACTTATACTAATTAGAATTCAAATATGTTGGATGGTAAGTTAAAAAAATTGCAACATTCACATGTGAACCAATTTCGTTATTTTGTTTCATAAAATTTCGCTCCTTCTACAATTTTGTGCTCTCTAACTCTAGTGAGCTCATCAGCGATGAATATGATGGTATTAGAAAAAGAGATGTGAGTCACCCGGATTATGTTGTTTGCTGTTAGTCTACAGGTTGTGGCTGTTAGTCCAACTCTATAGTTCGTTTGCTTCAAATCTGCAAAATTTTGTCATGAAGGTTAAATTTTACCGTGGCAGAACTTCATAATTGCATGGTCTAAGCCATTGCTATATGATAACTAAAATATTATTAAGCCAGGGCATGGATGGGATGATTACTGCAATAGTTTAGTTAATTAAGGGACTGATTTGCACCAATTAAAACATAAGGGATGAAAGCCACACTTTCGCGATACATGAAGGATGAAAAATACGCTTTTTCTTGAATCAAGTATAAGAAAACGATTTAGACATATGTCGCGGAATGTTGGTGATTGCAATAAGTTAGAAGATACATGAATTAACCATCTTAGAAGTTTATTGATAGGAAGTCACAAAGGGAACATGAGGTTTGGTACGTGATTGAAAGGACACGCCATCCGCTATGATTTTCTTGGAAAAAAACTAAGCGGAGAATCCATTTTGCAATTTTGTAGAGATAAAATACACCACAATGGGGAGATTACCACCGGACTTCATTCGAAGATGGTACCATGCTTCAAACCGGGTTAGGACCGGAGTTTCAATGACTCATTGAGTTCAACACTCTAACTGGTCTCCAGAGCGAGAAGTTTGGCAATAAAGATTCATTGTATGTATACTTATGTAGACATCTTTTGAATACATCTATACAATAAATATTAAGGCTTCGTAAGTGATTCGTTGGTAATTAATTTCTCACGGCTCATTGTTTTGGTTGTCAATTTTCCTAGTTTAGATTTTTAGATTGATTTATTGTTCTATGCAATTAAACTTTTTGTGGTGATCTAAATACTTTGGTTGATTAGCCCTCTCATTTATAGATTTTATTTAATCAGTAAATTAGCGTTTGACCTATTCGTGACACAATCTAACATAGTCTATTGTTTTATTAATATTTCGAGTTGTCAATCTCTGATTGACATGATTCTAGTTGGCTTGTTTCACAAGTTCATAAGCTATTTTCTGACAAGGTTTCATGATATTAGGAACCACTCTGTATGAATAACATATATGTTTTAGTGGATAATCAGAATCTATTCTTTTGACCGAAGTCAGTAGGGGAGTAGGGGAAGCCCCTACCTATTTTTTATATATTTTTATTTCAAACCCAATTAATTCGCTCCCACAAAGAGTGGAACCTGGGTCTGTTGAGTGCTACTCAGGTGCTCTAACGAAATCAGAATCTGTTTTTACGGTGAAGATGTTTGACAAATATCGATACTAAACTGAGTTTCTAACAAACAGCATCCACTTATTCTGGAAACACAAGTGATTATTCAAGATGTAGCCATTGCGATTGAATTGAAAGAGTACACCTGAAGGCTGAAGTGCAAACATGGCTTATACTTTTAGAAAAGAACCAATACTTTTTGGGGCTATCGTGTTCTTGCTCTGCTGTGAATCCCAATTGTGATTTTGTCATTATTTTTCTTACCTTCATGATTTTATCCAAACTTTATTGAAACGAAGGTTCCATTTGCCCCTATTTCTAACACTGTTAATTCCATCCGAAATGATCAGATTAAGAAAAATAGAAAAACCATTCACAATATTGTGAAAAGAACCAAATACCCCTCATTATCCCTCCATGCCACGTTCTATCCCATGACCAAACACCGCAACATCCTCTCGGTCCATCTCCCTCTCTCTACCCAAATATTTAATGTCAAATTAGTGTAAAATCACAACAAATTTAAAAAGGATGGGCATATAAGCAAGGATATATATGTCTTTTTCAGCTCACTTCACAGCGTTGAATGATAATAACGGAGTACCGGCAAACTCTATCTTCAAATTTTAAAAATAGGGATAAAATAAAAAAATAAAAAAATGAGGGTAACAAGAGCAATAATGCAATAGCCCGTAATAGTTTGGTCTTACTCTTCCACGCGAATGTCCAGATTGACAGGCAGCTTCTGGTGCCATCCTTCAGTGTCCCATTCTCTTTTGAATTCAGGTGGCAGTCGAAGCAACCATAGCTTCTTGAGAGCACGAAGTGACTGAAAACCTTGAGGCACCTTTCTGAGCTTTGGAATTGTATCAAGAACTAGAGCTTCAACTTTTTGGATGGCACCAGCTTCTATTGTCAATTTCTGGACGCTAGTGATACACTTGAGGATTAATGTATTGAGGAATTGGAACTTGCCTTTTGGCAAAACCATGTCTGGTTTGCATTGTACATTGTTAAGACTCAAACATATGAGTTGTGGCAAGTGCTCCGCAAGCAGCTGCAAAGGATCATCTTCAAACTGACATGAAGTTAAATTTAGGTACTTGACTTTGTTTTTGGGGTCAGCGAAAATGAAGTTCCGGAGTATGCCTTCAGCCAAGCAACCCCTAACGACTAGCTTCTGGAGCTCCATGGATGTCATCTCTGCGTCTTCAAGGCAGAGCTTCTCACTGGTGTCACTTGCAGAGACATGCAAGCTGTAGAGATATGGCTTCTTCAAGAGAGTAGGAAACAAATCTTTGCAAAGAGAAGCTTTCACATTGTCAATGCATACACTTCTTAGTCGCTCTAGTTTCTCAAGCTGCTTCCCCAATTCAATGCTTGCTGCTACGGTTTCAAGAGTTTCTAGCTCTATCAAGCATGACAACCCTTTCGATCCAGTCACCCCGTTGTAAACTTTTGACTCCGGCCCTGATTGTTCAATGCATGTGTCGACGTAGAGGTGCCTTAACTTGTTGAGCTTCCTTATTCCTTCGGGCATCATTTTTATACTGGTTGATTTCAGGTCCAATGTTTGCAGTTTGACGAGTTTTGTGATAGATTTTGGGAGCGATTTCACTTGTGTACACCTTAAGCCCAGGTAACATAAATTAAACAAGTTCCCAACAGAATCTGGCACCACGTCAATGGACGAATGCTGAAGGTCGAGAACCGCAAGATATATAGATTCTGTGAAAATCCAACGCAGCTTATCTAGGGTGACAGTGTTGGGTCCCGCTGCAATCAGTGTTCGAAGGTTTGGACACTTTTTGTTGGATGAATGCTTGTCTATTGTTCGGCAAGCTGACAAGCGGCGGACCTTTCCATCTGACTGTTCCATTCTGTAATGATCACTTGCTACTCCAAATTGGGATCCTTCTGAAACAGAAAGAGCTAGTTCGCGCAGAATGGGATCCATCTTACAGGTAACCACATCCCCAAACTCGTCAGTTTCAACAGGCCGAAGCATATTATGGTGAATCATACTCCTCATGTGTTTCTCGGCAACAACTTCTGGCGTGTTACCTTCTTTCCACGTCACAAGGCCTTCTGCAACCCACATCCTAACTACGCATTCCCTCCGAATTGGGTAGTCTTCAGCGAAAAGGCTGCAGTACAAGAAGCAGTTCCGAATATCTTTATCTAAGTTATTATAAGTACGATGTAAGACTGATAGCACATGATCGTCCTTTGCTAGAAGAGATCGGAGCTCATTACATGCGTCTTTCCATTCTATTTCCCTTCGTGGCATCACAGATAATTGTTTGGCGACGGAAATGATCGCAAGAGGATGATTCCCACACCTCTTCACGACTGTTTCAGCAACTTCACTGAATCCCTGGGGGCAATCCGTGTCCAAGGAAGATTCTCTGCAGAAGAGGTGATATGCATCCTCGTCTTTCAGAGGCTGAAATTCTAGGCTGCGTCTCATTAGAGCACGGGCCGCTAATCCATCACTTTTCCGCGTTGTCATAATTATGCGACTTGCGGTCTGCAGATTCTGAAAAGCATCATGTATGTCGTTGTATGGCCCATCATCGCACACATCGTCCACCACAACCATGCACTTTTTATCTTTCACTGCTTTCTCTAGCTCTCTCTTCAGCTCATTGTACGGTTTGCTATCCAAATCTGATGGTGCTCCATTTTCTAATCCTTTTTTACCATTTATCAGCTGAATTAGCTTCCTCGGCAAATCCCCAGCATTGTAGGTCTTGGGTAAATCAACCCATGCGTAAACATCAAAGTTATTTTTCTTTTCTAGGCTTTCATATAGATTCCAGACCATATTGGTTTTCCCCAATCCGCCAATGCCTGACACTGTCATGACCATACTACTTTTCTCTTCCGAGTTCAACCATTTCACCAGCTCATTCCTTTTGCCGTCGATTCCAACAAGAAATCCGTCCTCAACAAAACCATTGAAATAGCCTTGAGTCCTCTGTTCTTGTGCAACAATAAGAGGCAGCACATGACGCAGCCACCGTTGCCGTATGTCTGAAATTTGCTTAAGTTTCTCCAGTATTCTATCTATGTCCTCACATAATCCAAGCAAAACTAAGCTATACTGTGATGATTTCATCAGCTTGTTGAAACGCCCTTCCTCTTCCCACTGAGCAGCATGATAGGAATACTTGTCCATCACATCCTCGGCATTATAGGCCAGAGTACGAACCTCTCCAATCCATTCCGTCCATTGATCTCGGTCCCCAACATTGTAATTGCCTATGCTCAGTATAAAACCATTCATCACATTCAGTTCGGTTCTTATTTTATTTACCTTGAATGTGAGATTTTTAACGCTCGAAATTTCTTTGAAAAGCGCTGATACACCTGCCTGTACCAAGGACGAAGCAATCTTTGAGAGAACGACGACAACTACTTCCGCCATCTTGTTTACATCACGTAGTCCGCGGGAACAATTATAAACAATTCCTAGCCTGTCAAATCCAGTGAAATTGTTCCACATGTCATCATGTGACAATCAAGTATTAGGAAGAAAAATATGGAAAACATAAGCAGTCCAAAACATAAACTTAGTAAAGCCCCTTTTCCATATTAATCCTCTCAAGATGTGACAGAAAAACAAGTATATTTCTCCTATTGCCTCCTAGAAAATAACCATCCAGATCTAACTAAATGGATGGTCCACAGTTACTTTATAGTACCAAGCCCATTACTAATTGAAGGATCTCTTTGTTAGTCCATACGCAAAGCCCTACAAATTATGCTATAAATACACACAAAAAAGAAAACATCTGACTACTAATTATGTAAAATCAAGCATCATCGACAAAAGAAGCCATGCAATCTAATTTGCATCAAACCACTATTTTTTGGACTCGATCATCCTTTTACATAATGTACACTACAGCCCCACATGGTCGGGTCCATAGTGAGGGGGTGGTATTTGTAAGGGGCCATTCTTTTGTCTCTATCAATACAAAAATACACTACTCATTAAAAGAAAAGAACACTAATTGAAGTCTACATTCATGATGCATACCACCATATATGTACCACGCATTAAAAAAATGATCATATTGGACATCTGTTTTGTTATGGATGTTCTAGAACCATGGAAGACAGATTTTTCTGTTACAGTTGATAGGAACAATGTTCCATTTGTGGACTTATCTTTGACTATGTTAGGAATATCCTCTGTCGTAATAAGATGGAGTAATTTTCATGGTTCTTCTCTGAGAAACCCAGGGGTCACCACCTCCCAAAGTTCCACTCACAAACAATCAGAGATTCATTTCTTCAGTCTTTCCTATGCCTTCCCATTCCACACGGATCCTCACTCCACAAACTCACAGAAAGATAAATTGTCCCATCCAGAATATCACTGCAGTCGCTTCCATTCGACCGCATACCGGACATCACAACTGCGGTCATTGGAGCACTTCCTATGTCACAACAGCTGGATCTTCCATCGCTGCATCGTTAAAAACTTTATCTTCAAACCAGAATGAGGATTCAGCCCCGCATTGACATCGGAGTTAGTTTAGGAGCCATAGGACGGCTCCTCGTACCATGACGACGACTGCATAGATAATTACTTTGATGCCATATGGGAATGAGACAGAAGATGACAGAAGAATGCAAAGTAGGTGAGAACATGAGCACGAGATGACAATATTTTCGGTAAGAGAAAAAATGGTGACTCTAAGTTAGGTCTAGTGGTGGCAGAGCCTTAGTTGGATCTAGCGTTGACAATATTTTTGTGCTAGAGACTAAGATGATGAATCTAGATGACAATACCTTTGTGAAAAGGAACATGTTTGTCACTACTCCAGGAACCAACATCACAAACGGTTCCCAAAGCCCATCACAAACGGTTTTGGGGATCGTTTGTGATGCTCGCGGCATCACAAACGGTTCTCTGTGATTTCCTGCGTCCGCGAAAAACCCCAAAAAATAGGAAAACTATAGCAAAAAAAATTCCAATGTGGGAAGGCCACCAGCCACCCTCACGCGAGACCTCCTCTACCGCTATACCACTACGTCACTTGTGACTACATGCCGTTCTGATTCCTATCATATTATATCAAACCGAGTATAAATTGCTTGTTTGAGGCGCTAAACTACTTCAAAGTTTCATAACTTCTAAAGATCTAAAACTACGTCACTTGTGTTGAACTACAAAGTTTCATAACTTCTGAAGATCTACAACTTTTATGTTGACCGTTTTTTCATCTGAGGCCGTTTACAAAATTTGAATTTTAAATTTGATAACATTCAAACTTAGTTTTTGTTGACCAGATGATTTTAAATCAAAAAGTGTTGAACTACAAAGTTTCATAACTTCTAAAGATCTAAAACTTTGGTATTGACCATTTCTCCATCCAAGGTCGTTTATAAAATTTGAATTTCAAATTTGAGAACATTCAAACTTAGTTTCCGTTGACCAGATGGTTCCAAATTAAAAAGTTGTCAACTACAAAGTTTCATAACTTCTGAAGATCTACAACTTTGATATAGACCATTTTTCCATATGATGTAATGAGAGTAAATTGTTTACAAATCTTATAGGTCTCTCTTATAGTTTTAGTAAACTCTATTAGAGATATCCATTTTATAAACAATATTCACATAAATTTCTCGAACGAAGAAATGACCAAAATAAAAGTTCTACATATTGATAAGGCATACAACTTTATAGTTCAACACTTTTGATTTGAATTGATTTACTACTTCAAAATGTGGTTTTAACGTGTACCATACACATCATCACAAACGGTTTGTATTGTAAGAAAAACCATTTGTGATGTTGTATCATCACAAATGGTTTTTAATACAAACCGTTTGTGATGGTCGTTTGTGATGTGGACCATCACAAACGGTTTGTATTAAAAACCGTTTCTGATGAGGAGATCAATACTTCCAATCCGACCCAAACCATATTTATGGAAATTTCATAAGATTGCAGGACTTGTGTTGAAAGGTCCCACACATGCCACATCTGTGGCAATTACAAAGATCTTGCGTAGCTTGAAATGCTGGTTAGCCATGTGCGGTTGATTGATGGAGCTAGGACATTGAGAAAGGATGACTTGTGGGTAGTCCCTTGGGTATTTTCAACTTTGTTTTTTTAAAAAAAATCCATTCTGGTTTAGCTAGCTTTTTATGATGCTTTCCTCTATTTGGGCAATGGAATATCTACCACAGTTACTAACACAAGCCACTGGAGGTGTTCATTTCTTTAAATGGACTAATATTTATGGTGGAAAATGGGCACATTAAACACATACCTACTCATTGAACCATAGTAGACGGGTATTTTCAGATCGTGGGAGATGAGTTTTCATGTAATAGTGATTTCATGCATGCAAGAAGTGACAATAAAATTATGTTTTAAATTAGTAATACTAAATAACAAGAATTTTATACAATTGGTTACCTTAGATAAATTTATTGTATTTGAATTGAAACATCATAGCATATATTTATATTAATTGTTTAATCTGTGGACTCCAATTTTTTAGGAAAATATTTGACATCTAGTATCATAGTTTTTTGACATAGGAGATTGGACATCTGGGTCACTGTAGTGTAAGTTGAAACATTAATTATTGCCATTGCGGTTAGAGGGTCTCAAATAAGAGGTACAATAATCATTGGAATTTTAACCTAACTTGTTTTTTCAACAGTTCTTCCATGGCATGGTCCTCATCGGAGGCCTGTGTTCAGGGCCGGCCCTGTAGTATATTGATCCGGGGCAACCGCCCCGGGCCCCCAAATACTAAGGGCCCCGGCTAATACACATGCACTATATGTATATACGTACTGTACCGACCTTCTACAACCAGAAACAATATTATACTCATCTTGAAACAAGTAAACAACTTACCCAAGTTCACTCTTTCATCTGATTGCTAAGGGAAATGATTAGTTACCAACTAATTAAATTAGGCTTTAGTTCTCTTTACAATATGCGTGTACAATTTATTCAGGGCCCCCCAATTTAGTTTCGCCCTGGGCCTAAAAAAACTCAGTGCCGGCCCTGCCTGTGTTGGACGGGTTCCGACTTCTGTTATGTGTGTACCTACCGGCATTCAATCTTTATGCCTAAGAGAATGTTAAGATTAATCATCTATGCTGGCATATCACTGGATCTTCCTTGTTAACTAATTTAGATAGCAGCCAGGCAACTCTTTCTGTCTCATACTAATGGAAAAACAGAAAATGACTAAAAAGGCCAAAGACTTGCAAAATAGGTAATGTCCCTCCTTTCATTTTGTTCTAGTAATATTCCCTTTTATTGAATCAAAGTCTAATGATTGCTATTTGCAAACATATGCGTAGATTATTTGCACTGTTCCATGAAGAAAATACAATAAATTCAAGGGCAGACAAGATTATTTGCACTGTGCCTGCAGCGGCGTAGGTACGATTGGACTGCTGCAGCATCGTCTTCCTCAAGGAGGTGAATGCGGAGCCGCGTGATGGCCACGGCAACAGCACCACGTTGTTGGAGCCAGAGGGGAGGAGCAGCAAAGGCCCAGGTGACCAGAAGAAGGCAATCAGACATCAAGGAAAAAGGATGCGCGAGCTGCAGGATGTCGCAGCAGAGCTATTTGTGGGCACAGGCACAGCTTGCCAATGGCTAGGTAGGATGGTGGCAACAGGAACTCGACATCAGATCGGATCCTCTACATATTGGTTATACAATGTAGTAAAAAAGGAGCTAGGGAATGTGATAAAATTATTGGAAGGTAAACTCAACCTCTCCTGGAACAGGGTTGAGTATGCGTGCACGTGAGTATCTATGTGTACCGGTCTTCCCAACAAAAAAGCTAGTTGTTGTCCTAGTAAGTCTGGATTTCTTGGTCGCTTACTTTTATTATTATATTCATGAGATATTTTATGGTGTTGTTTGGATTGTTCATTACAATATTAACCAGATGTTCTGTAGTGTATTTTGAATTGTTCTCTTATATTCATGATTTGTTCTATAGTGGCTTCGATTGTTCCCATACTATTCACAAAATGTTGGCAAAATAGCCATTTTGGTCCCTCAAGTTTTCCCCGAGGCTCAAGTTCGTCCCTCAACTTCTAAACCGGCCAACTTGATCCCTCAACTTTCATTTTCGGGTCAAACTAGTCCTTGATCTGATATGGTGCTTCATGATGTTATAGGATTAATGTGAAAAGTCATTTTTTCCCTTGGCTCCTTCTCATCTTCAATTTCTATCATATATAATTTCTTGTAAATAAAACGCAGGAAATAAAAAACCAAATAAACGTAACCTTTTGTGATATTTCCATTATGTTCAATATGACAACAAAAAGACATATATTAATTTTTGAATATTCTACTAGACCAAACTTTTAATTTATTTATAGACAATCGAGATCATATATCTCAACCAAAAAAATGTTCCGTGTTCTAGTTTTATTATAACGATAATATTTTGTTTTGCAATTATTTCTACTATGAGTAGAAGTTGTTTCACCTTCATGAATAATTGTACCGTGTTACTAATTTTTTTGGTCCTTCCATTTCAAAATTTGTTCCTTTATAATATGAATTGTTCCACGTTCATAAATATTTGTTCTATTCCTTCGATTCAAGTTTTTATTTTCTAGTAAAATATTTGCTCGATATTTCATATAATTTATTCATCCCACTTAAAGTTTTTGTTCCAATTAAAATATTATTTTCTAATAAATATTCTATCAATCAGTTTGTGATGAAGTTTACAAATTATTATTTTTTGATCCATGCTTTTCCAATTTTGGTTGAAGCTTCTTTTCCATGTATAGTATGTTGAAATATGGAATCTTCTTGGAAAAAGAATAACCTCAGCGATGTAACACACAAACATAAACGTCAGTGTTTGTTCTATGTCACGTTGCTAGTTGATCAAAATCAAAAGATAAAAGCCACAGAAACAAATGCCCAATAAAATCCCACTTTAAACCCAAACCACTAGAATTGATTAAACTGTAAAAGGGCCTCTAGTCTAGTCGTTAAAGCACACGAGTAGCACCCAACAAAGCCAGATTGGACTCTCTGGGTTTGGAATCAAAAATTAGGTAGGAGCTTTTCCTGCTGATTTCGGTCAAAAAATAGAATAGATTAAACTGGCTCAGGGGTGGGCGTTGGATGTCCTATAGCCGCACGCGGTACAGATTCACTGCCAATTGCTCGTGGTCTTGCTTCTATGGTCGAACGCACTGAGCGGTCGATGCGGAGGAGGTGAGGATGAGGTCGAGGTTAGGATTAGGATGCGGAGGAGGAGGATGAGGATGAGGTCGAGGATATTTGTTTAGCTAATCCACTATAAAATATGTTTTAATTTGATAGTGCATTTACATGGTATTATAGATATTAAAACTTGGTCAAAATTGTAAAACTTTGACTCAGATAAAACAGCATCTTCAAGAGACTAGCAATAATCCTAGCTAAATTTAAAGAATAAGAGACTAGCTACAAAAATAAAAAACTTCCCAAAACTAGGGTAAACCAACATACTCTTTAAAACTGGCGAGCGTAGATGGAGAGCGCGCCTAGCTAGGCAAAGATACCACTACCAGAATGCTTCACATCCGCCCGCCCCCTCCGTCTCGGCCATTTTTGGACCCGGTGCTAACAACAGCCTGGTTAGGGACTTCCCATGTCTTGATCTCTTAACTTGACAAACGACAATGGACACATGGGTGTAATAATTAGTATTGTCTACATCTTGGAATATAAGAGATCATGACATTGTCTTAAGTAAAATTGTTGGAAGTTGACCGAGTTTATCACGTACAGTATTAACATCTACCAAATCAAACAATTAAAATGTGAAAACATTTTTTTTATAATGGACACATTTCTGCTCATCTGGTATCGAACATGATCAGACTGAGAATAGTTTGATGTAGGACAAATTCAAAATTCCATATATTTTGTGGAGGAGTATGTGGAAAATAAAGATGTAGATGTTTTTTCCATACTCGTCACACAAAAGGACATTCACATTATGGATAGCAGTAATCGATATATTAGGAAAGTGTATTGATTTTCTGGTCCTTCCATCTAGGGGATAGTTATAAACGGGAAAGATATTGGATGCTGAGGTTTCATTTTGCATGTGCAAGCCAAGGTATGAAAAAGATCAGGAATTATTAGACCATAGAACAGCTGGGTTTCATTTACAACATGATTGGAGGATCGACCAATGTTGATGATAGCTTGTACCATAGTGGCAACCACTTCTTTTGATTAATTTCCAAATACTAGTGATTAAAATTGAAAACTCAACAAAAAGAATATAGAATGTACTCCCTCCGTTCCAAAAAAGAAGACACTTTAGGATTCAAAATTTGTCCGAAAAATAAGTCATTCTATTATATTTAGTAGGTGCATGTGTCAAATATGGCTACTAATTAGGGGCAATCAAGGTCATTTTACTTTTTCGTTAATCTGTCCTAGAATTTTTAGAGTGTCTTCTTTTTTGGGGACAGAGGGAGTAGTGTTTATATACCTGCTGAGGAATCTATTGTGCATCTTGTCTTTTCATGTTCGGCAAGGTTGAACTACTCTTGTAAACATGAATGTTTGTTCCCACATACTAAGTAATCTGGTGAGTATATTAAGGTAGAATATGGTCAACAGGGGGTTTAAGGACCTTTTTTGTTGCATTGGCTAGATGTCGCATATTTGGAAACGATGAAATAATACTTCCATCAACAACAGACCAAGTAAAATACTCCCAATGTTCCAAAATACAAATTGTTTTATTTTAGTCCAATAATAAAGTTCTCTAACTTTGATTAAGTTCATAGAAAAATGCACCAACATCAATAACGAAATATTTGTTTAGCTAATCCACTATAAAATATGTTTTAATTTGATAGTGCATTTACATGGTATTATAGATATTAAAACTTGGTCAAAATTGTAAAACTTTGACTCAGATAAAACAGCATCTTCAAGAGACTAGCAATAATCCTAGCTAAATTTAAAGAATAAGAGACTAGCTACAAAAATAAAAAACTTCCCAAAACTAGGGTAAACCAACATACTCTTTAAAACTGGCGAGCGTAGATGGAGAGCGCGCCTAGCTAGGCAAAGATACCACTACCAGAATGCTTCGCATCCGCCCGCCCCCTCCGCCTCGGCTATTTTTGGACCCGGTGCTGATGGGGCTTCAGCACCGGGTCCAACGGCTAGGAGCGGGGGCGGCGCTGCGGTGTGTCAGGGCGAAGACATTAGCACCGGGTCGTGGCAATACCCGGTGCTAATGCGCCCCCTTTAGCACCGGGTACCCCTTTAGCCTCGGATTAGTTGCACCGGGTGGGAAACCCGGTGCTAAAGGGCTTTCCCACCCGGTGCAGATGTTGATCATTCTGGTAGTGTACCTAGCGAATGGGAGGAGATAGCTGGCGTGAAAAATAGCTATCCAATTGGCTACTCTATTGGATGCAATTTTTTCTTTCTTTTCTATTTTTTTAGCTAGCCAACGGAATATTCAAGATCTATTAGAGATGCTCAAAAGGACAAACATCTTGGAACAGAAGGACTACACTAACATTGACAAAAGACATATAGAACATGGTTTTGGCAGAGGGAACACTATATTGGTATCCTCACCCAAATATGAGAGATGGTGTTTTTGTTGGAATTTATGTGTGGCTTTCAACATTTATTTATATAATATATATTATGATAATTATCTATGCACCTCAATGTGGAAATAAATATTGTTGCAAGTGATGGGGAATTACTGTTGCGGAATCTAACTCGAGGAATTTGTACTTGAGGTGCCGAAGACGTTTGTGCTGAAATACAGTATAAATTGACCCGGGTACGTACGTGTTTGACCCGGGTACAACACAAAGGAAGAGCTGGGTTTGTTTTGTAGGATCGGCTCTACAGGCTGTTAACCCACATGATCATATTGGAATTAATCTCATATGAACAATTGGTCATGACACATGACTCACACATGTGTGCCAGGGACCAATATATTTTAGACTCATTAAACTAACATGTCTGATCGTGGTTGCTGACATGATTCGGGAGTCACACGGATTTTCCGGAACACAGGTGGAACAAATTTAGCACCTAAAAGTGGAGTCTATAAATAGGTCCCTACCCTCTAGCCTCATTATGCATTGTGAGCGGCACCACGGAAAAGGCAGAGGAATAGAGGGTAGACCGTATAGTCCACAAATCCTTCATTGGTATCAGGACTGGACAAGGTCACGACCATCTAATTCCGCTGCGACACACGTCCGCAAAAAACCCTAGCAGGAAAGAAAACTCTGCCGCCGCCGCCGCGCCTGCGCTGGAGCGTCTTTGAACTTGATTGCGTGCGACAGTACAGGTGGTTCATCAGCCTTCCTGCTGTTTGCACGTAGATTGAGGAACCTAGGCCGCCTGTGTCGTGGCCTCGTCTGTGACAACACTGATTGCTGTTTGCGTGTTGCTCACCAACCAAGACACGAAGGCCAAGGAGGAGATTAGTACGTGCTGATCTGCTAAAGCACGTCGATCAAGGAAGAGCAAAATTCTTTTTTGAATCGATCTGCACATCATTTAATTTGGAGATTTTATCTGGTAACTCGTATCACCACTCGCTATGGCATCCAATAGTGTTTTCTCAGAGCTGCTTAAATCCCGCAAGTTAGATGGTTCTAATTTTACGGTTTCGAAACGGAAAATCATATTTTTGCTTACTATTGAAAATATCGATTATGTTATTGATGTAACTGAAACCGGAAAAACCAAAGGATGATGATACCGCTGAGGACAAGAAAGATTGTATGGTAGAATATGAAGCTTGGGCCAAAGATAATAAAAGGGCTCGTATATTTATGTTGGGGTCTATGACTGATTCTTTAGCTGCTGAGTACGAGAGTGAACAGAATGCCTGGAAAATATTGGGCAAACTGGAAAAGGATTTTGGTGATATATCTCTCGTCAAAGTGCTTAGTCTTGTTAGTCGTTTTTTTTACCAAGATGAATGAAGGTATTTCTATCGATGAGCATATCAACAAACTCAGTGTTTTAGCAGAGGAATTGAAAATTGTTGGTTATCCCTTTCAAGAAGTGCAGGTCATGGTTGTGCTGAACTCTTTGCCAAATTCATGGGAGCAGTTTAAGATGTCCTTTTGTCATTCTGAACACGTACTTAATATGCGGAATTTGAGGCATCACTTGCTTATGGAAGAAGACAGGAAGCTCTCCCAGGAAAAGGATAGAAACTCAAATAATTCTGAGTTGCACCTTGGAGAGGAAAAATACAGTGCAAATAAGAATTGGCAAAAGAGGAACTTCAAAAGTGATTTGAGAGACAAGCTCAACAAGAAACGCAGCCGTGATTATCATCAAAATTATTACTCATCTCAAAAGAATGACAAGAATAAAAAGGATTTCGCTTGGCATTTCAGAGCTGACTGCAGGAAGAAGAAAAAGCAGCAGCATAACAATGAGAAAAGGAAGCAGGAAAACCAGCACGATGATCCTAAAGGCAACCCTTCAGAGGGAGGTATGCATCATATTTTTTTATGCACTGAATCTTTATTTGCTACTACTTTTTCAAATAGTTGGGTTGTCGATTCTGGCTCTACATCGCATATTGCTAGAGATCATAAATCTTTTACTTCCATGCAAATAATTCCAAGGGGAAAGAGATATGTCTACTTAGGCACTAATGCTAGAGCTGATATACTTGGAATTGGAAATTATGTCTTAAAACTCCCTAATGGAGGAAAATTATTGTTAAAAGACACTTTATATTCACCTAGCATGAGAAGGAATTTAGTCTCCATCTCTCAATTGGAATCCATTGGTTATGATATATTATTTGAAAAAGGAAGAGTTAAAATATTGTTCAATGGGAAATTAGTGCATACTGGTGTTCGTCATGATGGCCTTTATTTTCTCGATGATTTATTAGAAAATGACAACACTGATTGCTTGGTTGGAGAAGATAACTCTATAGTGAGGAATGTTAATGATAGTACCACATGCTCGGAATCTTATTTATGGCATTTACGACTTGGTCACATATCTAAAAACAAAATTAAGAGGCTTATTAATTCTGGAATTCTAAATTTTAAGTGGGAGGATTTTGGCCCTTGTGAGGCATGTATAATGGGTAAAATGACTCGTGCGCCTTTTCCAAAGGCGGAAAGTTCTAAGGAATCTCATGCTATTATTCATTCTAATATTTGTGGTGAAATGTCAACTCCCACCAATAGTCAAAAGGTTTATTTTATGACATTCATTGATGATTATTCAAGATATGGTTATGTGTATCTTCTTAAACACAAGTCGGAAGGTTTTGATGCATTCAAAACATTTAAAACTGAAGTGGAAAATCAGTTAAATAAAATAATTAAAGTTTTAAGAACTGATCGTGGGGGATAATACACTTCAGGAATATTAAATGATTTTTGTAAAGAGGATGGAATTATTCACCAGTACACAATGCCATACACTCCGCAGCAAAACGGTGTAGCTGAGTGGAGTAATAGAACTCTAATGGATATGGTCAGGTCCATGATGGCTTATTCTGATCTCCCTTTGTCGTTTTGGGGTGATGCTTTGCACACTGTTGTCTATCTATTGAATCATTCACTATCTACAGCTGTTACAGTCACTCCTCATGAGTTGTGGACTGGAAGAAAACCCTCACTTCACCATCTAGCTGTTTGGGGTTGTAATGCGCAAATTAGACTGCCAAATTAGCACCGTACTAAGTTGCAACCTAAAAGCACACCAGGAATATTTATTGGTTATTCTACAGAATCAAAAGGGTATCGATTTTATGATCCTAAAAATAAAAAACTGGTGGAAAGTAGGGATGCAATATTTTTAGATCAGCACACACCTCGCCGTGCTAAGCGGGCAAGAGTGGAATTGTTAACAACTCCAAATGAACCACAGATGAATACATCTGGAAATAACTCACACAATGAGGAAAATGACACCCCGGAAGGAAATACAAATCCAACTCTCAACACTAATATGCTTAGGAGAAGTGTGAGGAATTCACATGCACCATCATATCTTAATAATTATTATGTGTTCTTGGGGGAAGTGCACTCTAAAATTTCAGATTTAGAGGAAGATCCAAAAACTTATAAAGAAGCCATTAGTTGTGCTCAATCAAAGCTATGGATGGAAGCAATGCGGGAAGAATTAAACTCAATGAGGAAGAATAAAGTTTGGGAACTTTTTTCTTTACCAAATAACCGCAGAGCCATAGGGTGTAAATGATTTTCAAAAGGAAACTTAATGCATCAGGCGAAGTGCAAAAATATAAAGCTAGACTTGTTGCTAAAGGCTTTACACAAAGGGAAGGTGTTGACTTGGTGGAAACTTTTTCTCCTGTTGCAAAGTTTACTTCTATTCGCATTATTAGTGCTTTGACGGCTTATTATGATCTTGAACTCCACCAAATGGATGTGAAAACTGTTTTTCTTAATGGGCATTTGGAGGAGGAAATTTATATGTTGCAGCCGGAAGGTTTTGGAGAAAAAGGAAATGAAAATAAGGTTTGCAAATTAAATAGATCAATTTATGGTCTTAAACAAGCTTCACGCCAATGGTATATTCTTTTTTATAATGCTATGATGTCATATGGCTTTTCAATGACGGAAGGTGATCATTGCATATATACTAAATTTATTGGTGGCAATTTTGTGTTACTGTCTTTATATGTTGATGACATTCTTATTGCTTCTAATAATAAAGAAACATTAGTGGAAGTAAAAGCTTGGCTATCTTCTAAATTTGATATAAAAGATATGGGGAAGCTTCCTATGTTTTGGGAGTGGAAATACATAGAGATCGGAGTAAACGACTACTTGGTTTGTCCCAAAAGACTTACCTTCGTGGCGCTCTAAAACGATTTTCTATGGAAAATTGCAAACCTGTTAATGTACCTTTAGTGAAGGGAACTGAACTCAGTGAGGAACAATGTCCATGCACTCCTGAGGAAAAAGAAATAATGAATGGTATTCCTTATTCTTCAGCTTTGGGAAGTCTTATGTATGCTATGTTATTCACACGACCTGGCCTTAGCCATGTTGTTGGAATTCTTAGTAGATATCAAAAGAATCCTGCGGAATAGCATTGGAGACCGATCAAACATGTGATGCGTTATGTCAAAGGAACTTTGGATTATCTATTGTGTTTTAATGGTCACAATCTTCAGCTGCAGGGTTATACTGATGCTGATTGGCAAGGGGATTTGCATGACCGGAAGTCTACGCCTGGTTACATATTTACTTTTTGGCGGGAGGTGCTATTTCTTGGTGTAGCAGGAAGCAAAACTCAGTTGCTCTTTCATTCATGGAAGCTGAATATATTGTTGCGTCTGAAGCAACAAAGGAAGGTGCATGGCTAAGGGAGTTTCTTGCATCACTTAAGGCCGTGGAAAGTGCATCTCAACCTGTCACTATTTTTTGTGATAATATGGCAGCGATCAAGGTCTCCAAAGATCCCAAATTTCATAGTAAGAGCAAACACATTGAGGGAAGATATCATTACATTCGTGATGTAATAAATAGATTCAAGATTATTCATATGGTTTATTTGCCTAGCACTAGTATGATTGCAGATCCACTGACTCAGCCCCTTAGTCAGGAATTATTTTCTAAGCATGTTAGAGATATGGGACTTCATGTTATTGACTGAAATGTTTCAGCCAAGTGGGAGATGTTGGAATTTATGTGTGGCTTTCAACATTTATTTATATAATATATATTATGATAATCATTTATGCACCTCAATGTCGAAATAAATATTGATGCAAGTGATGGGGAATTACTGTTGTGGAATCTAACTCGAGGAATTTGTACTCGATGTGCCGAGGACGTTTGTGCTGAAATACAGTAGAGGAATTTATTAAGATCAACTCTACTGGAATACTTATTATGTACGTACGTGTTTGACCCGGGTACATCACAACGGAACAGCTGGGTTTGTTTTGTAGGATCGGCTCTACAGGCTGTTAACCCACATGATCATATTGGAATTAATCTCATATGAACAATTGGTCATGACACATGACTCACACATGTGTGCTAGGGACTAATATATTTTAGACTCATGAAACTGACATGTCTGATCGTGGTTGGTGACATGATTCAGGAGTCACACGGATTTTTCGGAACACAGGTGGAATAAATTTAGCACTGGAAGTGGAGTCTATAAATAGGTCCCTACCCTCTAGCCTCATTATGTATTGTGAGCGGCACCACGGAAAAGGCAGAGGAATAGAGGTAGACCGTATAGTCCACAAATCCCTTCAGTTTGGCCTTTATTGGGATCATATATTCTGATATCTGTATTTCTTGAGTAGTGTAACATGCTTCTTTTGTCAAAAATGCCAGCTTCTGTCTGTCGATTTGAGTATGTTTGTAATATGTCCGGAGACATATATAAAGCAGGAACGTGGTTTTGTTTTTTTCCGCCTTGTTTGTTCACCTATAGGTTTGCAGTTTGTGTGTCAAATAAGATGAACGATGCAGGTTATGCAGGAAATGGGGAAAGGGCGCAAGACGTGTCTTGAGAAAGAGGGTAAAACATCATTTTAACAGGACGGAGTATGCACTATTGTAGCCTCACGAACATTTCCCTCAATGCAATCAAAGTTTGTAAACACTAGCCATTGCTTCTACCATAAAATTTCCCAACATTACCCAGCTGGCGTCATACTGACCTAAACAACACAACCCAGCCTCTCTCCGCATGGTCTATCTACAAAACTTCAACTACATTAGTCTCCGCCAGCAGATTGAAGGCCTCAAAATTGCAGCCTTTAGCTAATAGATTGGGCGCAGCGTTATAGTACGACACTGGTAGAAGCAGATTACAGGATCCACTAGATATTATGACAAATCCATAATCTTTGAAACAAAAGAGCAAGTCAATATAACATGTATTGCAAGAACCAAAGAGGTTTGAGATCGATGTAGCCGCTTAAGAACATGAGAAAGTATAGAAGCACAGTCGGTGGAATAGGACGCACCTTAAGCAAGAGCAGAGCTCGGCAGCAAGCAGAGGCGGAGAACGGCCTTGTAATGCTCCATGGCGAGGAACGGGAAGAACTGAAGAAGTGTTGAAGTCAACGAGCCTGGTCACCCATGGTGTCCAGGGCCTGAATGAGTGGTGAATGGAACGATGCACCCCAAGCAAATCATCTTGTCCTCTTGTGTTTCCTCACAATATTACTGTCACGAGGTGCCCTGTGGATGGAATCTTTCGATGCTGTCCCTGGTGGTTGCAGGACAGCGATGCACAATGGCACATGTAATTTATTTCCACAGACTCTAATTAAGAAATCGGACCTACCCTGATCCAAGTTGTTGTTTTTCCGGTCACTATCTGCCATTCACATGTTTTTCTTCTCCTCCTCATCCTTTTTCTTATTGACCGAGTATGCTATGCACTTGTGTTGAAGAAGACACGGCAACTTACCATGTTTCTTGTACTTGGTGGAGAAGCAATAGGACACTTTACAATTTCTTTCTTTCTTTTATTTTCATACACCTTTATATTATTTGTGAATGAGATTAGCGTATAAGCTGAGAATGCTATAAAATTTGTTTGTGTGCTGCTATAGAGGTCGGGGACTTTTCCCTTTCTGAAAAAGAGTTTCTTATACTCAATAATTGTATGCTCTCGTAGACATCGACACTTGGTTTTTGATAAAAAAGGAATGTTGGTGCCTATGCAAAACCACATATCCTTCTATTGTTTTTTTTTTCATTTGCAGCTATGCGCGCAATGGTAAAAAGAGAGCACAAACATTTGGGGTAAAATTAAAAGCAAAGTCTATTATTAATTCCTCATCCACATGATTCGCAAAAATATCCAAAACAACAAGCTTCAATGCTCTGCTGGCCAAAGGGATAGTCTCCTTGATGTCCTCACACTGCAACAGTGCCCCGGAAGGCGGAAGCGCAGCCAATAAACAATGTGTATTATGGGATTTGGGTCATCTGTCACACTTCAATGCATAGACACTCGAACTTGGTTATGTCTCATGAGGGGAAATCTAGAGGCTACGTTAGCACAATTTAAAATCTATTACCCTATAAACAGGAACAACAACAGTCATAGATCACATATCGTTACTACCGGACGTGCAGATCTAGCAGAACTGTGTCGATGTAGACGAACGCATCGAAGTGGCAGTGTCGTGCAGTTGCTTACGTCCATTTGGTCCTGCACGAGCAATTTGTTCTAGTGCTCCAAACGCAGCACCTCCGACGTACACACACGTATAGGGACGAAATGTCGTGCGCCGGTGTGCAAGCACCAGGGGCGCGTGTATACATGCAACTCTAGTTCCATTCAGTTCATTTCTCATACGTGCAAAACAATTATTTTGGTCCTTTGTTGCCATTATATTTTTGGGAGTTATAGATGAATTAACACTTTTAGTATACATGCTTTTGGGTATAAGGTCCAATGCTAACTACGTATTATTTAGAATATGTTTTTTAATCTAACTTCATACAGAATGATCCATCTCTAAAAATTTTTAGCAGATATCCTAATCCTATATCTTGTATTCAGATTTGCCAGTAATGACCTATATGTATTCCATTTTTATTTTTGTTGTTTTTCATGTCTATTTTGTTTTCTCCTCTATTTACTTATATGTACCCAGGTAGGCCATAGTCTGGGTCTATCCTTTTTGTTTTATCTATTGAGGTATCTTTTTACATATTCGGTATTGCTTTAACTCGGAATAGGTGGGAAAACACTTCAATTAAAGGTTATTTATTTGAATATCTAGTATTTTTGCCAAAGAAATATGTTTATATAGTATGTGCAATGTATATGTATTAAAAATCAAAGAATGACACAAAATAACGTACTATTGAAGGAACTTAGCCCGAACAAAAAGAGTATCCCACATCTTCCTCCCTACCTACCCCACTCCTAGCCCAGTGGCGAAGTGTCCAATCTAGCCTCTTGGTCCTTAATTCATTTGTCTAGCCCCTACCTCTAGATCGATTCACCGAGTGTCACAATTCCTACTGACCTCTTACCGTCTATGTCATAGTGTTGTTCTCGTTCCAGAAATCCAGGAACAATTTAGTCCCTGCCTAGTAAAACATTTTTTAGGTAGTAAACCATATTCCATGATCCGTGTTTCTTAATCCATCAATCCAGAAACTTTGTGGCATTCCAAACTATTCCTTCCTCTGTTGGAACCAAAAGCGAGCAACTGTGGTGGTGGTGGCTAAGTGTAAGGCTTGTGTCATGGCCTCGATGACTGAGGGCAGCAGGCACATAGTAAGGTGGACTAAATCTTGTGCCCACCCCTGCTCAAGATGTCTTATTCGGTGGCATGTCATTTCTTGGATTTGTGGCTTCACATTTCTTGCACGCACTGTGGTTTATCTTGTTGACCTTGTCATAATACATCTGTTCGTCACCTACCCTCTAGTGCACCTTTGTTTATTTCAAGCTCATATTCTCAATTGACTCCATCTGAATCTTTGTTGTGCTCAATACGTATTGCCTATGTGACTTAGGATTTATGCTGCTTTTTATCGTTAGCAGGACAAGAAATCGATCCTTTTTCTGTGAGGTACTCTCATTATGATTTTTCTACAATTAGTTTTTATTTAAATGGAGAATATTTTGTTTCTGGAGTTTAATTTTAGCTTAGTTTATTGTTTTTGATATGGTTTGAATTCTACTTCGTATATTTTTTAGGCCAAAACTTTATTGTCCATACGTGCAGTCTTTAGATCTTTGTGCATATTTAGTTTACTACGCTAGAAATCCATTAGGCTTACATCTTACGATAGTTTTATTTTCATAACCAAAGTTTGACTTTACATGTTTTCTATGACATCTCACCGCTGCTAGATGTGCATGTTAACTTCATAGGCTGCACCTGTCCACTGCTGACAGTTTTCCACTAAACAGCACGACACACGTGTTAGTGCGCTTCCTTGGCGTTTAGCTTGTATGCCCTAACGGATTACCATCAACTTCGTTGTAGCGACGATTTGTTTCCTACATATATTAATTAAATCTCTTGATGCATGGGATGATTTGTTTCCTACATATATTAATTAAATCTCTTGATGCATGGATGATTTGTTTCCTACATACATCACTTGCACGCCAAGATGCAGGCATAGATTTGTTCCGTCCGTGTTATCCTCTCCTATTCAACACAAACTCAATTTATATTGAAATTAAATATAGTTAGTAGTCGTATTCAAGTATTCAACACAGAATCTATGGATTACTATACACCATTAGATCTTCATTAAATTCGGTGGTGTAAGTTTTTTCCTTTTTAGACTAACATGAAATTTCTACGCCCTCTCAGCAAATGCGGTGGTTTTTTTTACGCTATTGTATTAATATATTTTATGCGATGAAGGGAGTAGTTCATATGGAAATTAGACAGATAGATTTTTCTTATTTTAATTCCAATTTTAGCGTATTATGATTCATTCACATGTACTCTTTTGGTTAATTTAGACCCTTAGATTGTTGTAAATCCAACTATTTCTGTCGTTCTTTTTTTCTTTGTAGCATGGCAATATGGATTTTTTGGAATAATAAGGACCATTAGATCCTCATAAAATATGATGTCATATATTCTATTTAGCATGGTAATATTGATTTTTTGGAATAATATGGACCATTAGATATTCGTAAAATCCGATGGCATATATTCCTCTTTTAGGGATTAACTTAATAGTATGAACCATTAGATCTTCGTAAAGTCTGATTACAATATTCTTCTCCTTTAGAGACTAGCAAACGTGCCCGTACGTTGCTACAGACATATACCACATGGATATATATTGAGAGATTTAACCGGTCCTGATCCATTTAATGACTTTCTTCTTTCCTCTCATGCTTCAATTTAATTTCAATGTATTGTATTTGTACTTGGTCTCTGCAATGGACATGACATGATTATAAACGGCTATGTGAGGCCCGCATGTCGTATTGTGAGAGGGAAAGACCAAACAATCATTGCTTTAGTATAAGGTAGAGATTAACGGAATAATATGGACCGCTAGATTTTATAAAATCTGACTATATATATTCTTCTCATTTTAGAATAACATAAGAATTTCAGGGCCTACCAAACGTGGTGGCTCCTTTTAATACTTCTATATCAATATAATACATATGGTTAGGTAGCGTGTCTTCTTCAACATAAGTTCATAGCATCCTCAGTCAACAAGAAAAACCATGAAGAGAAGAAAAACAACTGAATGGCAGGTAGTGGAGGGAAAAATAACAACTTGGATCCAAGGGTAGGCCAGGTTTCTTAATAAATTACATGTGCCATTGTGCATCGCTGTCCTGCAACCACCAGGGACAGCATCGAAAGATTCCATCCACAAGGCACCTCGTGACAGTAATATTGTGAGGAAACACAAGAGGACAAGATGATTTGCATGGGGTGCATCGTTCCATTCACCGCTCATTCAGGCCCTGGACACCATGGGTGACCGGGCTCGTTGACTTCAACACTTCTTCGGTTCTTCCCGTTCCTCGCCATGGAGCATTACAAGGCCGTTCTCCGCCTCTGCTTGCTGCCGAGCTCTGCTCTTGCTTAAGGTGCGTGCTATTTCACCGACCGTGCTTCTACTTTAGACGGTTTCTTCATTCTCTCGTTCGATCTCAATCTTGTTTCGAAGCCTGTGTACTCTGATTTTTTTAGTGATAGCGATTATATGTGTCGTTGAATTTCTAGCTTCAATCGTGGTCAGCCTCTTGTGGATCCTCCGATCCGTCGCTCCCATCCGTTGCTCCCATCTCATGCTCTGCTCCCAATCGATCTGCGCAACGCAGCAGCAGCTGCAATCGTCACAATCTTGCATATTTCTCTTGATGCCCAGACTAATTGCCGGTGACTTTGCTCGCCTCTAATTGTTAGCTCCGGTATGGCATCCACCGCTGGTGAGACTCCCACAGCTATATGTGGTGATTGTTGTAACTGTAGTAGCATGGCCAGGGGACGATGAGATAGCCAAGCCCGTGATTCCAAGTGCGATAGGTGGGGAATTTTATAAGCTTTATCCTACTGCAACCAATTTGCATTTCCAGAAATGATCAGGAGCTAAGACTAAACATATCTTAGTCCGTCCTCTTGTGCAATCTCTGCAGTCAAATCCGACAGTTCCAGCTTTTTTGCACAATCCAGTGCATATACCCTCCGGTTCTTACTACAGATCGTATCAAACCGGAATGGGAACAGACGAAAGGACAGTTTGCTCATCAAACACATATTTTATGATGAATCTGCCACCCATTTTTGGCCAAAGCTTTCATCGCTTAACATTCTTTAATTTGATGATGCCAACTCTTTCCGACGCCTGTAGCAATTGTCAGTATATATAGCAGATATGTTAGGGCCCCCGAAAATATATGGTCATAAGAAATGTTCCTGTTATACTTCACATATACTCATGACTTCAATAATTCGAAAACACTAGCTCGGCCCATAGTGTTCCGGTTTTGACCCATTCTTGGCCCATCTGTCCTGTTCTGGTGGAATTAGTCCCACCTTGGTAGTCTAAATAAAATCGGGCCAGTTTATAATCCTTGTCGTTTCAAACATAGCACCTTCAAGTTAATCCTTTTACACGAATCGAGATAGATGCTATGCATATGCGGGCTCGCGCCCAGCCATAAGCAGATTTTGGACACGGGGTGTTACAGCTACACGTGCCGGCCAGTTTATGATCGTTGAGAGGTGCTATGCATATGAGGGCTCGCCCCTCGAAAGGGCGGGGCCATAAGCAGATTTTGGACACGTGGTGTTACAAACACCGCTACATTACATACGACCTTTCATTTTACATGTATCAAATCACCTTAATGAGGCTGCTTTTATCCACAACATCACCAATCCTCTCCAAAACGGTCATGTGAACTGGCTAACACCCCTACATTAGAGCAACTCCTGCAATAGCTTCCAAAACATACACTCCAAATTTTAAATTGAGGTTACCTCAACTTTTTGAGTGCCTTAGAGCAACTCCAGCAAGGCGCCTATTCAAGCCCCTACTCAAAAAATAGGGCACAAGAACCAAAAACACACTCCAATAGGGACCCTACTATCTCGAGAGGCCCCTACTTTTTTCTTTCGGGCTCATTGTCCCAGGGGGTGGCGTTGGTAGGCCCCTAATTGCTTTTTTGTCTACCTCTCTCTATCTCTCCTTTTCTCTCTCCCGCTCTTCCATTCCACGCCGTTCCTCCTCCTTCCCCATGCTTCGGCATGCTTGCCACACCAAGGCATTTCTCCATCGTCACCCAATGATCCGCTATCGACATCGCAAGCTTGAGCTGTGCCACACTGAGCTTGGGATCTGCTACAGCGTGGAGACGGGCAGATTCGCTGCTCCAATCCTAGATGAGGCAGATCTTCATCACCCACCAACGCGTAGAGAAGTGAACAAATAAACATAACACAAATAAAAATAGAGTTCACCCATTGAACAACATGTTCTGCATGTCTGGAACAAAGTAGGAGCCGAGAAGTAAGGCCTATTGCTGGAGTTGTGGGAAAAATTTAGAGCTTCAGAAAGTAGAGGCAGCCCCTCCTTAAATAGGTAAGAGCCTCGAGTAGGAGTTATTGCTGGAGTTGCTCAATTGTTCTAATTCCAGCAATAGCCCCTAAGAATTGAGGGCTCTCTAGACCATCGGCGGATCTAGTATAGGGACATGGGTGTACATATGTACACCCAATATGTACATATGTACATATGTACACCCAATAATTTGTGCATAAAAATCTTAGTTATTCTGCATATTTTGTGTACATACACGTAGAGAGGCCATATCGTGTATATATGAGTCCAAAACCATGAAATAGCCTGCTAGGTGTTGACCCAAATTCATATGTGCGCTGGGTGACGACGAAGCATCAGTTTTACTGCAATTTGTGTCATTGCGTGTGTTGCCATTGAGACCAGGCATAAGTGTTCTCTAGACAACGCTTCCCTCCCTGTTACTGGGGCTTCTTGTCCAGGCTTCACTGCGGCACTATGGTAGCGCTACCTGCTCAACTCAATAGGTGGTTTGGTGCAACAGCTGACGGTGGAGCGTGAGTGGTGTACAGGTCCAGCTGTGAGCAAGATTGCGCGGTGGAGACCGTATACCAGGCTACGGGAGTGGTGTGATCATGCCGGCAACCACAGAGGATGCGACGCCGGCCATGGCGAGCTTGGAATAGCTAGGTGGATGACACACGGACATTTCAGGCACCTCTGATTCATTCATATTTAGCTATATAATGATATTTTAGGCTCATCTGATCGAATCATATTTAGCACAGTTGATCATTCAGTAGTTTGATGAGTTTTGTGAATTTACTTTGGCTTTTGTTAAGCACAAATCAATAGCACGGGAGATCCTGGTAGTATTTAGTAAATATGAATTTTCGAGCATGCTATTGATGAACGCCCAATTTAATCTCTTGTTTACAAAAGCTTTTCCATCTCTTGTTTACAAAAGCTTTTCCATTTAGTTAAAATTGAGATCTCTTGTTTACAAAAGCTTTTTCATTTAGTTAAAATTGAGATCATATACCGTTATTTTCTGAGTTTTTAGATTGTTATATGGGACAATTTGCAGTTTATCATGTGCTTTGATGGCTTTTAAAATATTTAAGTTTCCTCTCATAAAATCATTTTTCAATGGTGTATATTGGTATGTACACCCAATTCTTAAATCCTGCGTCCGCCACTGCTCTAGACCCCATCAATGGATAGTGAAGGGACAAGTTTGGAGGCCTCCCTAAAATGGAGGGTCAACTAGAGAGCCTGCTGTAGTGCAACTTTTTTATTTGACCTTATAATATTAGGTTGGGGGCTTGTTTAGAGGGTTACCAACCCTCACCATTCTAGCACGTTGGTTGGTGTGGGTGGTAAGTATAATATGGTACATGTCAATCCTATACCCTGACCAATCACATAATCTCGTCAGCTCCAAATATGGATTGTGGTTGCATTGTTCTTTGTGCAATATTTTGATATTTTTTCCTTGTATTATATTATTCAAGAAAATATGATCATAATCATAAGAAAAATATTTTAAATGCAACTTAATGGCATTCATTTTGTATTAAAATATGATCATTGCAGTGTGTCAAATCTCATAAATCAATTTATGTGAGATTATTACATTTTCAGATGCTAGAATTACATCAAATATTCCGTAAAACTTATTATTACTATAATTCAAATGGTTCCTTAAAGGTATAAAATTTTACATTTAGTGCCATGTGTAGGAAGATTCTCATATATTTTAATCTTCTAATTTTAATGTTTAACCTTGTACATGACATTCAATTTTGTGGTTGGCACTAGTTGACTGCGAGTAGCTCTATCAGATGCTAACAAGAGTTGCAAGATTTTGTTCATAGCTGATGTCCTTTATTTTTCTAGACTAGTTCTTTTTTTCTTCAGGTAATCAAGCAACGATTTCCATTTATGTTCATGATCTACCTTTTGGTACTTGCTTCTGCAGAATGTAAGATATACAAGTGGCGAGAGTGCAGAACAGATCTAGCAGCATATAAAGATGGCTGAAGCTATACTTCTTGCAATCTCAAAGACTACAACGTGCTTGGAAGATGAAGCCATGAAGACCGCCATACTGAAGCTCTCGGTCAAAGTTAGAAGTCTGAAGGTACTACCGGTGAATATTTCTCGACTAAGGGACCAGCTGGAAACGATGAACAATGCCATTCGAGAGATAAGGACAGCAAGTTTCAATGAGGCCGTGGTCAAGGGTTGGATTACGGAGGTACGGAATGTCGCCTTCCGTGTTGACGACGTAATGGACAAATACATGTATCATGCTCATCAACTGCAGGAGAAAAATCCCCTGGTGTTGTTCTTCAAAGGAAGCAGCTACGTAAGTTTTTTCAGCGACATTGCTGATGACATTTCTCAGATACTGAAGGATATCCAGCAACTTATAAAACTCAAAGAGCAGTGGCTTCGTACATCCCAATTGATCTCCGATAATTATAAACTTGATAGCCTTGAGAGACAGGGGGTTTATAATAGTTTTCCAGGGCTCCTCACAGAGGAGGATCTAGTGGGGATTGAAAATAACAAGGCAACGTTGATCCAATGGTTGCACTCTCCAGAGCCGGACAGTACAGTGATAGCTGTTTGGGGCATGGGTGGATTAGGAAAAACCACCCTGGTACAAAACGTGTATGAGAGGGAAAAGAGCAGTTTTCCGGCACATGCGTGGATCCATCTGTCACAGAAGTACAGAGTGGAAAGTATGCTAAGGAAGTTACTTAACTCCATTGGGTACTTGAAGCAGGCACAGTCTGATAAGATTGATAAAATGGATGTCTATGAGCTGAAAGAAGAGTTAAAAACAAAACTTCAAGGGACCAAGTGTCTGATCGTGTTGGATGATGTCTGGGACCGACAGTTACACGAACATATTGTATATGCACTGAATGATCTTCAAGGAAGTCGTACCATCATCACCACGCGGATGAATCAAGTCGCCGCACTTGCTCCACCACATCGTCGACTTCAGCTTCAGCTCTTCCACCCGGACGAGGCATTCGACCTCTTCTGTAGAAGGGCTTTCTACAACAAAAACCATGAATGCCCGCTGGAACTGAAGGAGCTTTCTACTAGTATAGTGGAGAGGTGTCAGGGCCTTCCACTGGCAATAGTATCAATTGCAAGCATGTTGTCATCGTTGCCACAGACAGAGTACGTTTGGAATCAAACATTCAGTCAGCTTCGGAGCGAGCTGATAAACAATGATAATGTGAGGGCCATTCTCAATCTAAGCTATAATGACTTGCCAGGAAACCTCAGGAACTGCTTCTTGTACTGCAGCCTGTTCCCTGAAGACTACCCCATGCCACGAGAGATCCTTGTAAGGCTATGGGTGGCAGAAGGCTTTGTGGTTCGTAAACAACACAGCACACCAGAGGAGGAAGCAGAGCGCTATCTTATGGAGTTGATCCAGCGAAGCATGCTTGAACCTGTTGGGTATGATGAGCTTGGCAGGGTAAGCACGTGTAAGATGCATGACATCCTTCGCGACCTGGCTCTTTCGGTCAGCAAACAGGAGATGTTTGGTTATGCAAATGATTTCGGTACAATGTTACAGATGGATAGGGATGTTCGTCGGATGTCAATATGCAAATGGAGAGATGAAACTGAACCAAGAGTTAGATTTGCATGCGTTCGGACCCTAGTGGCACCGGAGCTAACACAGCCATCCGTAGAGAAGATGCTCTGTTCTATATTGTCTGAATCCGTGTGGCTTACTGTTCTTGAGCTACAAGATTCCACAATCAGCAAAGTGCCAGCATTTATAGGCTACTTGTTTAATCTGCGATATATGGGCCTAAGGCGCACCTACGTCAAGTCACTCCCGGATTCGATTGAGAAGCTCTCCAATCTTCAAACACTGGACATCAAGGAAACCAAAATAGAGAAGCTACCACAAGGTATTTGTCATGCCAAAAAGCTAAGGCACCTGTTAGCTGACAGGTTTGCCAATGAGGAGAAGTCGGATTTTAGGTTTTTTGTGGGTATGGAAGCGCCCAAGGGGCTCCAAAACTTAGAAGAATTACAGACTCTGGAGACCGTACAATCAAGCAAGGACTTGGGCGAGCAGCTGAAGAAACTGATGCAGCTTAAAAGCGTGTGGATCGATAACATTAGCTCTCCCCATTGCACAGAGCTTTTCTCCACCCTATCGAAGATGCCACTGCTTTCAAGCTTGCTTCTCTCTGCAATTGATCAGAACGAGGTGCTTGACTTTGAAACTCTCAGGCCAATATCAGGAGATCTCCATCGGCTAATTATCAGAGGACGCTGGGCTGATGGGACGCTAGAAACAGCAATTTTTCGTGACCATGGGAGACATCTCAAATATCTAGCTTTAGATTGGTGTCATCTTGGGGAAGATCCATTGGGGCCTCTTGCACACTATGTTTCAAATCTCACATATCTGAGCTTTGACATGGTGAGAAGTGCAAATACCTTGGTTCTTCCTCCAGGGTGTTTTCCACACCTGAAGACGCTCATACTGAAGCGCATGCCTGATGTCAAGCAGTTGGACATTATGGTCGGTGCCCTTTCACGCATTGAAGATTTCTATATCGTGGAACTTCAGAATCTGGAGAGGATCTCACAAGAAATAGAGACCCTGTTGTCCCTTAAGAGACTTTGGTTGTTGGAACTACGAACTGACTTCGCAGTTATGAAAGAGAGGATGAAGCATGTTCCAGACATCCGAATCAGTTATGCTGCTTCCACTAAGCTACCTGTTATTGCTTCCTAAACCCAGCGTCAGGATGTCCACCTTGAACTGCTGGGATATTGTACGTCCATGTGGCCTTCATAAGTTCTGAAGCATTTGGCTTTTCTTTTCATCAAGCGGCATGTTGCATTATTGTGCCGTCAGCTCGTACGTTGGTTTGACGTAGAGACAGCCTCTCATATCGTACTGTTGTTATTGTTACTATATGTTCGTCCCAGTCTTTCTATTCAACTTCTTGGCAAAAGTGAACTAATAATGGGGATGGTCAACATGCTTCTGCGACATCATAACCGTCCAATTTCGAGCCCTCTTATATTTGAGTTTAAGTGCTTATTTCTTCTTCCTAATAGAGAAAACCACGAGGATCATGCTAGGTAGGATCCAGTGGTGGATCCACCGCCACGCCCAGGCCCAGTGACCCTGGGTGGCTGACCAGGCTAGCTCGTCGGCGAAACACCGGTGATCTTTCTTTTGCTGTGTATGTAAACATGACATTTTATAGATATAAACATTTGGCTACAACATAAAAATTAATGGGATATGCAAAAATCGTACCTAATCAACTCATGGTTGGATTACTTGAATAACAGGATTCTCTTAGTATTTGTTGAAATAAAATCTTGCTATCAATCATCTCCAGCATTTCACTATAAAGTGACATTATGGAAAAATTTCACTCTCAACGTTACTATCAAGTCTCTCATTATTGAGGGACACTTGAGATTCTTACAATACTAGCATAGAAGCACGCACGTGACAAAAAAATTAGCATGCAAGTTTTATATACATCACATTGGTTATATAAATTTACCAAACATTAACTACAAAATGTATTCGCAACCATATCATGTTTGGCAATCATCATTATCCAATCCACCGCCGCACCCAGTGACTGGGTGGCTGCCCAGGCTTGCTCGTCGGCGAAACACAGGTGATCTTTCTTTTGTTGTGTATATGTAAACAAGACATTTTAGATAAACACTTGACCACACGAGGGCGGCCCAGACTAGGAAAATCTCCTACGTTTTTGACTACTCGGATCATACATAGTTATTCAATTTGCCTTTTTTTGGGTTTTACTTATTCAATTTGCCTGGCAAGTATGTACTTCTCGTGGGCCTCATCCCATGCCCTGTATCAAATTATAAATCAGGCCCATCGGTAAAAAAAACTGAAAGAATTATCATGTATATAGGCTAGAGTGTACAACATAAAAATGAGATATGCAAAAATCGTACCTAATCAACTCTTGGTTGGATTACTTGAACAACAGGATTCTTTTAGTATTTGTTCAAAGTAAAAGTCTATTTTTGACCATCCAACTCTTTCCTCAGTTTGGTTCTGACCATCTAACTCCAAAACTGGGAATCTTTGGACATCCAACTATCAAAACCGTTCAAATTTGGCCATTGCGGTGGTTTTTTTATGGGTGATTTCAATTTTTTTATTTACAATTTAGTCCTTAGATGTTAAAATGATTATTACTTTTTGCTCGTACCTCCGATTTAGGTGATTCTTACGGTCACGTGTTCATAACAGTGAACTTAATCTTTTAAAATAGTCTTTATACTATTTTATCACTATTTAATATATTATTTTTATGTTGTTTTATAAAAACATCAATACAAGAAAAGTAAAACAAACAGTTAGAAAATAGCATATGTCCGTGACTTTAAAAGATAAAACTCATCGTTACGAACGCATAACCACAAGAATCACTTAAATCAGACATACAAGAAAAAATAATAATCATTTGAAGATTCAAGGACTAAATTGTACATAAAATAGTCCTTGAATCTTTAAATGGTTACTATTTTTTCTCGTATATCCGATTTAAGTGATTATTGTAGTCATGCGTTCATAACAATGAGCTTTATCTTTTAAAGTCATGGACATATTATTTTCTAACCGTTTGTTTTACTTTTCTTATATTTGTGTTTTTACCCAACAATATAAAAATAATATATTAAATAGTGATAAAATAGTATAACTAATATTTTAAAATATAAAGCTCATTTTTATGAACGTGTGACCATAATAATCACCTAAATCGGAGGTATGAGCAAAACAAAATAATCATTTTAAGATCTAAGGATTAAATTGTAAATAAAAAAATAAAACCACCCCATCAAAACCGCTCCAATAGCCAACTTTGAACGGTTTTGATAGATGGATGGTCAAAGATACCCGGTTTTGGAGTTTGATGGACTTTTTCCTTGTTGAAATAAAATCTTCTATCAATCATCTCCAGCATTTCAATATAAAGTGCCATTATGGCCAAATGTCACTCTCAACATTGCTATCAAGTCTATCATTATTGAGGAACACTTGAGATTCTTAGAATACTAGCATAGAAGCACGCATGTGATAAAAAAATTGGAATGCAAATTTTATATAGATCATGGTTTTATAAATTTACCAAACATTAACTACAAAATGTATTCGCATCCGGGGAAACAAGTGGCTACAATAGTTTTAAACATTTATCTCGAGTTATCATATTTGAGTATACCGTTACTCAAGTGGGTTTACCCTTGCTCAACACTTCAACCATGCCCTCTGCGACCTTGGAGCCAGCGTCAGCGTCATGCCTAAGGTAGTATTTGATAAGCTGAATTATACTTCCTCGCTCTCTACCGCTATGTGTCTATAGCTAGCAGATCAATCAATCTGCTACCCTGCGGGAATCATAGAGGATATTCCGTTGGAAATCCGGGATTTCTTCATTCCTATGGACTTCGTGGTGCTCGACATGAAAGTCGACACAAAGACGCCCCTCATTCTTGGGAGGTTGTTTTTGAGCACTGCCAATGCAAACAAAGACATGGGTGCCGGAGAAATCAACTTGAACATCAACTGCAAGGAAGAAAGGTTCACATTAAAACCAAGGGTAGAGCAATGCTCTCAGGTATGCACATTTTCAAATCAACTTTCAAATAAAATGGAGCAGAACGAAGTTGCGCCCGAACCACA
>OAMR01000498.1:610569-621964 GCA_900205405.1 Echinochloa crus-galli | reverse complement strand
ACGGGGTATAGCTCGGTCCTCTTGAGTTGTGGGCTTTGGTAAGAGACAGATATCATTAGGGAGGGTTATGTTTTGCTTCTGAACCGGAAACCTTAGCGGGTTACTATTTACTAAGGAATCTTTGTAAACGATTTCACCACCAATTTTGAGGAGTTCTAGGCGAGTCTCCCCCAGTCAATGCATGTGGAGTTGGAGTCACTTTTGCTTCGTTAGATGAACGTTGATTTAAGTCTTCCGCTATGACATTTGAGTCAACTCTGAGATTGTAATAAATGCACTATAATACTCTTTCTTTATGCATGGTTATGGATATTCACTTGTGACGTCTACCATATGGGTGTAAACTGATCCTGGCGCACATATGAGATGCACCTGGTTTCGCCTTTAAAACCGGGTGTGACAGAAGTGGTATCAGAGCTATGTTGACTGTAGGACGCAAGCCTAGATAGCAATGGTCATTCTCTAAGGATTATTTTGCTTAACTACTCCTGGTCTATCTATTCTTGGTTTAAATTGCTATTAATTCAGGTCATTGATAATTGTCTCCTCCTTGACTTTGTTTTCTGGTCTATCTTTTTCACCATCTCACTTGGTTCTGATGTCTTTAGAACTGTTCTCACCCCTTTCTTGCTTAAACCATAGATGGTGTTGACAAGGCAAGGTGCTCGTAGATTGGCAAGCACTCTTTCCTCTTTTTCGTCGCATTCGGTGCAAGAAGAGGAACCGGAACCTGAAGAGATGGAAGTAATGGACGAAGAAGTCAACTCAGTAGGGAATGCTCCAGCTGGATCTGAAGGAAGTGAAGGACCCTCTCCGCCGCCTGACATGTGGGTAGTGACTTTTCACCACCACGACGGAGGCAACAGTGGGTTCCCGATGATGCTTCGAATGCTCTTCGAGCGTCTGAACTACCCAGTGCAGGTAGAATATTGTGGAAGAAGGAGGACACATCCAGATCACCCAGAGGACTGGGAAGTCGCTGTATACATCAGGGAGCCTGATTATGAGTATGGAGGAACCAAAGAGGCTGCAGTGCATGAGATCAACTTTCGGAGCTGGAATCCAGGATGCAGCCAGGAGGGCACTTTCTGTGCATTGTCATGAGGAGGCTGCTGAAGTACGTCACACTGCTTGGGCATATCTTCCTCGAAGGCAGCAAGGCACTCCAACTGGGGTTGTGCCACAACCGCCAGGTGTAAACTCTACACTCAAAGTCCAGGTGGCGTTCACCCAGATGCTCAACGTGCACGCCGATGACACCACAAGAGAGTTACAAGAAATGCGTGAAGAACTCGCTGCTGAACGAAGGAAGAACAAGAGGCTGATAGCTGAACTCAAGGGAGAAGCACTTCCGCCCTTGGATGAAGATATAGAAGGGTTGATGGGTCATTCACCGCCCCGCTAGAGAGTGCTCGGTGGATCGTCTAGTTGCTTCACCCATACCTATTAAGATAGGACACCCTCTCTTTTGTTAGTTCAGTACGTTTAGAATCGTTGAGACTCAGGCATAGCATGTGATTTAGTTTGGTTTAAAAGTGTGGTAGAGATGGTTGCTTTTTGTGCCAAGTGTGTGATTTGGATCTTTGTAATGATTGAACTTAATTGTGGAGTGATGACCACAATTGAGTAATTATTAAATAAATAAATTTAGTTAGTTTGGCTAGATAGTTTTGGGTTTATCATGGTCTCTGATCTTAGCCCGTAACTATCACTTTATCCATATATTTGTACCCCTCTTATAAATCATGCTATGCGACAATCTGTTCTCGCTGCTGCATGATATCCTGGTACTATCTGAATTGTTTCGGAAGCGTCAGAACTCCGTTTGACATAAAACTAGTTGGGTTGGATTAAGGACTTGATAACCTAGACTCTGGGAAGTTTTCGTGATTTTTGGAGGTTCTGGCAGAGAGATATAATGGTTTTATTGGAGCAACAAGAATCTGTCCCGTGGTCCTCACACAGTTGTCTTGTTTATTTTATACCTAGAGCCACAAAATTCCGATTGAGGTGATTCAAGTTGGGTTAGTTTCAGAATTTCATAGTCTACATTCTGGTAAAAGATCATGATTTTTGGATACTCAGAATGAGAGTTACAACTGTTTAATTACGACGAACAGAATTTGATTTGCCCGTCATTGGCAACTCGTTCTACATCAACTTTTATCTGTTCATGAGTTGAGTTAGATCTTTTTACCATTCTCTGAACCTCATGTTCCTAACCATCAGATGGTGAACACCAGGTCTGGAAGTGGAGTGGATCAACCACCTGTGAATCGTCAAGGACGTGCCAACCCCAATCCAAATCCTCCGCCGAATCAAGCATCCGTAGCAATGGATCAGATCCTCGCCAACCAGACTCAGATTCTCCAGGGCATGGCTAATACCTTGGCAGCCATCCAAGCACAGAACAACAACAACAACAACAACAACAACAACAACAACAACAACAACCAGCCGAGAGACAAACACCGGGAGTTCATGAGTCACAAACCTCCTACCTACTCCCACTCGGCAGATCCACTTGATGCTGATGATTGGTTGAAGACTGTTGAGAAGAAGCTGGATATGGCTCAGTGCAATGACAGGTATTCCTGGGCATTGATAATTGTCTCCTCCTTGATTTTTGTTTTCTGTTCTATCTTTTCCACCATCTCACCTGGTTTCGAGGTCTTTAGAACTTTTCTAACCCCCCTTCTTGCTTAAACCATAGATGGTGCTGACAAGGCAAGGGAAGAAGAAGGAGTTCCTCTCACTCAAGCAAGGTGGGATGACCGTCAGTGAGTACCGGGATAAGTTCATTTAGTTGTCCCGTTACGCCCCAGATGAGGTGAAAGAGGATGAGCAGAAGCAGGAGCGATTTCTGGATGGATTGATTCCGCCGCTCCAATATCAACTCATGTCTCACACCTTCCCAACATTTCAGAAGCTGCTGGATAAGGCTATTGGCTTGGAAAGCAAGCGCCGTGAGTTGGGAGAGCAGAAGAGGAAGTTCATGGCCTCAGGACAGTCAAGCAGTAACACCCGCCCTCGTCTCCAGCAGCCTCAGCAGAACATGCCCGTTCGCTTTGGTGGGCAAGGGAGTAACTTTGTGCAGAGTCAGGGTCAGCGGTCAGCACCTCCACCTCAGCGTCCAGCACACATCCAGATCACCCAGAGGTCAGACCACCCCGGTTCAGACTCCAGTGAACACCCCTGCACCAGGCAGTGCTTCTACTCCCCGTACCTGCTACATCTGTGGAGATCCCAGCCACTTTGCCCACAACTGTCCTAAGAGGAATGCTCAGACTCCACAGCGCCATAGTGACAGTGCACCTAGGCAGAATACCCCTCAGCAGCAGAACAGGAATGTGAACCCGACGCCCCAGAGCAACAAGGGCCAGCAGAATCAGATGCGGGGCAAGGTGAACCATGTTGCTGCCGAGTCCGCACAGGAGGCCCGGGATGTGGTACTTGGTATGTTCCTTGTCAACTCAGCCCCTGCATCAGTTTTATTCGACTCTGGAGCATCTCATTCTTTTATTACTGCTCAGTACGTAGCTAAGTATAATATATCCATGGTCCCTATGAAAAATTCCATGCTAGTTAGCTCTCCCGGTGGAAACATGAAAGCCAATTTTATCTGTCCCGGGTTAATCTGAAAATAGTTGGGGTAGACTTTCCTGCTGATCTCATAGTCCTGAACTCCGAGGGAATTGATGTCATACTTGGAATGGGATGGTTAGCTGCTTTTGATGCGGTGATTAAGTGTGCCAAGAGGTCCGTGTTGTTGACTAGCCCTCAGGGAGAGAAGATTGAATTCGGAGCCACACAACCCTCAGCTTCAACTTACTCAGTGAATCAGGCCAGCGGTGTTCCTTTGGAAGATATCAGAGTTGTTTGTGAGTTTCCGGATGTCTTCCCAGATGATTTGCCAGGTATGCCACCCGAACGAGACATTGAGTTTATTATTGAGCTTTTACCTGGTACTGCTCCTATTTCTAAAAGACCCTATAGAATGGCTGTTAATGAACTAGAAGAACTTAAGAAACAACTTAAGGAATTGTTGGATAAAGGTTACATTCGTTCTAGTTCTTCACCTTGGGGAGCACCTGTAATTTTTGTGGGTAAAAAGGATGATACTCTGAGGATGTGTGTGGATTATCGTTCATTGAATGAGGTAACCATCAAGAATAAGTATCCATTGCCCAGAATTGAAGACTTATTTGATCAGTTGAGAGGAGCTAAGGTTTTCTCCAAGATTGACTTGAGATCTGGCTACCATCAGTTGAGGATCAGATGTTCCGACATTCCTAAAACAGCATTCACCACCAGATATGGATTGTATGAGTATACTGTGATGTCATTTGGATTGACAAATGCACCTGCCTAATTTGATGGGTTCCTATTTAAGGATTTGCCTAGCCACTATATTTTTCAAATAGCGAAACCTCTTACTTCGCTATTAGAGAAGGGCAAGGAGTTTGTTTGGTCAGAAGCGTGTCAGGCCAGCTTTGAAGAGTTGAGAAGGAAGTTGACTACAGCCCCAGTGCTTGCTATGCCAGATATTCACAAGAACTTTGATATATATTGTGATGCTTCTCGTAGAGGTCTTGGGTGTGTGCTCATGCAGGAAGGCAGAGTTATAGCCTATGCATCCAGGCAGTTGAGGAAGCACGAGCTGAACTATCCTACTCATGATCTGGAGCTTGCAGCTGTTGTCCATGCCTTGAAGATCTGGAGGCACCATATTCTAGGTAACAGATGTGAGCTGTATACTGATCACAAAAGCCTGAAGTACATATTTACTCGGAAGGATCTGAATTTGAGGCAGAGAAGATGGTTGGAGTTGATCAAGGATTATGATCTGGGAATCAACTATCATCCCGGCAAGGTTAATTTGGTTGCTGATGCGTTGAGTAGGAAGTCACAAGTAAATGCAATGTTTGGTCGCCAGTTACTAGCTGAGTTGCTTGCAGAGATGGAAAAGCTGAACTTGAGATTCCTGAATCAGACAGAAGGTGTGACAATGGAAGTTGAGTCTACACTAGAGCAGGAAATTCGGAAGGGTCAGCTTACTGATGAGAAGATAAAGGAAATCAAGGAAACCATGTTAGCAGGGAAAGCTCCCGACTTCACCGAAGATGATCAAGGTACAATTTGGTTTAGAAAGAGGATATGTGTACCGGATATCGAGTCTCTCAGAGAGCAGATATTGAGGGAAGCTCATGATTCCGCATATTCTATTCATCCTGGAAGCACCAAGATGTACCAGGATCTGAAGCAAAGGTATTGGTGGTATGGACTAAAAAGGGATGTAGATGTGGCTGCCTTTGTGGCGTTGTGCGATGTTTGTCACAAAGTTAAGGCTGAACGCCAGAGACCAGCCGGTTTTCTTCAACCACTCAAGATACCTGAATGGAAGTGGGAAGAAATCAGTATGGATTTCATTGTTGGGTTACCTCGCACTCGAGGAGGATATGTCTCCATATGGGTTATTGTGGACAGATTAACTAAGGTAGCTCACTTTATACCCGTTCACACTACTTATACCAGCGCTAAGTTAGCAGAGTTATACATGTCCAGAATTGTTTGTCTCCATGGTGTACCTAAAAAGATAGTGTCTGATAGAGGTACTCAGTTTACATCTAGATTCTGGCAGAAGTTGCATGAGTCTATGGATACAAAGTTGAATTTCAGTTCTGCATACCATCCTCAGACAGATGGTTAGACAGAGAGGACTAACCAGATTTTGGAGGATATGTTGAGAGCTTGTGCTTTGAAGCATGGAGGCAGTTGGGACAAGAGTCTTCCATATGCAGAGTTCTCATATAACAACAGTTATCAGGCAAGTCTAAAAATGGCCCCTTTCGAAGCACTTTATGGTAGAAAGTGCAGGACACCGTTGTATTGGAGTGAAACTGGTGACAGTTAGTTGTTTGGTCCAGAGATACTGCAGGAAGCAGAAAGACAGGTTCAGATTATCAGAGAGAATTTAAGAATGGCTCAGTCTAGGCAGAAGAGCTATGCAGACACAAGGAGACGAGAATTAACTTTTCAAGTAGGTGATTATGTGTATCTGAAAGTATCTCCTATTCGAGGCTTGAGAAGGTTTAAGGTGAAAGGAAAATTATCTCCTCGTTTCATTGGACCTTTCAAGATTGTTGATAGAAAAGGTGAGGTTGCTTATCAACTGGAGTTACCAGCCAGACTGTCAAATGTGCATGATGTGTTCCATATCTCTTAGTTGAAAAAGTGTCTTCGAGTTCCTGAGGAAGAATTACCCTAGGATGAGTTGGATGTGCAGGAGGATTTGACTTATAAGGAATATCCAGCTAAGATTTTGGAAACTGCTGAAAGAGTTACTAGGAGTAAGGTGATTAAGATGTGTAAAGTTCAGTGGAGTCGTCATACGGAAAGCGAAGCAACTTGGGAAAGGGAGGATGAGTTGATGGCAGAGTTCCCTTAGATTTTCTCTAATCCATCCTAATCTCGAGGACGAGATTCTCTTTAAGGGGGTAGGTTTGTAACACCCTAAAATTCATCACAATTAAATTGTAGAAACCCTATGAATTTTCTAGGATTTATTAAGGCTTAAATAAATGTTCTAGGATTTAATTGAAATTCCTAGCCTTTTTATCAATTTAAATATCATATTAAATAATTATTTTAGTAAAAATAAGTTTTTGTTGCATTCATGCTGTTGCATATATTTTTGGTTGCTAGTAAATCAAGTTGGAATTTAAATTCTGTTTAAATTCGAATTTGATTTGCTTTTGTTTGAGTTTTAGAAAAATTAAATAAGCTGAGTTCGTTTTTGCCCCTCCAACTGTTGGCCCAGCTCGGCCGTACCCCCTCTACTTCTTTCCTCTCCCAAGCCGGCCTGTTTCTCTTTCCCCGGACCAATTCTCCTTTCGGCCCAACTCTTCACGTCGGCCCGCTCCCATCCCTCTCTCTCTCTCTCGCCAACAGGTGGGACTCGCCTGTCAGGACCGTCGTCCCCGACAGGGACTCTTCCCCGAGTCCGAGCGCCGCCATGCCGTGTTCGACCCGGGCACGCACGCCTAGGCGTGGTCCCAAGCTCCACCCCGGGCCTATAAAACTGCCGCCGCCGTTGCTTTCCCTCCAATCGAAGCCGACCGAGTTCGCAAACCCTAGCTGAGCCGCGTCACCGCCGATTTTTCCGCCGGCCGCCGCTCGCCGTCGTCTGTCGCCGTCCCAAGCCTAATCTCGCCGAGTTCGCACCTGGTGAGTTCGCCTTTGCCTGCTCGTCCTTTTCGTCGACTTCTTGGAGCTAGTTGAAGGCCGTAGCGTCGGGTTCGTGTCACCCGAGAGCTCCGCCGCCGCGCATGGCGCCGTCGTCGTCGGCCACCGCTTGTGCGCCGTCCCAGCCTCCCAGACCACCCTAGGTGAACTAGCCATTGCCTCGCGAGTCTGTAGGACCAAGTCCCGTCGTGAACCGAGTTGTGTAGCCTTAGATCGATCTCACTCCGGCGATGCTCCGCCGCGGGAACGAGCGGCGCCGCCGTCCCGGCCGTCGCCGGCGTATCCCCTCCACCCGATCCGTTCCCGACCGTTCGATCGAGATCCAATGGCTCACGTTAGATCCAGTCCGAGTCAAACCAGCCGAGTACCGGTCAGCGCAGGCAACTTTGCAAAAGAGCCCTTGAAGTTTTTCAAAATCAACCCGCAGTCCAGTTTAGTAAAAAATAATTCCAAATAGGTCCTTTTTCTTACGATTTAGCCCCTGCAAGATTTTAAATTGCGCCTAAGGTCCTGTTTTGGTTATTTTACCCGTAGACCCTCGTAGTTTTATACAAAATTATGTTTTAGCCCCTGGTTTTTCGCGGTTTAGCCCCTGGAACTTTTAAAACTTTGCCAGCAAGTCTGTGATCCTTAGAAAAGTCATATCTTCTGTGTTTTAACTCCGATTTTAGTGATTCTCGCGCTCACGCATTCGTTGTAACGTGTAGATTAGTTTTGTGCTGTTGTTTTCTTCTGTTGAAATTGTTTGGTGTACTGTTTCTTATTTGTTGTATTGTTTCCTTGCATGTGAATGTGTGATGCGTTTAGGAAACGACCAGTTCGAGGATTTCTCTGAAGAACCAACTGTTGGAGAAGGATTTGAGCAGCAACAGAGTTGGGAAGAAGGCAAGTGTATTATGTCATGCAAATGTCCTAATAATTATTAATTTCACCACCCATGCATGTGTCTTAATTTGATGGGTTCCTATTTAAGGATTTGCCTAGCCACTATATTTTCCTGTCCCTGAAACTGGGTTATTTAATTAACTTTGATGGTAGATGATGCTTAGCTTGCTCAACTGGGATTGGTTAAATGAACCCCTACTCTATGTTCCATATACTCTTTTAAATAATTAATTGGCAAGATCATATCTTTTTAATTGGAACATGGAGAACCACCCAGGAAAACAGTGCAACCATAAGTACCATATGGCTCTGATCTTGGCTAACTAATTAGGGACTTTAGTGGATGGTAACCTTACCCGAAAGGGGCAAGAGGCGTGGCGGTTGACGGGGTATAGCTTGGTCCTCTTGAGCTGTGAGCTTTGGTAAGAGACAGATCTCATTAGGGAGGGTTATGCTTTGCTTCTGAACCGGAAACCTTAGCGGGTTACTATTTACTAAGGAATCTTTGTAAAGGCCTCGTAGCGTCCCTATGCGGTCACACTTCTGTAGTGCGATTTAAGAGGTTTAGCCCTCGGCATGGTTGGGTTTAAAGTTCTTTTGAACTTTTACGCGGCTTATGGTGAAAGTGTACAACCTCTGCAGAGTGTAAAACTGTTATAACAGCCGTGCTCACGGTCAAGAGCGGCCTGGACCCTTACATGATAATCATACTTGAACATGATCTAAATCGTGGTTATATGAATATGTTGGGAATATGACATTCATTAATTTGTGGGTGGTATATACTTTCATTTGCTAGTAAATAGTTGCTTAATAAAACTTGACCAACTAAAAGTGCTTACTGCAGTATGGTCAGCCAACCTTTTTGCCTCAGCCTTGTATGTCATATTACATTTGCTGAGTACGTCATGTGCTCATACTTGTTTTTCTTTCCTTTATTGCATCAACTACACCCGGAATGCTGCTCAGATTGGGAGAATTTTGAGGATTTCACTACTGATTTTGAGGAGTTTAGGCGAGTGAGACTCGTGCGTAACATGTGTTTTAGTTTGGTAAAAGTGTGGTAGAGATGTTTTGCTTTTGTGCTAAGTGTGTGATTTGGATCTTTGTAATGATTGAACTTAATTGTGGAGTGATGACCACAATTGAGTAATTATTAAATAAATAAATTTAGTTAGTTTGAGTTTATCTTGGTCTCTGCTCGTAGCGTCCCTATGCGGTCACACTTCTGTAGTGCGATTTAAGAGGTTTAGCCACCTCGGCATGGTTGGGTTTAAAGTTCTTTTGAACTTTTACGCGGCTTATGGTGAAAGTGTACAACCTCTGCAGAGTGTAAAACTGTTATAACAGCCGTGCTCACGGTCATGAGCGGCCTGGACCCTCACATGATTAATATATTTGAACTCTGATCTAAATCGTGGTTATATGAATATGTTGGGAATATGACATTCATTAATTTGTGGGTGGTATATACTTTCATTTGCTAGTAAATAGTTGCTTAATAAAACTTGACCAACTAAAAGTGCTTACTGCAGTATGGTCAGCCAACCTTTTTGCCTCAGCCTTGTATGTCATATTACATTTGCTGAGTACGTTTGTCATGTGCTCATGCTTGGTTTCTTTCTTTCTTTTATTGCATCTACTACACCCGGAATGCTGCTCAGATTGGGAGAATTTTGAGGATTTCACCACCGATTTTGAGGAGTTCTAGGCGAGTCTCCCCCAGTCAATGCCTGTGGAGTTGGAGTCACTTTTGCTTCGTTAGATGAACGTTTATTTAAGTCTTCCGCTATGACATTCGTGTCAACTCTGAGATTGTAATAAATGCACTATAATACTCTTTCGTTATGCATGGTTATGGATATTCACTTGTGACGTCTACCATATGTGTGTAAACTGATCCTGGCGCACATATGAGATGCATCTGGTTTTGCCTTTAAAACCGGGTGTGACAAAGCATCAATGGTGGTCGGTGTCCAACGTTTTCAGTTTTTTAAAAGGTCTGACAAATGTGTTATAGCGACATTGTTGGTTGTGTAGGACTACTAGAGCCCCTTGATGGGATGTAATTTTAATGTTAGTTTTTTTGCTGTAGCCGCTTTGGTCAAGGCTAGATAATATATTTTCTATTATCTAAAAAAATGAGTGTATTCACACCATGAAGAAAAAGAAAGGAAGAAGGGGTCTGTGTGCAATTAAGCTTGATATGCAGAAAGCATATGATAGGGTGGAGTGGACTTTTCTTGAAAAAATCATGATAATGTTTGGCTTTGACCAAAGATGGATTAATCTAATTGTGGCATGTGTTTCTTAAGTGAAATATAGAGTCTGGCTTAACTCTGTAGACACGGAAGACATTGTACCAACAAGGGGCTTGAGGCAGGGTGATCCTCTATCACCATACCAGCACATGACGTACTCAGCAAATGTAATATGACATGCAAGGCTGAGCCAAAAAAGTTGGCTGACCATACGGCAGTAAGCACTTTTTGTTGGTCAAGTTTTATTTAGCAACTATTTACTAGCAAATGAAAGTATATACCACCCACAAATTAATGAATGTCATATTCCAAACATATTCAAGTAACCATGATTTAAATCATGTTCAAGTATGATTATCATGTAAGGGTCCAGGCCGCTCTTGACCGTGAGCACGGCTGTTATAACAGTTTTACACTCTGCAGAGGTTGTACACTTTCACCATAAGCCGTGATTCCCATTGCCCGAGAGCATTGTACCCTTCCCACACCACGTGGACCGAATACTGGGTTTCACTATGAGACCTTTACAAAAGCACTCTAATAAATGATAGCCCGCTAAGGTTTCCGGTTCAGAAGCAAAGCATAACCCTCCCTAATGAGATCTGTCTCTTACCAAAGCAAACACTGTAAATTAAGTTGGATGAACGACTAGTCATACAACATTTGGAATCAGAAGTTGATTCACCGAAATAATTTTATCCGTCCATTTGCACACCGATAAAGGGTTGAGTTTTTTTAGATTAAGAAAATAAAGATCCGGCCTCCGCTAACAAAGTTTTAGAGCTTGCAGCCTAGACATCAACCGAGAAACAAGAACCAGTAGCACTTAGACCACTACGACCTAATACAAAAAGATTCATAGACCAAAGAGACAGAACAAAATACTAAGCAGCCTAGTTCTTGATCCTCTTCAAGGTTTTCCATCCGGCCTTTTTGAAGATGTCCATTAAAGTAATCTCCAGTTTTTGACTCCCTTTCTTCAATAAATCCCTCTCTTCCTCTCT
>OAMR01000498.1:549545-569772 GCA_900205405.1 Echinochloa crus-galli | reverse complement strand
TATTTTGAGAGACTCTTGCAAAATATGTGCACAAGCATTTGAGGCTATTTAAGTTGAACATGCACATATTTAGGGGGAGCCTCTCCAAAATATTTTGGATGCAAAACATGAATTTTATTCCCATCTTGTGAATCCAAATTTGTATTGTCATCAATCACCAAAAAGGGGGAGATTGAAAGTGCATCTAGGCTTTTAATCTATTTTGGTGATTAATGGCAATAGAAATTCGGATATGATGTTGTGCTTGAGTTGTGCAGGAATAAAATGAAATAAAAAGGAGAAAATGCTAAAGGGAGGACCCCAACGCTTATTCATATGGTGGAGGACTCAATTGGTGGTTTTAAATTTATTTTTCCAATTGAAATTGAGTATAGGGCCACCGTACTATCAAGGGGGACGTAGTTGATAAATTCTAGATGCTTAAAGTGCTTTACTTGAGGTGACAAACTCTTGAGAGACACAAAAACACTTCACAAACACCTTTTCTGCTCGGCCGGAACTTAGGCCGAAAGATCCGACCGGAAGTTCCGGGCGGCTCGGTCTCGAGATTCTACGGGCCGGAAGTTCCGGCCGTTGCATCGGAAGATGCTTGACTTAGCCGTTTTTCTAGCTCACGAGTGTCCTATTGCATGTTCCGACCCCAGGCCGGAAGATCCGACCGGAAGTTCCGGCCGGCTCTGTCTTGGTTTTCTCCGGGCCGGAAGTTCCGGGGTCCCCCCGGAAGATCCGACATACAGTCGGAAGATCCGGCCCCTGGAATTTTTCTGGTGTTTTCCTAACTCATATCTGTTGTTTGCCGGAAGATCCGACCAAGTGTCGGAAGATCCGGTACCCCTTCGCAGAACACATAACGGTCATATTTTGGGGGTTGGTATAAATACCCCTCACCCCCTTTCATTCATGTGTGCTGCTCACACTGACCTAACACGAGACAAACACTCCCTTGAGCATTCAATCCACCTCTCTACTCCCTTCCAAAGCTTGATTCTTCCAAGATTCACCTAAGGTTTAGTGAGGGAGAAGATTTGAAGTGTGAGACTTGTGCCACCTTGAGCTCTTCACTAGTTCATCTCGTGAAGCACTTCGAGCAACTTGAGTTCATTGATTCACGTTTGTTACTCTTGGAGCTTGCTCCTAGACGGTTAGAGGTGCCGGTGAACTCCCATTCTCTTGTGGTTTGAGTCCCGGAAGTTTGTATTACCCTCTCTCTTCGTGGGAGCACATAGTAAGTAACTCAATCCTCCTTTGTGGTTGATTGGGAGAGACTTGGGGTTAGTGTGACAGCCCGGCTCTTTGTGAGCATCTCAACGGAGACGTAGCTCCTTTGTGGAGTGAACTTCGGTAGAAAATCCTTTGTCTCCACATTTGTTCTTGTTCTTATTGTTTCTATAACTTGATTTGTCCCGATCTACTTATTTGCGGCTATTCTCTGACTTTGATCATATATAGAAGGTTCCTTACATCACTTGTGAGCTTTGTATTCAAGTGGAATTGTCAAAAGGTCATTAGATTTCAAATCTCGAAGTACCTTTGAATTGCCTGTCGGAAGATCCGGCTTATCATCGGATCTTCCGGTATTCTGTCCCTGTCGGAAGATCCTGTACAGTGTCGGATCTTCCTAGCCGGAAGATCCGAGACTGTGTCGGATCATCCGACTTTTTGACATTTTTCGGAGGATTTTTGCAGGAATTTTTAAACAGGCCTATTCACCCCCCCCCTCTAGGCCTAGTGTTGGTCCTTTCAATTGGTATCAGAGCCTAATCCCTTGTTTAGGCTTAACCGCTAAGGGAAAAACACTATGGCCGGTTCGGGAGATGGATCCGTGATGGCTTCCGCTCACAAAGACAAACATCCGACAAGGTGTCGACAAGAGTGGAACGCCAAGTCGAGAACAAGAGTACGACATCTTCCGCAACTCTCAAGCCGTGACCGTGCTTAGGATTGCTCTAAGCTCCTATGAGTACAACAAGATTAGAGGAATCGATAGTGCCAAGGAGCTATGGGACACTCTTCAAATGGCGCATGAAGGATCGGATGAAGTCAAGGAAGGCAAGGTAGATCTCTTACAAGGAGAACTAGAAGCCTTTGTCATGAAGAAGGATGAGTCCTTGCAAGAGATGTATGATAGACTAAAGCTCCTTGTCACCGAAATTAGAATGCTTGGAAGCAATGATTGGGGCGAGAGCAAGGTCTTGTGTAGTGCTTGTCAAGCCGGGAAGCAAGTTGGTGCTCCACACCCATGATTAGAGAAAGTGACAAGTTCAAGACAATGGTGCCCATGGAGCTATTCAACAAGTTGCAATATCATGAGATGAATAGCTTGGATATAACAAGGTCAATCCAACAAACCGAAGTCAAGACCATAGCTCTCAAGGCCGAACCAAGCAAGAAAGTTTAGTCAAATGAGAAGACCTCAACTTCCAAGAAGAATGAAGATTCAAACGACCATGAGAGCACCGATGAAGAAACCGCTATGATGGTTAGGAACTTCAAGAGATTCATGAAGATAAAAGGTGAAGGGAAAAGCTTCTCTCAACGAAGATGCTATGAGTGTGGGGAGAAAGGTCACTACATTGCCGATTGTCCCCGCAAGAAGAATGACAAGGATGACAAGAAGTTCAAGGACAAGACCGGTGACAAAGACAAGAAATACAAGGAGAAGAGTCGAGGGTATAAGAAAAGGTTTGGAAGCGCCCACGTCGGTGAAGGTTGGGATTCATCAAGTGATGACTCCGGTGATGAAGAAATGGCCACTTGTGCCATTCAAGCTCCTACACCAACTCCACGACTCTTCAACAACATCGATGAGAGTGAAGACGAAGCTCCCATGTGCCTCATGGCTCAAGGGACTAATGTATTTGACACCACACCACCTCTCGCATCCACTCTCTTGTCATCTAGGAACATTGAAAATGATTTAGAGAATGAAGAAGCCGAACATGAGAAAAACATGATAAAGAAGTTTCGGCAAAGATGGCTACAATTTTATTAAAAAGCTAATAGAGAAAATTGAGAAAAGAGAGGAGTCTCTTGATAGGCAAGAAGAATTGCTCATCCTTGAGAAGGAGAGAAATCTTGTCCTAGAAGAGGCTCTAGTTGAGGAAAAACTCAAGGTTGAGAAGTTGGCTTGTGAGTTATCTCATGCCAATGACTCATGGGAAAAGATGTCAAATGACTTGTCTTTGACAAATGACTCTCTAACTAACCTAAAGAATGCTAAAAGTGAGCTTCAAGAAAGGCATTCAAGCCTAGAGATCAAATATAAAGATCTAGAAGCCAATTTTAGCTCACTTTGGGAAAGTACCAAGAACAACCCTAAAACAACTCTTGACTCAAGTGTCTCTACTAGTGAAGGTTGCTCAAGATGTTATAAAATTGATTTAGATGCTTGTGCAACTAACATTTCTAAGCTAGAGGAGAAAGTCAAGGCTAAAGATGCCCAAATTCAAAAGTTGACCGAAGCCATTGGTCAAGACCAAGGTAAGGGCAAGAGTGTATTCGAGACCCACCCGGCATATAAAGCCGGTAGATATGGTACTATCAAGGATGGGCTTGGATACACTCGAGGTGGAAAGGCCAATGACACAAAGAAGATTGAAGGTCGTGACGTGACATTGTTCACCAAAGGAACCAACCTAGGTGAGTTGATGGACGTGGCCCATGGTGTGGTAAGCACCATGGAGTCCAAGCAAAAGGCAAAAGTATCTAGTCAAGATGACAAGAACAAGACCAAGAAAGATGAGAAGATCATTGAGCACAAGCCATCTCCAAACTACTCCATCGACTACATGGTCACTTGGGACCAAAATGGGAAGATGGTAGTAAAATATATAGGTGCTCATACTAGGAAGATGATGAAGAGTGTGTGGGTGCCTAAAATGTCAAAAGCTAACACTCAAGGACCCAACCACTTTTGGGTACCTAAGTCCAAGGCTTAAACTTGTTTTGTAGGCATATTCCTCAGGTGAACCTTCGTGGTTGTTGGATAGTGGATGTTCAAATCATATGACCGGAGAAAGGAATATGTTTTCAAAGCTACAAGAGTATAACTCACCCATTGAGAAGATCACATTTGGTGACAACAATCATGGTGATGTCATAGGTCAAGGTGAAGTAGCTATCTCGCAAGACTCATCTCTTTCCAATGTTTATCTTGTTGATTCTTTGGGATACAACTTGTTGTCGGTCTTACAACTTTGTGAGAAAGGCTACAATTGTCTCTTCACTAATTAGGGTGTGAGCATCCTAAGAAGGGAGGATTCCTCTATTGCTTTTACGGGTCGACTCAAGGGAAAGCTTTACTTAGTTGATTTCACAACTAGTAAAGTGGAACCGAAGACTTGTTTAGTGGCAAAATCTAGCTTGGGTTGGCTTTGGCATCGCCGGCTAGCTCATGTTGGGATGAGGAACTTGGCCAAACTTCAAAAGGATGAACACATTCTAGGACTAACAAATGTTGTGTTTGAGAAAGATAGATTGTGTAGTGCTTGTCAAGCCGGGAAGCAAGTTGGTGCTCCACATCCACCCAAGAATATTTTGACTAGCTCAAGACCACTCAAGTTGCTTCACATGGATTTATTTGGACCGGTTGCATATGTTAGCATTGGCGGGAACAAGTATGGACTTGTCATTGTAGATGACTTTTCTCGCTTCACATGGGTTTTCTTTTTGCAAGACAAGAGTGAAGCTCAAACAATCATCAAGAGATTCATTAGAAGAGCTCAAAATGAGTTTGAGTTGAAGATCAAGCATATAAGAAGTGACAATGGGACGGAGTTCAAGAACACCAATGTTGAAGAGTTTCTTGATGAAGAAGGAATCAAGCATGAGCTCTCCGCGCCATACACACCTCAACAAAATGGCATTGTTGAGAGGAAGAACCGGACTTTGATTGAAATGGCACGGACCATGCTTGACGAGTACAAGACTCCGGATAACTTTTGGGCTGAGGCGGTTAGCACGACTTGCCCTGACACTAACCGTCTCTATCTTCAAAAGTATTCGAACAAGACTCCATACGAGATACTAACCGGTAACAAACCAAAGGTATACTACTTTCGAGTCTTTGGTTGTAAATGTTACATTCTTAACAAGAAAGCCAAAAGCTCAAAGTTTGCACCTAAGGTTGATGAAGGCTTTCTACTTGGTTATGGTACTAACGAACACGCCTATCGTGTTTTCAACAAAACCACCGGTTGTGTTGAGATCACGGTAGACGTAAGATTTGATGAATCAAACGGCTCTCAAGTAGAGCAAGTTGTAAATGACCTTGTAGATGAAGTCCCGCCAAGTCAAGCCATCAAGAACTTGAGTTTAGGGGAAGTGAAGCCTCAAGAGCCTCCAAATGAAGATGAAAAACAAGACCAATATCCGGAAATCATGTTCAACATCGACCCGTCACCATCAACAAGAGTTGAACCACCAAGCTCATCACAAGATCAAGTCCAAGATCATGGTGACGATCATGACCAAGGCATTGATCAAGGGGGAGCACAAGGTGAAGATCCTCAAGATGTTGAGATACCTCATGAAGAAGATGGTGATGGACCCATCCAACGTCAATCAACATTCCCACATCCAAGAGTTCATCAAAGTGTTCAACGGGATCATCCCGTTGACAACATTCTAGGGAGCATCCAAAGAGGGGTAACCACTCGTTCACGTTTAGCAAATTTTTGTGGATTTTACTCGTTTGTCTCCTCTTTGGAACCTCTCAAGGTAGAAGAAGCTCTTGGAGATGCGGATTGGGTTATTGCAATGCAAGAAGAGTTGAACAACTTTTCAAGAAATGAAGTATGGGAGTTGGTCCCAAGACCCAAGCAAAATGTGATTGGCACCAAGTGGGTTTTCCGGAACAAACAAGATGAAAATGGCATTGTCACAAGAAACAAGGCTAGGTTGGTTGCTCAAGGCTTTACTCAAATTGAAGGGCTTGATTTTGGTGAGACATATGCTCCGGTGGCAAGGCTTGAGTCAATTCGTATCCTTTTGGCCTATGCATCTCATCACAACTTCAAGTTGTATCAAATGGATGTGAAGAGTGCATTTTTGAATGGGCCTCTTGGGGAGCTAGTATATGTGGAGCAACCACCGGGATTTGAAGACCCCAAGCACCCCGATCATGTCTACAAACTCCATAAGGCGCTCTATGGGCTTAAGCAAGCACCTAGAGCATGGTATGAATGCCTTAAGGATTTTCTTCTCAAGAATGGCTTTGTAATGGGCAAAGCCGATTCTACTCTCTTCACTAGGAAAATAGACAAAGATTTGTTTGTTTGTCAAATTTATGTTGATGATATAATCTTTGGTTCTACTAATGAAAAATTTTGTGAAGAGTATAGTAGGATAATGACCAAGAGATTTGAGATGTCAATGATGGGGGAATTGAAGTTCTTTCTCGGTTTTCAAATCAAGCAACTGAAGCATGGCACATTTATATGTCAAACCAAATATACAAGTGATATGCTCAAGAAGTTTGACATGGCCAATGCTAAGCCCATCAAGACCCCTATGCCGGTGAATGGCCATCTTGATCTAAATGAAGAAGGCAAGTCCGTCGATCAAAAGGTATATCGCTCCATGATTGGTTCCTTGCTTTACCTTTGTGCATCTAGGCCGGATATTATGCTTAGTGTGTGCATGTGTGCAAGATTTCAAGCCAATCCTAAGGAATGTCATTTAATGGCTGTTAAGAGAATTTTTAGATATTTAGTGCATACTCCAAACCTTGGCTTGTGGTATCCCAAGGGCTCCACTTTTGATCTACTTGGCTACTCCGATTCGGATTATGCCGGTTGCAAAGTAGATCGGAAGAGCACCACGGGGACTTGCCAATTTCTTGGTAGGTCTTTGGTGTCATGGAGCTCTAAGAAACAAAATTCCGTTGCGCTATCCACCGCCGAGGCCGAGTATGTTGCAGCCGGTGCTTGTTGTGCTCAACTACTTTGGATGAGGCAAACCTTGAGTGACTTTGGTTGTGAGTTCAAAAATATCCCATTCTTGTGTGACAATGAGAGTGCCATAAAACTAGTAAACAACCCCGTTCAACACTCAAGAACCAAGCACATAGACATTAGGCATCACTTCCTTAGAGATCATGAAGCCAAAGGAGATATCGCCCTATGCCATGTTGGAACCGAAAAACAATTGGCCGATATCTTCACCAAGCCTCTTGATGAGCAAAGGTTTTGTTCCTTGAGGAGTGAGCTAAATATCTTGGATTCTCGTAACTTGGCTTGACTTGTTGCATACACAATTGTTTGATGCCTAGACTAGAAGCAAAATTGATTTTATTCTATTTTTATTGTGTGAGGTTTTCAAAAATTTGATCTTGTGATCGTTGGATCATTTCTTGTTTCAAGTTGATCATGGTTATGTGTTGATTGTTTGTTGCTGATCAACTTTGGGACAAGTTCCTTACATGTTCATAAGCTAGTTCTCTTAAAAACGTCATTCAAATCTCGTCGTGCAAAATCATCTCTGGAAATCTTCTCTGGACCGGATCTTCCGACAGACCACCGGAACTTACCCCTGGAAGTTCCGGTCGGCTCTGTCTCCCATCGCTCTCTCTGAAAATTTCCGGATCTTCCGACCTGGTCGGATCTTCCGATAATCTGTCGGATCTTCCGGACCTGGGAGCTGGCGGAACTTCCGGTGCTGCTCTCTCTGGTTTTGTCCATGTCGGATCTTCCGACCCTCTGTCGGATCATCCGGCCTGTGCGCGATATAAGTATCTGGGACGAACCGATACTCATCTCTCTCGTCCATTCTTTCTCCACCGACGCCTCCTCTCTCCACCCCATACGGTGATTTGAAGATTGGACCGTGGTTTTCTTCATCAAGCGACATCTTTTGATTCTCCAACACTCCAAGACTCTATCCCCCTCGGATTCTTTGGAGTTCTCGTGGTAAAATATCCAAGGTACTTGCCCCAATTTTTCCCGTCGCCCGATCTCTCAATGTAGGCAGTTCTAGTGGATTTCCATTGGTGAATCATCTCATATACTTGCCTAGAACCATCTTCGGTTTCTTGGTTGTTAGGGTTAGGCCCGTTCTGTCGGATCATCCGACTATGGGCCGGAAGATCCGGACCACCGGATCTTCCGACCCATTGCCGGAAGATCCGACCGAGTCAAGCTCTGTCCTATCAACTCAGTTACCAATCTTTGATATCTCTCTAAATATTTCCTTGCATATCTTGTCAGATGGTTAAAGAGAAGGTCACACAGAAGAAGAGCACTTTTTTGACTGCGCGCCCAAGTACCGGTCGCACCAAAAGCTCCTTTCACCCACCAAGTGATTCGTCCTCTGAGCCGGACACCAACTCAGATGGGGACATTAGAGAGGTTGGCAAGGGAAAGCGCTCAAAGGAACAGACAACTTCTCGTTCTGTTCGAGGAAGAGCTCAGTCAAGTGGGCAAGGGCGCAAAATTCCTCCTCGTCCCAGAGTCAAGAGAGCTGCCCAAGAAGAAGGACCAGGGACACAGTATAGTGATGATATTTACATATCCTTTCTTGCTCTAAATTTCATAAGCACCGCCATTCCTTTCCGTCACTCACAAGATAGTGCCTTGGTCAATTTCAAGTTAGCCAAAAACAGCATGAAGCCTCTAAGATTCAGTGGACATGAGGACCCAAGGAGCATCCAATACAAACTCTTTAAGGGTGATCCTCGGTTTTGGCTTCCACACCAGGCAGATTGGTATGAGTCTGTGATTCTGAAGATGACTCAGATTTGCACTCCAATGTATTGGGTTGACTGGAAATATCTGAGGAACTTCCCACCACCGCTCAAACCTGTTGTTGAGGATGTATACAAGCGATGTGTGGAGATGGATGTGGATAAGGTGATGGCATTTGAGTGTCCATACAATGAAGAAGTCATTGCCCAATTTTATGCTACTCTATGGGTTGATGAGGAAAGGTATGAGATGCACTAGACTTTGTGTGGGAAACACATTTCCATCTCTTTGCATGACTTTGCCGGTTTGTTTGACCTTGCTGAGGAGACTGCTTATGCTCATACCAGTAATGATCGTAGCAAGGTTGATCTTCATCTTGGGAGAATACTGGATGACACCAAGTTGGCATTCATGTATGATCATGCTTATGGAGAGGTGGTGTTTGGGAAGTACAAGGGTCTCTCTCCGTTCTACAAGTTGTTAAATCAACTTTTTCGAGGGACCTTGTACCCTAGAGCAGGAGATGCCGACAACATCTCAAAGAGGGCAAAGAATTTACTTTTTCAAATGGCCCCCGGGAAGCCCAAGTTCAAGGTGTTCAACTTCATTTGGAATGAAATCATCTACTGCTCTCATGATGCTTCTAGTGGCTGTCACTATTCTCCTTACATTTTCCATATGATCAAGCATGTGACTGGGATCAACATTTTGACTGACAAGCTTCATCCCGTATACAAATCTCCTCCGGGCAAGATTACACAGCTTCTAAAGATCAAGTCCAAGGCATATCAAGGTGCTCCAACCCCATCCTCTCACGGTGCCTCATCTTCCCAAGCTCCTCCATCACATACTCCAGGTTCATCTAGTGGCCCCTCTTTTACTCCCAAAGGCAAGATGAGTAAGATTGACTTTCTGCTCCAAGGCATGTTCTCTTGCTTCAACATGTGCAAATATGAAGTCAAGAGGTCTCATGAGCGTGAGCAACGCGCCCGAGTATGATAGATACATGGCGGATAAGCGCCACAAAGAGCTTCTTGAAAAGTTAAACATGCCACATTCTCCTGTTCATCCACTCAGGGAAGTAACTCCTCCACCTCCCTTTGCAAATCTTTGGGAGGACTACTCACAGGAATATGTCTTTGGTGCCTCTCAACAACAAGGACAAAGTGAGGAGGAGATAGTGGAAGAAGAAGAAGAAGAAGAAGAAGAAGAAGAAGAAGAAGAAGAAGAAGAAGAAGGAGAAGAAGAGGAAGAAACTGAGCAGGAGGAGGAGTATCATAGTGAGCCAGAGACGGATGAGGATCATCGCAAGGGCAAGGCAGCCGCAACATATTATGATGACGATGACGATGATGATGATGATGACGATGGTGGTGATGACGAGGACGAGGACGAGTAGCTCCCTTTTTGGTCTTTGATGACAAAAGGGGAGTGAATTTGGCCACTCTATCTTTATCTATGTTTTATTCATGTTTTAGCTTATGAACTTGTGAGAACTTGTGTTATGTGTGGTGTGCCAAGTGAGACTTTTATTTGTAAGACTTAATTATGGTTATTGCTAGTGTGATGTTGATCTCGTTATCTATTTCATTGTGAGATGCTTATGGTTGATGTGATGTTATCTCTCACCTTATTGTTGTGTATATCTTGTCATATGCATCACGTTAATTTTGTCACACCAAGCACTTGTATCCAATATTCTTTTGGTAGCTCTTGCAAAATATGTGCACAAGCATTCGAGGCTATTTAAGTTGAACATGCACATATTTAGGGGGAGCCTCTCCAAAATATATTGGATGCAAAACATGAATTTTATTCCCATCTTGTGAACCCAAATTTGTATTGTCATCAATCACCAAAAAGGGGGAGATTGAAAGTGCATCTAGGCATTTAATCAATTTTGGTGATTAATGGCAATAGAAATTTGGATATGATGCTTTGCATGAGTTGTGCAGGAATAAAATGAAATAAAAAGGAAGAAATGCTAAAGGAAGGACCCCAACGCTCATTCATATGGTGGAGGACTCAATTGGTGGATTTAAATTTAATTTTCCGTTTGAAATTGAGTATAGGACCACCGTACTATCAAGGGGGACGTAGTTGATAAATTCTAGATGCTAAAAGTGCTTTGCTCGAGATGACAAACTTTTGAGAGACACAAAAATCTTACAAACACCTTTTTCTGCTCGGCCGGAACTTAGGCCGGAAGATCCGACCGGAAGTTCCGGGCGGCTCGGTCTCGAGATTCTACGAGCCAGAAGTTCTGGCCGTTGCATCGGAAGATGCTTGACTTAGCCATTTTTCGAGCTCACGAGTGTCCTGTTGCAAGTTCCGACCCTAGGCCGGAAGATCCGACCGGAAGTTCCGGCCGGCTCTGTCTTGGCTTTCTCCGGGCCGGAAGTTCCGGGGTCCCCCGGAAGATCCGACATACAGTCGGAAGATCCAGCCCCTGGAACTTTTCTGGAGTTTTCCTAACACGTATCTGTTGATTGTCGGAAGATCCGACTAAGTGTCGGAAGATCCGGTACCTCTTCGCAGAGCACATAACGGTCATATCTTGGGGGGTTGGTATAAATACCCCACACCCCCCCTCATTCATGAATGGCTGCACACACGACCTAACACAAGACAAGAGCATTCACTCTCCTCCTCAAATCCCCTCCCAAGCTTGATTCTTGCCAAGATTCACCTAGGGTTTGAGTGAGAGAGAAGACTAGAAGTGAGAACTCCCCTCGTTCATCTCGTGAAGCACATTGGACAATGAAGAAGATGGCAGTTCTGTTTCAGGATTGGGAGAGACTTGGGGTTAGTGTGACAGCCCGGCTCTTTGTGAGCATCTCAACGGAGACGTAGCTCCTTTGTGGAGTGAACTTCGGTAGAAAATCCTTTGTCTCCACTTTCATTCTTGTTCATATTGTTTCTATCTCTTGATTTGTCCCGATCTACTTATTTGCGGCTATTCTCTGACTTTGATCATATATAGAAGGTTCCTTACATCACTTGTGAGCTTTGTATTTAAGTGGAATTGTCAAAAGGTTATTAGATTTCAAATCTCGAAGTACACTTGAATTACCTGTCGTTGCCTGTCGGAAGATCCGGCTTATTCTCGGATCTTCCGGTTTTCTGTCTCTGTCGGAAGATCCTGTACAGTGTCGGATCTTCCTGGCCGGAAGATCCGAGACTGTGTCGGATCATCCGACTTTCTGACATTTTTCGGAGGATTTTTGTAGGAATTTTTAAGCAGGCCTATTCACCCCCCCTTTAGGCCTAGTGTTGGTCCTTTCAGGTCTGACCGGTTTCGCTTCAAGGCAGCGGCGACTTCGTTGGCGCAGTTTCGTGTCAACATATTTTGGCGATTCCACTGGGGAAGAAAGCAAATGGATCTGCTACTATGGTTAATCTACCAAAACCTGGTGAAGTTGATCCTGATAACATCGCTAGACCGACTGTTGATGAATTGTCGGCTTAGGATTGTCAAGCTTATGAAGCCTTCATGAAGGAGCGTGAAGAAAAGGAAGCACAACGCAAAGCAGAAGAAGATGAAAAAGCACGTCGGTGGTATTTATCTCACTTCTCCAAGAATCGGAAGGGTGATATCTCCAAGGACAAGGAGGTGGTCATCGTTTCGAGCGAGGATGAGCAAGATAAGGTACAACCGAGTACTACAACACCACCTGTTACTTTGGAGCAAATTAATCGCTTATTCGTCAATGGTCAAAGACAAATGTTTGCTACTGTCCGAAACATGATTGATAAATCATTAGGAAAACAATATTTGGCTAGTGATAATAATGCTCCTAAGTTTAATGTGGTTGGTACTTCACAATGTAATTTTGTGCATCCTAAATCATCGGCAACACCCATGCCTCAATTCGGCATGCCGATGAATTATTTTGAAGGTCAAACAGCTCCAGGACAATACAGTCCAAACAATGCGGTCAGACCGGTTCTAGGGGACCGGCTTCAGTCGGTCTAACCGGTTCTGGTGCTTTAGTTGCTGTTCAATCATCTCATGAACCAATTACTAGTGTACCTCCTGTTCAGGCTGATCTTAGCCGAACAAATAGATTTGCTGGTAATTATGTTCCTCCATATGCAACTATAAATTATACTATGCCTCCCCAAAGTTCCGGTTATTCATACGGTGCAATGCCAAATAATGTTTACTCACAACAACCATCGTACGTACAACCGAACCAGGTACCACATCATATGCCGAATAATATTAATTTGCAAAAGCCAAATAATCCTTATTATGATGATATGTTTGAAAAATATAAAAGGGATTTAGCTATTATGTTTAAAGAAATTTTCGGTGTAGAGCTTAAAGATAAAACTCTAGTGTGTCAAAAAACCATATCCTGAGAGTTTTGATACTATACCATATCCTCACAATTTTAAGGTGCCAGAATTTATTAAATTCACTGGGGAGGATAGTAGAACTACATGGGAGCATGTTAGCCAATTTAATGCACAAATGGGTATTCATGGTAATCTTGATCATTTAAAAATCCGAATGTTCCCTTTGTCATTATCTGGTACTGCTTTTTCATGGTTTTCAGCATTATCTCCTAATTCTATTCATACATGGTCTCAATTAGAGAAAAAAATTTCATGAACACTTTTACAATAGTGATAATGAATCGAGACTTTCTCACTTAACATCGATTAGGCAAAAGAGTGATGAGCTTGTTTCTGAATATATTAGAAGATTTAGAGATACAAAAAACCGATGTTACAGTTTGGTTATTTCTGAAAAGGATCTTGCTGAATTATGTCTTAATGGTTTGAGATCTCATATCAAAGAAAGATTAGAAGGCTATGAGTTTCTAACCAAGGCTCAAGTGTTGCAAAGAGCTTTGGCTCAAGAAAGCCGAAGTAAGGATTCTAAACCTAAACCCGATCGTTTTGGTGTACATGCTATCAATTATGATTATTCAGACGATGAGGGTAAAGAGGTTTATGCTGCTGAATTTGTATGGTCATCTAAAGATGAACCTAGCACTTGTTCTTCTCCCAAGCCGATTCATAAAAGTCGGTACGAAGAAGTCAAATTTACTTTTGATGTATCTAAGTGTGATAGGATCTTTGATGAGCTTGCAAAGGCTGAGAAACTGAAATTTTCTCATGCTATACCGCCGAATGATGAGTTGAAACGGCGAGCTTATTGCAAGTTTCATAATACTTATTCTCATGCTACCAATGATTGCAATGTTTTCCGTAGGCAAATACAATCGGCCATAAATCAAGGACGATTGTTGATTAATGTAATGCAGATTGATGAAAACCCTTTTCCTGTTCACACACTTGAATTGATGAATCGGCCATAAATCAACTGTTTTATTTCTGGACAAATGTGGTTTTTGTGGTTTATTTGTCCCGTTTATAATGTTTATTTCTACTAGCAAATATGACCGTGCGATGCAACGGGACATGTGGATGATGAGCACTAACCACATGCTGTCAGGCCACGACTCTGAATGTGTTGGCACATTCGATGGCTCAAGCTCTCCTCACTCTTCACTCCTTGCTGCTTAGCTCTGTTCCTCTATCATCTACACCTCGCACTTCAGCTTTGAACTCTTTACTCTGTCCGATTGGTATCTCTGGATGGATCACCACTATCACACTCCAGCATGCTGCTTAGCTCTATTTCCCTCTCATCCACTACACTCCACTGCACTTTCTTCGCCTAGAGTTCTTTCCATCCAGCTAGCATTGGCTGAGCACCCAGCTTTGGACCCGGGTGCGCCATCGGTTGTATCTCTCCCAGATCTTTCTATTTTCTCCTTAGTTTTTCTAGTTATTTATAGAGAGCAACATCATGGGCTAGCTAGGGTGCTTCTCCTCCACTGCATCCAGGCGTCGATTCACCCAGCTTCGGACCCAGGTACACCATCGGTTGTATCTCTCTCAGACCCTTTTATTTTCTCCTTGATTCTCCTAGTTATTTCTTGAGAGCAACATCATGGGCTAGCTAGGGTGCTTCTCCTCCACTGCATCCAGGCGTCGGTTCTGAATGAATAAGTTTTACCGCGCTTCCTACCTGGTGTTTCCTGTAATGCTTATATATTGACCGGTTATGAGCGGGTATATCCTTGATGTCTCGCTGGATAAAAGTGTGGGCCATCTGTCGGTGCTTGATTAACTGTCAACAACATAATTATGATTCTTTTATTACTTGCTTGAGAGAATATCTAAGTGATCGATGTATGTTATCCGAAGGACTACAATGTAATTTTTTATTTTATTTTATATCCTTTTGACCGCCTAAAGTATCTTTATGTGCTTTCTATTTCTATTAAGGACTATACTATAAAATGGCAAGGATATTTCTTTCATCCTCATCTCTTCAATCTGTCGTTGACTCTTCGTTTTCTCTCTCTCTGCCGTGATCCCGTCTCTCTCGTATCCCGTTTCTCTTTCTCTGGTCCAGCAAGGTGGCCTAGCGGCGATTGGCTCGGTGCAACGGTGGCAGCAGCCCAGTGCCCAGCGGCTCAGTGCAGCGCGGGCAGCGGCCCAGCGTCTGTCAGGTGTCAGCTCGTCGTGGGCAGCATGCCGATCAGCCATGGTCACGGCACGTCGTGGTGCGGCCTTGAGCAAGCGGCCGTGCGAGCACCTCGGTGGCGGATCATTGACCTCGCCGGCATCTCTCTCTGACCTCTCCAGCATCTATCTGCTGTAATTTAGGGCGTGTTTGGAGGGCTCCTGCTCTGCCAAACCAACTCTGGAGCTGCTGCTCCACCACAGAGCAGCTCCACGCCTGGAGCTGGACTCTTAATTTGGAGCTGAGAAATGTGTTTGGCAGGGATAACAGCTCCAGCTCCAGAAACAAGGAATTTGAATGGATTGCCCTCTTTTGCCCTCCAAAACAGAATGTGTTGGTCTATTTTTTCTTTTTTTTTGCCGTGACTGCAGACTACATGCATGTCGTTGTTTTTTTTTGTTTTTGGTGCGCCCTGCCTGGACGCTAGATGGTGCATGGCGTTGGTCTTTTTTTTTCTTTTTGCAATAGTGAAACGGACAAGCATGCATTTGATCAAACAACAATCCTATCAAATGAGAATTGTTCAAACTCTTAGAAGAATAGTTCATCATCCAAACAAGTCACAAGAATTGTTCAAAAGCTTAGAAATATAAAATTACATATTTCGATAACAAACTAGTTCCAACCAAGAGCGAGAGTTGTGACAAGTTCATCCCGAAAAGTATCCATGCAATGTTCCCCGGCTTTTGTAGTAGATGTATCTGATGTGTTTGCCGGAACGGCAAACCGTTTATACCGATTGGGGATTGTAGGCATAAAATTAGGATCACGATCAAACTGAGCAAAGTCTGCATCCTCAATGTTGTGCTCGCGAATGAAATTGTGGAGGACCATACAAGCCACAACTATCATTTTTTGCTTCCACATGGGGTATTTCTTCATCCGGTATAGAATTTCCCACTTCATTTTCAGTAACCCAAATGATCTCTCAATCACATTGCGAATAGATGAATGTTTGCGATTGAACTTTTCCTTCGGGGTTCTAGGTTCCATACCTCTATGCCACTCAGGCATATGATACCTCTCACCCTTGTACGGAGCTAGATAACCGGGGCGATTAGGATACACCGCATCGACAACGTAATATTTACCTATAAATGATACAAAAAATAATTATACTACAAATGATAAAATCCCCCTATGCATGTATTATCATTCCAATCAATATAAATATCTAGATATAAAGTTCGTAAACACTGCAAATTAGACAACAAATTATACCTGATCATCATCTCTAGCCCTTTTGGTCGACGCAGCATGTCTTCTAGACGTAGCAGAAGCTTGAGACGCGTTCATACCGGCCGCGCCAAGTTCGGCCGCGTTCAGGCCGGCCGCAACACTGCCCGACCCGGCTGCGGCACTGGCAGCCGCACCATGGCTGCTGGGCGCCCCCTGGCCGGCCGAACTTGGCTGCGGGGCCGCCCCATGACCGCCATCGACCTGGCCGCCCGTGCCCTGTGCGGTGGCTAGGGTTGCTGAGGGAGGGCGACTAAGACCCACACGACGCGAGGAAGGTGGCGGAATCGGGGGAGGAGGCGGCGGACGGGACATCCTTCGTTTCTCCGGCGAACTCCAGTGAACTCCGGCCAAGAATGAGGCGGCGGCGATTGGGAAACAGGAGGCGGCGGCCCTGCGACGGGAAACGATGCGGAACACCAGGCGTCGGAGGTTCTCACGGCGTGGGGGAAAAAGGAAAAAACGAAACGGTATGCCGTGTAACCGATGGCATTGGTGGGTAATTTCCACCAAACTCCACGAGTCCTTTCAAAATCTGTGTTTGCGGAGTACCCCCTGAGGGACTCCATGGATTTGGTGGAGTTGGGAGGTAGATTCATGTTTTTTTGATCTGGAGTTTTTAGAGTTTGGAGTGTTTGGCTAGAAAAAACTGAAGTGGAGCTATTTCTTTGAATCTGGAGTTGTTTGGAGCCCTGCCAAACACGCCCTTATTTTCTCGATCTTACCACACGTAAGACAGGGATGCGCGGTTCGTCTATTTTTTTAACTGGATTCGAGTTTGCAATCTTCCCTCTTTCTATTATTCTTTTCGCTATATGAGGTATTGTCTTTATTTTATTACAGATCGGATTCGAGTTTGTGTTACGAAATTTTCCAATCCAACTGTACATCTTCTCCTTAATTGATTCGAAGAAGCAGGTCGTCGATGCAAAGCCACGGGACCATATATCGGTACTTTATTTTAAGATGATAAACGATAAACGGAAGTTTAGTGGACTACGGGTTGATTATATTAAATATAAGGGGTTTTTTTGCAAAATTACGACGTACCGTAGAAGTAATTCTTGCTTTATAATTAGGTAGAGATATATTGACGATGTTTAGCGGATATTTGTGATTTTGAGATTTTCTAGTCGCGCTTGCTTAATGCTATAGAAAAAAAGGAAAATATTTAGGGGTGCCCCTTTGTCTTTTTTTTTTGAAAAGTAATCCCTTATTATATTCGTTAAGGCCAGCTCCGAGAAAGCTAAAGGCATATTCTTGCCTCTCCTACCCATCAAACAATCGGAGACCCGCACGACAGGCTATCCCTTCTTTCCCCACCTCGTTCGTTGTCTCGGCGAAAGAGGAATCGCCTAAAGGAGATCCGCCATGGCCGACATCGAAGCTCCCGGTATGCTGCAAAACCTTAATCAACTGTTTTATTTCTGGACAAATAAACAAAGGGGAAAGGATATCTGTCTAGAACGTATTTTCTGATATCTTCACTAGATCTGTTTAATTGCCTTGCGCAAGAAAGTTCTTCCTGCAATAATCAGTTTGCTTTTTCTTCCGGCGGGTGTATAGCGGGCTACTTCGTCGGCCGCCCATTGAATTTGAATCATGAGAAACAAGCGACAGCAGCCACCGAAGATGAGATGGTCAACGCCCAAGTTCCTGGTGCGTTCATAGATCCAGCGTTCTACGTCCTAATTTTTTCAGATTTTTTAGTAATATTAGCTACTAATAGTACCTGTCTGAAATTACATCTGGTTGATTCTAGTTGTTTCGAACTCTTAGTAACTTCTTTGTGTTGGTACGAGTAGGTTACTACGCTGGCCGTGTAAAAGGTGGAAAAACAGCTGCCGGTGACCAGAGCTCTGCTGCGCAAGTTCCTGGTGCGGCAACAAATCCAGCGTTTTACGTCCTAATCTTTTCCCCGAATGTATCTGTCTAAAATTACATCGGGTTGATCATTTTATATTTTAATACATTCTTCAGAGCAACTTTTTTTTGTTTTTTTGGTAAGAGTAGGTTACTACGCTGGGCGTGTACAAGGGAGAAAAACTGCTACCGGTGACCAGAACCCTTCTGCTGCAGTTCAGTCGAACGGAGAATCGGGATTTTTAGCCAGATGGTAACTACTAGTACACTGAACTTTTATCAATCTGGAAATTAGTTAGAGATGGAATCTGCATGTTGTTGTGTCTTTGCATGATTCTGTTGTTTGATGCACTAGCTGCATGGTTGCTCTTCTTATCTCTAGGTTCGGTTGCTTCTCCGGTGTCGAAAAGGAGAAATAGATGGATAATCCTGTGCTCGCAATTCTGTTGGATTTGGTGGGGGAAACATTAGCTCTCTTTGATTTTTTTTTTCAGTGTTCAGACATTGTCAGTTTGTACAAGTGTCCCCTGAAGCAATGGGTGAAATCCCCCATCACTTTTACTGTCCTCACTGATGTAAATCATAGGACTTCCTCCCATGGATTTACGAAGGGGATGAACTTTGTAAATGTGGAGAGGTGTGCCTAGCGCAACATCTATGCACGGTACATAATCAGTCCTTTACGTACCTTTCTTTGCGTTAATCTAGCAGGATTCAGCACATATATGTGATCAAAGGAAGTGAAAAAGTGTTCCTACGATTTTAATCTAATACTCAATTTGGCTCTTAAATTATGTGATTGAAGCTTAACCTACTTTGGTGTGTATAATTTTCTCAAATAGGTAAGCTTTTATAGTCTAATGGCGATTAAGACATTTCCTAAGGGTGTTTTTTTGGTTGGCAATGTTTTGTAGTCTAATTTGGATATGCCTCAAGAGTGAAAAACATTATCAGGAAAGAATCACCAATAAAACATTGCCAACCAAAAAAACACCCTTAGGAAATGTCTTAATCGCCATTAGACTATAAAAGCTTACCTATTTGAGAAAATTATACACACCAAAGTAGGTTAAGCTTCAATCACATAATTTAAGAGCCAAATTGAGTATTAGATTAAAATCGTAGGAACACTTTTTCACTTCCTTTGATCACATATATGTGCTGAATCCTGCTAGATTAACGCAAAGAAAGGTACGTAAAGGACTGATTATGTACCGTGCATAGATGTTGCGCTAGGCACACCTCTCCACATTTACAAAGTTCATCCCCTTCGTAAATCCATGGGAGGAAGTCCTATGATTTACATCAGTGAGGACAGTAAAAGTGATGGGGGATTTCACCCATTGCTTCAGGGGACACTTGTACAAACTGACAATGTCTGAACACTGAAAAAAAAAAATCAAAGAGAGCTAATGTTTCCCCCACCAAATCCAACAGAATTGCGAGCACAGGATTATCCATCTATTTCTCCTTTTCGACACCGGAGAAGCAACCGAACCTAGAGATAAGAAGAGCAACCATGCAGCTAGTGCATCAAACAACAGAATCATGCAAAGACACAACAACATGCAGATTCCATCTCTAACTAATTTCCAGATTGATAAAAGTTCAGTGTACTAGTAGTTACCATCTGGCTAAAAATCCCGATTCTCCGTTCGACTGAACTGCAGCAGAAGGGTTCTGGTCACCGGTAGCAGTTTTTCTCCCTTGTACACGCCCAGCGTAGTAACCTACTCTTACCAAAAAAACAAAAAAAAGTTGCTCTGAAGAATGTATTAAAATATAAAATGATCAACCCGATGTAATTTTAGACAGATACATTCGGGGAAAAGATTAGGACGTAAAACGCTGGATTTGTTGCCGCACCAGGAACTTGCGCAGCAGAGCTCTGGTCACCGGC
>OAMR01000498.1:391824-511911 GCA_900205405.1 Echinochloa crus-galli | reverse complement strand
ATTTCTTCTTTCACTCGGTCATAAATATCAGGATTAGACCGGTTTCCAAAACCGGTCAGACCGCTTTCAAGAAAGCGGTCAGACCGCTTTACCAAAGCGGTCAGACCGGTTTTCCACAGAGAAAACCAACTATGTAAATTAACCCCCTCTACTAGTTCTAGCACAAACCAAACTTGGTGATAGGCTCCTGTAGATGATAACTAGCAGGTCCACTTAGTCCCTGCACACAAGTAGAGCACACCCAAGTAGAACGATGCGGAAGCGAATATAAATGCTAGAATTGAACTTGTGAAGTAAAACAAGAGACAAGGATTTGTTTTCCCACAGTTCGGAGTTCACCGCTGCCACCTTTATTCTTGATATCATTACTTGAATAAAATCACGTCAGGTGTTACTCCCCCTTCCACTAACTTTTGACCCTTTTCCACGAAGGAGGCAAGGCCAGCCTTTACAACCAATCCGTGGCTTACCACACACACGGCAGCTCACCGGCGACGCCTAGCCGTCTAGGAGGATTCACCTCCAAGAGTAACAAATTCTTCAATGGTTGCTAGACTCTACCGGAAGTGATCAAGACTATGGATATGCTCTCACTGTTGCAATTAGCTCTCTCTTGCTATCTAGCTCATACACAAAGCATCCCTCAACCCAAATCCAAAGATATGAACTAAATCAATCAACTCTCACAAAGAGAGGTTTGGGGAGAGCTTGCTGGTGCTTAGGAAGGCTTGGGACGTGCCACAAAGGCAATGGAACCAGCAGCCCTCAAAGGAGAGGGCCAAGGGATATAAATACCCCAATCCCAACAACTAGCCGTTATGAACAGAGGCAAACCGGTCAGACCGGTTTCCCAAACCGGACAGACCGGTTTACAAACCAAAGTAGCCGTTATGCCTGTCAGAGCCCCAAACCGATCAGACCGGTTTCCCAAACCGGTCAGACCGGTTTACGAACTATACTAGCCGTTACACCTGTCAGAGCCCCAAAAGCGGTCAGACCGCTATCCAAAACCGGTCAGACCGGTTTTGGTCCCCTCAGCACACTAAGTCCCTAAAGGACTTCTCTCTTGAGGTTATCTCTCATGGGTTGATCTATTGAGAACTTTTTGGTGTTGTAAACACAACTAATGTTGCATCCCTCTTGATAGTACGGCATTCCTAAACTCAAGATAAAAACAATAAATAGAATCTACCACTTGAGCTTGTAAATCTTCATTGATGCCATACTTGATCATCTTCAACTTGAGAGGCTTCAACATTTAATGTCTTTGCTGAGCAAATCCAACTTGAGCCAATGGCTTAGAATTCCCATTGTATGAAACAATTCATAAGCCATTCCACTATATGATCAAATAAAGATTAGATGCTTCACATTGCTTCACTTGATATGGCTTGATCGACGTATAGAACCCAAACTAAGATGCTAGACCTTTCCACCAACAAAGTCCCTCGGCTACAAGACCAACTTGCCCTTCACCTTGTTAGGAACGTCACTACCATCTAGCTTGATCCCTTCCGTCCTCTCTTGCCAAATTAAGCTTTGCTTTGCATTGCATCATCATGAAATCCACATTGAAATCCAATTCTTCAATTGATTTGAATGTCTTCTTTGGTAATTGACTTGTCCATAAGCTTCAATGCACTTGAGACCATATACTATCCATAGAATCATGTCTCATTTTGAATGTAACCATTGCTATGGAACAAGCCCAAAGAAATCTCAATTTCTTCAAATGATTTATCCCAAAACTATTGACAAGTATCGTAGTACACTCCTCATGTGACTTGGCTCTTGTTTGGTCTTGTTTGTCGCTTTTGATGTTGCCGAATAGCTTCTCAATTCTAGCCCAAATAAGATGAGCATCGAATAGAGTTGCTGCATCTTTTAGAATCAATTCTCTAACTTCATCACTAACAACATCAAATAAGAAGTTAGCGACACGAGAGTTGAGTTGAAAGCAATTCATCTCATCTTCGGTTGGGTTGGATATGCTCCAATCAACGTTCGGACGATCAATGCCTTCAACTACAACCCTCTCAAGGATAGGACTCATAGTCCTAAGATCATTAAGCACATTACAAGACCAAATTGAATAGTTTGAGCCGTCTCTAGCTAGTGGCTCATATGTTACCTCACAAGTGGTCGACATCTTTCCTCACGGCGGTTAAGCTTGGATGTGAGGCCAAGCTCTGATACCAATTGAAAGGACCTTGATGTCACCTAGAGGGGGGGTGAATAGGTGAATTCTGCAAATAACAAACTTTTTCACACTGTCAGCACTGAAACCGGTCAGACCGGTTCCTAAAACCGGTCAGACCGCTTGAAGCGGTCAGACCGCTTTGGTAAAGCGGTCAGACCGGTTTTCCACAGAGGAAACCAACAATGTAAATTAACCCCCTCTACAAGTTCTAGCACAAACCAAACTTGATGATGAGCTCCTGTAGATGATAACTAGCAGGTTCACTAAGTCCCTGCACACAAGTAGAGCACACCCAAGTAGATCGATGCGGAAGCGAATATAAATGCTAGAATTGAACTTGTGAAGTAAAACAAGAGACAATGATTTGTTTTCCCGAAGTTCGGAGTTCACCGCTGCCACTAAGGCTGTCACAAAGACACGATGAATCCTAGTCTCCGTTGAGGGCCTACGAAAGGCGGGCTTATCCACTCCAAGCCACTTTCCTCGGTACCACTAGCTTTTGGCCCTTTTCCACGAAGGAGGCAAGGCCAGCCTTTACAAACAATCCGTGGCTTACCACACACGAGGTAGCTCACCGGCGACGCCTAGCCGTCTAGGAGGATCACCTCCAAGAGTAACAAATGCTCCAATGGATGCTTGGCTTCACCGGAAGTGCTCAACACTAAGGATATGCTCACTATAGCTGATATGAACTATCAATTGCTATCTATTGCTCACAACCCATACATCCCTCAACCCAAATCCAAAGATATGAACTAAATCAATCAACTCTCACAAAGAGAGGTTTGGGGAGAGCTTGCTGGTGCTTGGGAAGGCTTGGGACGAGCCACAAAGGCAAAGGAACCAGCACCCCTCAAAGGAGAGGGGTATGGGGTATAAATACCCCACACAACCAAAACTAGCCGTTATAGCCGTTGGAAACCGGTCAGACCGGATTCCCAAACCGGTCAGACCGGTTTACGAACTATACTAGCCGTTACACCTGTCAGAGCCCCAAACCGGTCAGACCGGTTTCCCAAACCGGTCAGACCGGTTTGGGTCCACTCAGCACCACAAACCCAAAAGCGGTCAGACCGCTTTCCCAAACCGGTCAGACCGGTTTGGGTCCACTCAGCACCACAAACCCAAAAGCGGTCAGACCGCTTTCCCAAACCGGTCAGACCGGTTTGGGTCCACTCAGCACCACAAACCCAAAAGCGGTCAGACCGCTTTCCCAAACCGGTCAGACCGGTTTGGGTCCACTCAGCACCACAAACCCAAAAGCGGTCAGACCGCTTTCCCAAACCGGTCAGACCGGTTTGGGTCCACTCAGCACCACAAACCCAAAAGCGGTCAGACCGCTTTCCCAAACCGGTCAGACCGGTTTGGGTCCACTCAGCACCACAAACCCAAAAGCGGTCAGACCGCTTTCCCAAACCGGTCAGACCGGTTTGGGTCCACTCAGCACCACAAACCCAAAAGCGGTCAGACCGCTTTCCCAAACCGGTCAGACCGGTTTGGGGTCTTTCAGCACACTAAATTCCCAAGAGTATATCTCTCAAGGCTATCTCACATGGGTTGATCTAATGAGCACTTTTTGGTGTATGCCAAGACAACTAATGTTGCATCCCTCTTGATAGTACGGCATTCCTAAACTCAAGATTAAAACAATAAATAGAATCTACCACTTGAGCTTGTAAATCTTCAGTTCCAAGCCATGATTTTCATTGCGCCCGGTCACTCTCCTTAAAGGAGAGCGGCGATATAATAGTTGAGTTTGCCCCGAGAGAGTTTTCCAGAAGGTTAAGCTGCAAAGCTACTCGCCCTTTTCCAACTCCACCCGTCTCTTCCATCGTTCTGGTCGGCTGTTGATTTAGCCCATCTTCATCTTCCTAGTAAACATCCATATCTTCTAACTCATCATCAAAACCAACACCTCTACCCCCACTCCTTCCACGTCCTCCACCACGTCTTCTGCCTCTGCCTCTACCTCCGAGTGGGAAGTCCGTTCCTACTACTGGTTGGAAAAGAACATGCAGCCAATCACCCCACTCACAGCTTTCTACCGGGTGTATACCATCTCCACACTCGGTCACTTCGTGCCCCATGCAGCCACAAAAAAAACAAAAGATCGGCAGCTTTTCATATTGAACTAGATATTTCATCCTTTCTTTGAGCATAATTGGCACCACTCGCACCAGAGGTTTATTAAGATCCAGCCAAACCCTAGTGCGCAAATATGGTGTAGGATTGATGTTACCTTCATTAACCACTATGGTGATTGGATCCCCCACCTTTTTCGCAACCTTCTCTGCCAACTCCCTCTTCTTCATCAGCCCTTCCGGCACCCCTTGTCCAGACAGGGATCCTATCCAACTTGTATGCCAAAACATTAGAGAAGCCATCATATTCTTCCATCATAATGGGCGCACCTCTAAAAATCCATGGGCTCCCCTCCATTACCCTTGACCAATCACCAAGACAATTGAATTGAACAAGGAATAAATTCGGACCCTTTACCTTAAAGGTCACCTCCTTCGCCGCTGACCAGGCATTCCTCAATTGGCTGAATAGCGCTGCATGGCTAAAGGTCGTATGAACCCTAAAAAGGCCTAACTAGTGAACATCCTTCACTAGCTCCTCCAATTCCCCAGAAAAATCTAGGTCTTCCTCCTCTCCTTGAAGCTTCAGGCCCTCTAGGCATAAGCGTTATGCCGTAAAAGCAGAATTCGCAACCTCATTTACTGTTGATGCTTGCACTAATTGACACTGCCGAAAAAATCTAACTCAGAGAACCCTGAACGACTTGAAAGAATCATTCCAATTTGCAATCGAGCAGGGATGTTGTGTCCGATCTAGTTTGATGTATTTCTATCTCTGCCAGAAATAAAGAATCCCAACCTATTAATTAACACCATCTTTTGCGCATAATTAAATAAATGTAGCAGGAGAAGAAGAAGAGCCGATGAAAAAGAAAAGAGCGGCTGGTACAATGATTGAGCCGATGTAGCTTCAAGCCAATTGAATATTCTGGCGGATGGAGGGCAAAAACTTTGTTGACACGTGGTGGCAATGTGGAACCATGTAGAGTTAGGATTGTGCTACTTTGGGTACTTTTATTTTCCTTTTAGTTAAGTTTTGTAATTGTCGTAATCTACAGGAAGTCTTTAGCTTAGAATATAAATAAATAATAGTTCTACTGGCTTGTAAAAGGTCCGTTCACACCATTTATACAATAAGTTTCTTTCGGTGAATTTACTTTCAAACCGTAGTTTTCAGTAGTTGCTTCCAAATAGGCAGGGCTGGGATCATCCTGACCTCTGACTTGCTTATGACTTTTTGTCTTCTCGAGTAATTTCAATCTTGTATTGACGGCACATCGCTTCTTTCTGGATTTATCTTATTCATCAAGTTATCGTATACATTAGACTCTAGACTTACGGCACATCATTGTTACCTTAATCTAATTTGTACACAATTTATGGATATTAATTAGTTCTTGCGAGGTTATTTATTATAACTTTGTTATCTCTAGTTTTATCACTAATTAACATTATTCTTGGATTATAAACATCTATTCGGCTGAAAAAACCAAACATTAATCTACTATTGGAGGATAGCCGATAAAACTTGGATCTGAGATTTTATTTATCAAAAATGATACATAATTATAGCCGATATCTCTTTCACAACTGTTTGGAGAAATAGCCGATAAACCATTGGAATTTAATAGAAATTTATCCCTTGTCAATTACAGCTCAAATTGAATGGAACGCCACTTTTGACACTTCTTACGGCTGCTATCACGATTCATGGTTCCTGTAACAGTGCAAGGTGTGTTTTGTTGTTTTTTTATGGCTCAATAAAATATATAAATATTCTGCAAACACACAGAATCACCGTTGTAGCATTTCACCCGGGAGTATTACAGAGTATCATAATTTATATTTTCCACTGAGAAGCACTATGGAAAGAGTACTAGTAAACAAGTATTCGAATAATATCACAGAAGAATATACTACCGTCAAGACGGTGGTAATGTGTTGCTTTATGGTGGCAACAAGGCTGTTAATTTGTGGTTCGGGTGCAACTGCTTCGGTCTATTTGAAAGTTGATTTGAAAATGTGCATACCTGAGAGCATTGCTCTACCCTTGGTTTGAATGTGAACCTTTCTTCCTTGCAGTTGATGTTCATGTTGATTTCTCCGGCACCCATGTCTTTGTTTGCATTGGCAGTGCTCAAAAACAACCTCCCAAGAATGAAGGGCGTCTTTGTGTCGACTTTCATGTCGAGCACCACGAAGTCCATAGGCATGAAGATATCCCGGATTTCCAATGGAATATCCTCTATGATTCCCGCAGGGTAGCAGACCGATTGATCTGCTAGCTATAGACACATAGCGGTAGGGGGCGAGGAAGTATAATTCAGCTTATCAAATACTACCTTAGGCATGACGCTGACGCTGGCTCCAAGGTCGCAGAGGGCATGGTTGAAGCGTTGAGCAAGGGTAAACCCACTTGAGTAGCGGTATACTCAAATATGATAACTCGGGATAAATGTTTAAAAGTATTGTAGCCACTTGTTTCCCCGGATGCGAATACATTTTGTAGTTAATGTTTGGTAAATTTATAGAACCATGATCTATATAAAATTTGCATTCTAATTTTTTTATCACATGCGTGCTTCTATGCTAGTATTGTAAAAATCTCAGGTGTTCCTCAATAATGGTAGACTTGATAGCAACGTTGAGGGTGACATTTGGCCATAATTGTGGGATATGGGTACCCTAGGACCTATCTTAGAGGGCGGCGGCGGCCGGCCCAAAGAAGACCGAGTCCTAGTAGACTCCTACTAGGACCCCCCTATTGTAAATAGTCCCATATGGAAAATACTCATACTGTAACCCTTCCTCCTGGATATATAAAGGAGGGCAGGGGTCCCTAGAGGGGACAGGCGGAAACCATAGGAGATCATCCGAATACAGCAATACAAATACCACCACCGACACAAGATATAGGGTATTATACCTCCGGGTAGCCCGAACCTGTCTAAATCAGTGCCTCCTGTGTACCATCAAGCTGCTAGCTCATCAATCGCCCGCCTACAAATCAACCACTCGGGTACTCCCAGGTGGATTGCCGGTCCTAATGTCCGACAGTTGGCGCGTCAGGTAGGGGTAGATTGGTGAGCTGTTTCGATTCGAAAACACCATTGGCTCGATGGCAGATCAATCTCGCATCGTCTTCCCGGTATGCGTGGAGGCGCACCCTGGAGAAAACTTAGATCCAATCTGAGAACCCGCCACCCACCCAATTTCCCAGACGCACGGCAAGCTGAGGCGCACGGCAAGCGGTATCCAGCACTAACGGCGGTGCTTCCCATGGGAGGCCGAGCAAAGACAACCCCACCGTGCCATGTCCTGACGATCGTCAGGCACTCAGGTCAAGCACCAGCATGCAGGCGGCGCCTGCGTACGCAGATGTTGTGTACCCGAGAAGGTCTCTTGGCCAGATCGGAAGCCAATCTATCAGGCCAAACGTGGATGTACTGCTAGCTGCTTTGCACGCGTGTGCGCATGAGTGCATGATGGCTGGCTTCAAGATAATCACCAGTACACCAGGGAAGCACGTTCCTTTTTCTTTTTTGTTTAGTCAAATATTCTATTCTATCTGGATCTATTATCTATTTCACTACGAGAATCCTTCACATCCGCCCGCCTCCTCCGCCTCGGCCATTTTTGGACCCGGTGCTGATGGGGCTTCAGCACCGGGTCCAACGGCTAGGAGTGGGGGTGGCGCGAAGATGTGTCAGGGCGGACACATTAGCACCGGGTCGTGGCAAGACCCGGTGCTAATGCGCCCCCTTGAATGTATTGGAGATATTTACATTGAAATGTATATTGGAAATGTTATATGTTTGAAATGTATATTGGAAAATGCTTCATTTAAATGTATTGGAGATATTTACATTGAAATGTATATTGGAAATGTTATATGTTTGAAATGTATATTGGAAAATGCTTCATTTAAATGTATTGGAGATATTTACATTGAAATGTATATTGGAAATGTTATATGTTTGAAATGTATATTGGAAAATGCTTCATTTAAATGTATTGGAGATATTTACATTGAAATGTATATTGGAAATGTTATATGTTTGTATAATGTATACTATCGAAAATGTTTATTTGAATAGTTATAAGGCTTATGTATTTTATTTATTAGAGAGGTTTATTTATTAAAAGTTGGAATAGTTATTTATTAATTTAATGAAATATATATTATTAGTTATTTATTAAAAGGTAGAATAGTTATTTATTTATTTAACGGAAGGTATATTTATTTATTTAATGAATATAGTAATGTAGTTTTAGAAATTTATTTATATAATGGAATATATATTATAATTTGTATTTATTTATATATTAAATTTTTTTATCTTTAAATTGTATTGTATATTTGTTATTGGTTAATAATGCAGATGAATAGACAATGGATGTACGGGGACCCCCACGCTCAGGCCTTCCGTGATGGCCTTAGGACGTTTCTCGATGCCGCCGAGGCTAACAGGACGCCGTCCGGTTTCATGTTCTGCCCATGCACCCATTGTAAAAATATACAATCGTACAAACAAAGAGGTTGTCTTCAAGTGCATTTGATGAGGCACGGTTTCATGAGGAATTATTCTGTTTGGACGAAGCACGGTGAAAGAGGAATTCTAATGGATGAAGATGAAGAAGACGAGGCCGATGACGACATTCCGTTATTGGCTCAATACTACGGTTCCTTTGCATATGCTGCAATGGGTGATGCCGATGAGGAAGATGTTGCTCGGGAAGGCGATGCTCAGGAAGATGTTGCTCAGGAAAATGAACCTACTGATGGGCTCGGGCAAATGTTGCGTGATGCCGAGAAAGACTGCGACAATGATAAGGAACCGAAAAATTTACAGCGCATGTTGCAGGACCACAAGACTGACCTGTACCCAGATTGCAAAGAGGGGCTAAAGAAGTTGGGTAGCACACTTGAACTTCTGCAGTGGAAGGCAGCAAATGGTGTTACTGATAAGGGTTTCGAGGAGCTACTGAAACTCGTAAAGAAGATTATTCCAGAGGGTAACACATTGCCATCGACGACGTATCAAGCAAAACGTGTTATTTGCCCTCTCGGTTTGGAGGTGCAGAAGATACACTTGGATCGTTGTCCATGTATCCTCTATCGCGGACAGTACGAACACTTGGATCGTTGTCCGGTTTGCACCTGCGCACGATACAAGATCAGGCGGGACGACCCTGGTGATGTTGGGGGAGAGCGTTCTAAGAAAAAAATCCCTGCGAAGGTGATGTGGTATTTCCCTCTGATACCCCGTCTGAAGCGTTTGTTCAGGAACAAAGACCATGCCAAACTGATGCGCTGGCACAAAGAAGAACGTAAGCAGGATGGCATGTTGAGACACCCCGCCGATGGATCCCAGTGGAGGAACATCGACAGAGCATTCCCAGAGTTTGATGCTGATGCGAGGAATGTTAGGCTTGGTTTAAGTACCGATGGCATGAACCCTTTTGGTGAAATGAGCAGTAGTCATAGCACTTGGCCCGTGACTGTTTGTATCTACAACCTACCCCCCTGGCTCTGCATGAAGCGGAAGTTCATTATGATGCCAGTGCTCATCGAAGGCCCAAAGCAACCTGGCAACGACATTGATGTGTACCTAAGACCATTGGTTGACGAACTTTTGCAGCTGTGGAAGAATGAAGGTGTTAGCGTGTGGGATGAGGACAAGCAGGAGCAGTTTGACCTTCGAGCACTGCTTTTCATAAGCATCAACGACTGGCCTGCACTAAGTAACCTATCAGGACAATCAAACAAAGGATATAAAGCATGCACTCACTGTTTAGAGGAAACCGAAAGCATGTATTTGAAACATTGTCGTAAAGTTGTGTACATGGGTCACCGTCGATTCCTTCCGGCGAAGCATGAGCTACGAAAGAAATGTGCGCATTTTGGCGGGAATGCTGACCGCCGTACAAAGCCGAGACACCGGAGTGGGGAAGAGCTATTTGATATGGTGAAGGACCTACACGTGGTGTTTGGCAAGGGAGACGGAAGCCAGGCTGCTCCGACGGGCGAGGATGGTCGTGCCGCGATGTGGAAGAAGAAGTCTATCTTTTGGGAGCTACCTTATTGGCAACTTTTAGAGGTCCGTAACGCGATTGATGTGATGCATCTGACGAAGAATCTTTGCGTGAACTTGATAAGCTTCATGGGTACTTATGGGAAGCCAAAAGATACACTGGAAGCATATCAGGATCTGAAACGATTGAAGCAACGGACTGATCTACATCCACAAAAGAGAGACAAAGGACGCTAGTACTTGCGTCCTGCCAGCTTCACTCTCAGCAAAGAAGAGAAGGCATGCATGTTTGAATGCTTGAACAGTATCAAGGTTCCGTCTGGCTACTCCTCCAATATTAAGGGAATAATAAATATGAAAGAGAAGAAGTTCACAAACCTGAAGTCTCACGACTGCCATGTGTTGATGACACAGCTTCTTTCCGTCATACTCAGGGGTGTGCTTTTGATGTATGTTCAAGGCAAAACAGAATATTGATGGAGGGGTACTGGCTGTAATGCCAATACATTGCCTTGGCACCATTCTGTAGAATGGTTGGGGATAGGTTCAATCAAATATCTGAATATGAAGTAGTTGGCCAGTCTCACATCCTGAAGCAAGTGGGTTTAGTCAGTGATTATGTGGATAAATTTGAAATGCTTAGTTTGGTGAGGACAAATCGATCTTTTACAGATGCATATTATATCAACAGTTTCATAGCTGGCATTAAAGATTATATACAACATCACCTACAATGTTTCAGACCAGTAGCATTATCTCAGGCATATTGGTATGCAAAAGGGCTAGAGCAGACTACTGCACCTCTGGGAAAAGGTTACTTCCTCTGTACGTACAAGCAAAGTTCAGAAGCCATGGACCAAAGAGAAAGAACCAAATATTACAGACATAGCTGAGCTGAAGGCAGCTGGTAAGTGCTTCAACTGCAGAGAACCCTGGGTTCCAGGTCATGCAAAAACCTGCAAGGCAAAGCAGGTCTACCCTATAATTCTGGTGGAGAATGCAGTGAGGAAAGAGGAAGTTGTTGTGGTAGAAGATGGCGACCATTCTGAGGAGGGTGAATTCCATGATGCACAAACCATACCAACCCTACAGATCTCAATGCATGCTCTAACTGGAATTCCTTCTCAAGGTACAATATTCACACTGAAATTGAACATTGGTAACAAGACAACAATGGCCCTTGTGGATAGTGGCAGTGATGCTTCATTTATCAATGCCAAGTTTGCAGTTAAAGCAGGTTGCAACATCACTACAATAGATGGGGTGCAAGAAGCTACTGCAAATGGAAAGACAATGACCAGTCAAACAACATGTTTAGCATGTTCATACTCTATTCAAGGTCATCAATTTCAATCAAATTCCAGACTTCTAGAAGTTCAGGAATATGATATCATATTGGGGGCAGATTGGATATATACTCATAGCCCAGTGGGCTTGGACCTCAAAACAACAGAATTTTCTATCACCAAGGATGGTGAACATCCTGTTACATTTGTCGATGAAACTTTACCAAACAGCAAGTTTATGATTAAAACCAGAAACCAATGTCATTTGCTAAAGAAGAAAGCAGTAGGTGCAGTAGTGGTGCTGAATATATAATTTTGCTGGCACTCCTATAGTACAGAATTCTAATATTCTCCCTGAGATCACAAAACTGGTGCAACAGTACAATGATGTGTTTAAGGAACTAGAAGAACTACCACCACAAAGGGCAGTTGATCATTCTATTCCACTAGTAAATGCGAGAAAACCAATTAATCAAAGGCCATAAAGAATTCCCCATCACAAGAAAAATGCATTGAAGGAGTTAATCAAACACATGTATCAAACACAAGTTGGAATCTCAAATGATCAGACCAAGTCTTAGCCCGTACTCCTCACCGGTTATTCTTGTGAAGAAAAAGGGTGGAACTTTGAGAATGTGTGTGGACTTCAGACTCCTTAATTCTAATACGGTGAAAAATAAATATCCAATCCCTATTATTGAGGATTTATTAGATGAAATATTTGGATCCCAATTCTTTTCTAAAATTGATCTTAGGCCAAGTTACCACCAGATCAAGATGAAAGAGGAGGATATACAAAAGATAGCCTTCACTACACATTTGGGCCATTTTGAGTATGTGGTGATGCCATTTGGGATCACAAATGCCCCAGCAACTCTTTAGACACCAATGAACACTGTTTTAGCAGGGTTTCTATGGAAATTTGCATTGTCTTTTTATGACATATTGATATATAGCACTACACTATCTGAACATATTCATCGCCTTCATGTGATATTGGAAGTCCCCAGGCAAAACAAATTGTATGCTAAAATGAGCAAGTGCATATTTCCCCAATCTGAAGTTGAATATTTAGGCCATGTAATCACTAAAGAGGAAGTTTATCTACTGACCCCGCCAATAATGCAATTAGTTTGCATAGAGTTACTTTACCGGGGAGCAAGGCTGTTGCACGTGCATTCCCTTGAGAGTAGCTTCACCAACGAGGACTAGGATAAAATGTTGGCCATGCCAAAGTTTGCATTCACTACCCTTTACATTCCACATTATTTCTTGCACTATTTTCCACATTTACTTTTTCTAGAATTTCCATGCGGAGTTGATAGAATTAAAACATAGGTGTAAAACTTTTGAGCGTTAGAGATAGAAACAAATAGAAAAACCTAGTGCACATTTAGATAGAAATTGAAACATGCTCGGAGATAAAAACCTTAGAACACCTAATTAGCTAATAATTAAGACTTACAATATATGATATGATTACGGGTCCAAGGGGCGCCCAAAAATTCTAGTATGTATCTATATATATACTATAAGGATCCATTAGAGTTGAAAATGCTTCTCACCAAAATAATTCCTACCCACCCCTCACGGAGGACCCACATGTCGGGTCCAACGGTGAAAGCGACGTGGAAAGTTTCTCAAAAACGATGTTTCTGAAGAGTTTTTGTCGTTTTGGGCATTACTTTTCTCACCATGCAATTTCTTTACCCACCTCGCGTACCCACCAATCAAATCTATACTATAAAGATCCAAAACAATCGACCGATTAGTGACAATTCCCTGACGTGCGAGAGATGGGAAAAACCCTAGGCGCTCATCGCCCGCCGTTGGTCATGTCCTCGCAGATCCTTGCCCCGCCACCCCTTTCCATCACCGTTTCACAAACAAACGCAGACACCACGCCGCCATCGCTGTAGTCACGCCACGAACGCCATCGCCGCGGTGCCATGTATATGTTTATATGTATTGAATATGTGATCGATCAGACGAGAGAGAGATAGATACAGCGTGCTGCCGCCTTTGCCGGTCGGCGGCTGAACCGGCCGGGGTGACTAGGCGCGAGCGCAGCGCGACAGCCGTCTCCACACTCCAACGATCGGCCGATGGCACTGGCCGCGCGCTGAGCCCGTGCGTTGGTGCGCAACACATACGACTTGATCCAATTAATCTCGAGCACCAGCGTCGACCGTCGAGCGCATGCAGGCAAGCGGGCAGCAAGCCATCATCAAGCAGCAGCGCAGGTAGCAACTAGCAGTGTTGACATTTTGCCTGCTCTACGGATTAGATGAATTGATTTTTTATGTTTGTTTAATGAAAGATAGTTACTCCGTTTCATTGCAGGAGCCCACCACTAACCGATTGTTAGGAGATCAGCGAGGGATATTATTATAAATAAATGATATTAGGATTTCCGATATGGTGATATTTTAGCTTGATCCATTATATTTGTTGCTTTTTCCTGAGCTTTCAATCACTAATTGGTTTTTAATTGTTCAACATATATATAAGACATACGTTTTGTAAAAAGGTATAACATAAAGCCTTGCACTAATTTCATTTTTATTTATCCAAAAGTGATCAAGTGGTGTTTCAACCTAATTCTATAAGAGATTGTGGCCATGTTGTGTAAATTTGGTTTTAATAATCTTATTCATCTTATTTAATGAATATATTTATTTTAGCACTGCTTATTATTGTTGAGACTAGGCTATACTTAATAAGTTTATTCTTTTGACTTCAGTCTACTTCTATTTTAAATGCCCACCGAATTCTGAATTCATCTTGTTTACATTCTCAATATGTAGACATTTGTGGAACAAACTTGCGTCACAAAATAGAAGAAACAAGCAGCCACCTAGAACATCATATCTCCAGGTGAGGAGTCTAACTATTATATAAATATGTTGCTCTCGCTTCAGCATTACAACAGGACAACACATGTCCAAGTAATACGGCCAATAATAAGTCTGAAGTCGATAAAGAAAGCACTGCTATTAAAGGGCTATAGCCTGCAGCCATCTGATGCAGACATGGTATTGGACAGGTAATTGCAGTCCTGACCCATAGAGCTCACAAAAAAGTTTACCTTAGATTCAGTCCAATAAAATATGTTATTATAATATAATTTAATGATATATCTCGAAGGGGAACATGGATGGGCAAAAGTCAGCACAAGGAAATTCGATCTACAAATACTGACGAATCAGCGTCAGATGAATCCAAAGATCATTTCATTTATAATAAGCCAAATAGAGCTCAACTGTTAGAATTGTGGCACAAGGTAAAATACAGTGATGTGTTCAATACACTAATATATGTATAATAATGCTTTACAATACTGAAATACTCATTTGTGGTATGTTGTAACTGTTTCTTGTAACCAACATGTATGATTGACTTTCTTCCCTAGCTTGTAATGTTCACAAAAATTAGAGGAAATCATAGTTAGAATCTATTCATGTAATAGACAAACTAATTTTAATTTCCTCTTCTAGCAGGAATTTGATAATTTGATGTACTAATGGAGTCTAAGGGTGGCAAGAAGTCTAGCGGCAGTCGTTCTATGATGCATGAATCTCCCCTTAGCTACAACATTGAGTATGTTCAACCTTCCCGGAGGCGTAAAGAAGTTCCAGTCCGCTTTTTTAGTTTCTAAAAGTTTTCAAATAAAAACATTGGTAGCCCATCGGGTCACCTGTCCAACTATCACCACCAAACATCTTGCTATTTGGGTTGAGATCAGTGAGTTGTGTCATTTGCTTTCCTAATGTCCAACTTATAGCAAAGGATATTATTTTTTTTCTTTTTTATTTACCTATGTATTGAGCAATCATGATATATGGAATATATTTTTTGTATTGGATCTATAAAGTACAAGTATATTTTATTTCATATTGTTCATCCATTAAATTACTGTCATCTTTCATTATAATTTTAAGAAACTATAAATTTTGTAAAATTTAACTCATTTTAAATACTTATGATACTCTGTTTTGAAACATTTCTAACTTAAGAATGTGAAATTCAATTCAATTTGAAAATATAAAATTCTTATTTGCTATATTTTTCTAATACACACGCGACACACGCGCGCACTCTACTAGTAGGACTATAGGACGCATAAGATTGGGTTTGATGCCATGTGGCCTGACTAATCTTTGTTTGGATTTGTGGCTGTGGTTCGACTGTGACTTGTTTTTTTCCTTTTTTTATTATAGTTTGATAGCTTTAGATTGAGAAAATATAGAAGGACCAAGAATAGAATATCCAAATATTCGTGGAATCCCAAAAATCAATTCGGGGTTTATCCTTTGAAGATTTTTTTCTGCACTCGTGAGAAACTAAGTGGCCCTTGCATTTAGAATTTCAACAGCAGGAGTACAAAGAAGGGAGGATGTTGACCGGTGAAGTGAAGCAACGGCTCATCGCGATTCTGTTTGTGTTCGCAAAGGGATAATCCATTGTTTAATTTCTGTGGTTTCATTAAGTGTTGTGTCACCTCCATGGATAAAAAAAGCAGTCGAACGGCAATTGCATGTATCATAAGAGAACGGAAGCATTAGCTAGTGTCTATGTTAACTTGGATGTGTCTCTTGTACAAGGGGATAAGCTGTTAATTTTATTTTTCATATCTCTAATAATCTATATGAGACATAACTCTTTTCGATCTATGAGTACAAATTTATTTTTCCCTAACTTTTGAAAAAAATTAAACCTATATTAACATCTTTATTGGGAAAAATCACTGATAGTTTAATTGAATCATTAGTTTAAGTTATGAATTTGATACGGAAACAGATATTCTTATAGGATCCATTACACATGTACATATGGTCAACTTGTTGACACACAACATACATATGTAGCCTAAGTTAGTATTTTTCAACATTAACAGTGGCACAAATCGGTAATTTAGAATCAATGTTGCAGTGGATATTTTTTTATAATGATATATGTTTATAATTTAGACTCGGATTCAATGCATACGTTAGGTTATTTTTAATAATGATATATGGGTAATTTAGATGCAAATTTAGTACATTAATTCAAGTTATCTCTATAATAGCATAGGTGGGTATTTTACATGAAGATTATATGCAAATTTAGTTGTCATGATGGTAGGGTGGATAATTTAGATATAGATTTAGGGTGTTACTTTAGCCTATGTTCGTAATGCCAAAGGTGGGTAATGCTTTAGAAGCTATAATAAATCTGATGGTTGATGGTTAGAGTCTACTGGATAGATTTAGGGTGTTTCTCATTTTATTTTGTGACTTTGTTGAATTTACCTTTTTTTAGCGCATCTTGTTAAGATTAAAATGGTGGCTCCAAAAGCAGCACCCAATTAGTAATAGTAAGATGCCAATGTGCTTATAAAATTTGCAAGAACATATTTTGCTAAAGATTGCCGTTCATTTTTTATGGATCTCGTTGCCACTATCCCGTTGTAAACTCAATTTCTTATGAAAATGGATCATAAAATTGCAAAATATTTGCGAACCTCTGAAAATCAAGTGTGTACAGCTTTATAAGACAAAAACAAATGTTTATAAATGTACAAGACATCTTGTTCCACAAAATATATAAAATTTCTAAACCAAACTCGATAGTTATATTTATTTAGCCTACTTGTCTCTTTCGTTTGAAGGAAACACAATTAAGTTTTGCTTTATATAATATTATTCTCCTACCGTAATAATTAGAGATAAAATATGCCAGGCAAATGTCATGATAATTGTAGAGAGAATAAGATGTTATTGGACCTGTTAATTTACAAACTAAATAAACTTGAGCCCAGCATGGGCCAAGGAGTGGGACCGTGAATGGTGCGACAAGATGCGCAATCCAACAGCCAGTCACGGCCAGCCGCGACCAGTCCGGACAGAGGCGGCCACTGGCAGAACACAATGTAACTTGATCTAGGATCGTGGAATTTGAAGTTTACGCTACAATCTTATATGACTTTGGCACCCAAGCGGATGATGCATGGTGATAAAAACATATGAAACATTACAAGAGATGTTGCTGCTTTACAATCGTTTGGATGCGTATAGGTTTTTTGGCCACATGTCGTCCATGTTAGCAAAATCGCTCGTCAAAACAGCTGGATGGTCAAATATATGAACATTTTTCCAAATATATGAACATTTTTTATAGTTGAGTGGCTAAAGATTTCTGGTTTTACAGTTTGATTGAGACGAGGTGAAGCTTTCCCCCTTCGTCATCGGCGCACCTTCCATCTCTTCGATGATGACATGGTTGCCGAGAACCCGGTGCAGCGCACGCGACGCCATTGCCCACGACCTCCTGTTCCAAGGTGGCGCCATGATTTGCCTGTGATTTATTTGTTCCCATCAGCAAGTAGTGTGGGGAAGCAGCCCTATATAATGCATCCATGCTCTGTTTAGTATACTGTCGAGAGCCTGTTGAAGCGTCGTGAAAAATACTTGAAGATAGATTATAGATGTGGCCTAATTTTTTCAAAAAAAAAGTTTTGTTAATTTCAAAAATGTTACGTCAAGATGATACAACATACTTTAAACCTCCCGGCCTTTGCCTGGATGACATACAGCCTCACACAACATAGATGCGGCCTATTGCATTCGGCCATACTGTAACTTGCATGATCTTAATTATAACTGTGTTACAGACTGTAATTAAAGGACATGAGTTCATGGCATGGCAAGTTGATGAGCAGCACATAAGGAAACGTGGGCGCCGTATGTTCAGTTATTGACTTATTGTGCGCAAACCAAGCGGCATGCGTGGGCGGAGCAGAGTGATAGATCGAAAACGGGAGTCTGAAAGCCGTGGAGCTTTCAACAGCTCTGTCTCGCGAGGACGAAAGACAAACAGACAGCGGTAGGAGTACTAGAGATATTTTTGAAAATCTATTTGAGAATTCGTGTTCATGTCTGCTATAATTAATTAATTAATTAAAAACATGATCTAATATAATATCTTTTTTAAAAACATTTTCAAATACACTATATCAGCATTTTTGTATGTAACTGCTTCCACATTTTCCAAAAAAAATGTTTACATAGTTTTCCTAAAATGTTGACTATAGTTCTGAAAAACGTTAAGAGCTACAAAATCACAAGATAGAAATCAACATTTTTCTTTTGTTAGGCCCCAAGGGCCATGAACAGAATGACGTCAATTCCCGCCAGTCGGTTGTCTGTCCACCATCGTGGATGTTACGTCATATTTGTCACCGAAGGCCGAAGCTAGTTGTTCCCGGGAACCCCCATTTTCAACTAAGATCACTTTTAAAGGCAAGCCAAATCGTTTTCTAAAGTTAAATTTAGCTATTGTCAGAGAAAAACGTTTCTAATAGACTCTGTAAATAACTCTCCAAATTTAGTGGCTCTATATTTTTTAGAGTAACTAAATTAGTAAATTTAACTAATATTTTTAGTTAATCTCTTAAAGATGCTCTGACAAAGTGTTCCCAGTTTGTACGATGCTCCTACCACACGTTCGGACCCTAATCTGCAAAGAGCCATTTTTCTTACACCATTCCGTCCTCAAAGCCGCTAACAGCCAACAGGCCAGTCAACCTGCTGCCAAGGGCATCCTTGAGAATAATCTAACATTAGGTAGGTTGACTGCAATAATCTAGCCACTTGATGAGTCGTCTCCAATCGCAAGCGCCGTAATTAACGGCCCCACAGAACGTGCGCCACTGGTGTCTTGCCTGGCCTACTACTGATTGCTAGCTGCTGCAGACCATCGACGACCTCGCAAAGTCAATGGGAACCAAATAATTCCCGAATCATTTATTTTTATAATAGTTTTATAAAGAACGGAAGGGACACGGAAAGGAAGAATTGACCAAGCGAAACTGAGGAAAACAAAGGCAGGAAAGAGCCATGCATCCATCGCCACAGCTGGGATCATCGCATTGCATCATCTCGCTGAGCAGCTAAGGTCTTCTTCCCCATCCTGTCATCCACACCGACACCGGCGAGCTCAGCTTCCATTGCTGCAAGCAGGTGCGTGATGATATGCATGTCTCTGCTTGGAAAACATCATACATTGGGGGCGGATTTTCGATCGAAATCGTTTTGGATTCTCCGAGCCTGATTCTAGTATATGCTGCTGTGAGCTGTGTTGGATCTCTCCCTTCCAAAGCCGAGTCTGACGGTCTGTTGTTGTGCCTCTGCGTGTAGATAGATTCTTTTGCCCACTGCTCTTCTGTATCCATTTGCTGAATGATAATTTTCGGTTTTATTAGCGTCTTAGCTTATTATGTCACAGTTCTTCCGATTCGGTTTGCTTCTTACGCTACTAAGCAACTCCCTTCACTTGAAAATACAAGACACGTTTTGTGTGCCCAAGACTCCTAACAAAATGAAGTATGTCTTGTGACTTCAAGTGGAGGAAGCAGTTAACTTAGATAAAACTAGGATTTTTTTAAAAAGATTTGTATGAGCATCGTAGTTAAAGAGATTTGCATGAGCATCGTAGTTAAAGAGATTTGCATGAGCATCCTAGTTAAAAGAATCGGATGAAATCTGATCAGCAGTTAACTTAGATAAAACCAGGATCTTTTTAAACTCATTTAAGAACAAGAGCATTCAGATAGTTCATACAAACCGACAATTTCGTTGCAGAAGTTAACGAGGAAATGACAGTTTGTTTTCTTGGGCTTTGGTTCTATGATCCTGTTAATGTCCCTTAGGTCCCTCTCCACGTATAGGGGATCTCTTTAGTAATGGGCAGGGGGGAGATATCCAAAGCAAAGCAAATGCTTACCTTTGCAAAATAGCAACTGCACCATGTTAATCTTCCTTAGGTCTCTCTCGTCTTCATTTGGTAGAGCTCTAGATCTTAACCCCCGTTAGCTCTGAAATTAGTAGGTTATGATGTAAATTTGTCTAAAGTGAAAATAAAACAGTTTACCCAAGCATTCCTGGTGCACACCAAGCATCAATAATCTATTTAGGTGAGCTCTACCAAATATTGTGCACATAACTTATCTTTTTCTTCGGGAGTGGAACTTTGGATGCCATTTTGAGATAAGAAACGAGAAATACGCTTCACAAATTTCTGGAGTGAAAAGATAATAGTAATGTTTACTGATTTGTTTCTCGGACTTCCATCTGGACTGCGCTGGGCCGGGCCTACCTCCTCTACGGCCCAACCACAGTCCACAGTCCATAAAAAAAATAAACCACAGTCCACAGTGTCGACCACTGGCTGTCTCCCTCTTCTCGAAGAAGGGTGCTGCGCCGCCGGCGACAATGCCCCCGCGGTGGAGAAGCCGGTCTCACGCCGCCGGCGAGCTGATAGAGACGCGCAGCGCTTGCTTGCCGCTCCGGGATGGGTAGTCTAGTTACTCTAACGTCGGGTGAAATGGGCCTGGCTAATCAGATTTCATCAGATTCTTGGCATTCTTGCCCTTTACCATTTTATTGGCGAAAATCTCTTCTGTTATCGCTTCATCTTCAATCTCTATGCCTGCCTCGAGTGCATTTTCATCCCTTGTTATTTGATGCTGCAGGATTTGTGAGCTGAACACCTGCAGCCCCCCTTTGTATTTCGGCAGCGAGTCTCCACTCTCCAGCTGGTGAGCACTAGATCTATCATAATTCATACTCAACTCCATTTATCGCAGCATATAAGTCAAATCTTCGAATCGTAACTTGGTGCCCTGTAGTTGTTACCCGAATGAATTTCTCGGGCAGTTGCAGCCGTGTTGACGGATGATAGTGATTTCTTAATGCCTTGATTATTTTGCTGTTCGCTTCAATCCTCTTCCTCAAATCCTTAATGGATGAATGGCTTGTGTTTACTGTTTAGGAACATCTTGCATGGTTTTTTCTGTTTTCGTCTGCATTAGTTGAAGTCAACTGATGCCTGTGCGTTTAGGCTGGCCTAGGTGGCCACCTAGAGGGACCCTTTCTAGTAAAGTCAAGAGTGTAGTTTATTTGATTCAAAAGAGAAACTGACTACCATCTCTTGCAACAGTAAGGTGTAGCCCTATCGAACATCAGTAAGGTTTAGCCCTCTGTGTCAAGATAGTGGTATTTTGTAATCCATACTTTCCATCTTTCACATTTAACGTCATTAAATATAATTCCTTTTCTACTGGCTCATTGTTATGAAAACTATGGAGCTGAACTTTTGCATTGGATCGGAAGAAAAAGTAAAAATTGTCTAGTTTGTATCAGATCCATGCATTCCTCAATCAATATCATAGATAGCATATCCAACTGGTAAATTCACCAACAATTACTTACTGGTAGATTTGCCAACCGGTACACACCTGCAATCCTGAGCAAATGGGGTTCCTAGTGCTTAACGGTTGGGAATTTTTGTAAGAACAGTGTACTCTGTTGATTAATGTCATCTGTTTAGCATCACCAAGCCTTACATATTTGCAAAAGAAAAGAAAGAAAAGAAAACGATCAAGCAACAAACTCATGCAGTAAAATTTTTGTCATTAAATTAAATATCAAACAAGCCACAGATTGTCCAGCAAAACTAGCAGTTATAAATGGTATCATTGGAGAAGATTGCTTTCTGGACTTGCAAGTTAAACTTAAACCTGTACATTTCAGTGATATTTTCCTTTCTATTAATCTGTTGTAACATGATTTTTTTTATTTGGTTAGCAGAAATGGCAGAAGCGGTACTCCTTGCTCTCAGAAAGATTGGTAATGTCTTAGCAGATGAAACTGCCAAGGCCATGGTGGCCAAATTGTCTGAAAAAGTTAATAATCTGAGGGATCTGCAAGACAAGATTGAGCAAATAAGGAAGCAACTGACAATAATGAACAAAGTTATATTGCAGATTGGCACGGTATACCTCACCGATGAAGTTGTCAGGGGTTGGATCGGGGAGGTGCGGAAATTGGCCTACCGCATCGAGGATGTAATGGACAAGTACTCATATTACTCTCTTCAAATGAATGAAGAATGGTTCCTGAAGAAATACTTTATCAAAGGATCGCATTATGTCTTGGTTTTCACTCAAATAGCTGATGAGGTAATCAAGATTGAGAAGGAGATAAAGCAAGTTATAGAACTGAAGGAGCAGTGGTTGCAACCATCCCAGCTTGTTCCTGACCATCTTACTGAGATGGAAAGGCAGAGGTCCCAAGACAGCTTTCCACAACTTGTTAAAGATGAAGATCTTGTAGGGATTGAAGGAAACAGGAGAATGCTAACCGAATGGTTGTATTCTGATGAGCTTGACAGCACGGTGATCACAGTGTCTGGTATGGGTGGATTGGGAAAAACCACCCTTGTAACAAATGTATATGAACGTGAAAAGATCAATTTTCCAGCTCATGCATGGATGGTTGTGTCCCAGACCTACACTGTGGATGCTCTACTGAGGAAGCTGCTCCGGAAGGTCGGTTATGTGGAACAACAATTGTCAGCTAATATGGACAGGATGGATGTATATGATTTGAAAGAAGAAATAAAAAGAATGCTCAAAAATAGGAAATGTCTGATTGTACTGGATGATGTCTGGAACCAAGATGTCTACTTTCAAATGTGCGATACATTTCAAAACCTCGAGGCAAGCCGCATCATTATCACAACACGGAAGAATCATGTGGCTGCTCTTGCACCCTCCACACGTCAGCTTGATCTCCAACCATTAAGCAAGACCCATGCTTTTGAGCTCTTCTGCAGAAGGGCTTTTCATAACAAGAAGGACCATGAGTGCCCTGAGGAGCTTTTGAAGGTTGCTACTTCTATAGTTGATAGGTGTCAGGGCCTACCACTAGCAATCGTATCAATAGGTAGCCTCTTGTCTTCGAGGCCACGGACACACTACATTTGGAACCAAATGTACAATCAGCTTCGAAGTGAGCTATCAAACAGTGATAATGTCCGAGCAATTTTAAATCTGAGCTACCATGATCTATCAGGAGATCTCAGAAATTGTTTCTTGTACTGCAGCTTATTCCCTGAAGATTACCCAATTTCACGTGAGAACCTTGTGAGGATGTGGGTTGCAGAAGGCTTTGTGCTGAGAAAAGGAAAGAACACAGCAGAACAGGTGGCTGAGACAAATCTGACGGAACTGATCCACCGGAATATGCTGGTAATACTGGAGAATGATGATCAGGGAAGGGTGGACACCTGTGTGATGCATGATATTGTCCGGGAGCTGGCTCTTGGTGTTGCGAAAGAGGAGAGGTTTGGCTCTGCAAATGACTATGGCACAATGATACAGATGGATAAGGATGTTCGTCGTCTGTCGTCTTATGGATGGAAAGACAATACAACACTAAAACTTAAACTTCCACGTCTTCGAACTCTTGTGTCACTTGAAACAATTACATCTTCACCCCACATGTTGTCATCAATTTTATCAGAATCAAGCTACCTTACTGTTCTCGAGCTACAAGATTCTGAAGTCACTGAAGTGCCAGCATCTATAGGAACTTTGTTCAACCTACGTTACATTGGCTTACGGCGCACTAAGGTCAAGTTACTCCCTGAGTCAGTGGAGAAGCTATGCAACCTCCACACTCTTGACATTAAGCAAACAAAAATAGAGAAGCTACCGCGGGGGATTGCTAAGGTCAAGAAGCTACAACACCTTTTAGCCGATAGATATGACGATGAGAAGCACTCAGCATTCCGGTACTTTAAAGGGATGCAACCACCAAAAGATCTGTCCAACTTGGAAGACCTGCAGACTCTTGAGACCGTGGAAGCCAACAAGGACTTGGCTGAGCAGCTGAAGAAACTCATGCAACTAAGGAGTCTTTGGATTGACAACATTAGTACTACTGATTGCTCAAGTCTTTTTGCTACCCTGTCAGATATGCCACTCCTTTCAAGCTTGCTTCTTTCTGCAAGGGATGAGAATGAGGCACTTTGCTTCGATGCTCTGAAGCCAAAGTCTACAGAACTCCACAAGTTGATTATCAGAGGGCAATGGGCCAAGGGAACCCTGGAGTGCCCAATATTCCGTGGCTATGGGACGCATCTCAAGTATTTAGCTATAAGCTGGTGTCACCTTAGGGAAGATCCACTGAAGATGCTCGCTGCACACTTGCCAAACCTCACAAATCTGAGACTTAACAACATGAGCAGTGCAGAGATTCTGGTCCTTCCTGCAGGATCATTTCCTCACCTGAAGTTGCTTGTCCTGCAGCAGATGCCTAATGTCAACGAGCTGGTGATTGGAAAAGGCGCCATCCAATGCATCGAAGGTCTGTACATTGTATCGTTGCCAAAGTTGGATAAGGTCCCTCAAGGTATAGAATCGCTTCGCTCCCTGAAGAAGCTCTGGCTGCTGAAACTGCATAGCGGCTTTGTAACTCAGTGGAACGAGAGCGGGATGCACCGTAAGTTGCAACATGTCCTAGAGATTCGTGTCTAGGTATGCTAATTGGTCGGTTCCTTCTGCATCACGTACTATCCTTCTATGCTTGACATCATCAGCAGGCTCTACATTAATTTCAGACTGGATCATATTAGTTGTGTCTGCAGCACAACATAAAAACCGTGAGATGTTTATGTTCGTTGCCTTTTGGTAGCTGGCCTCAGAATTGTGGTGCCTTTCAGTTTTCAGTTGCTCTCTGGTTACTATTGTAAGAACAATTGCCATTTGAATTTAACTTTTTTCTTGTGAGAAGGTTTTGTCTTAACAAAATGTCCGGTAACTGTCTTAGCCCCTTCAGGTCATTTTTTTTCTTTTTCCTACGTTGTACGGAGATGTGTACATCCTCAATTCAGACCAAATACAATTCATACCAAAACATTATCCCTTTTTCTGAATCCACGGCCCAAGAACTTTGGTCCGTATTGTGCCCCGTTAGGCATATTGCGCCCCTGAGGCAGAAAAAAATTACGAAAAATTCAGAAAAATCGTTAGAAAAACAGGAAAGTTAATTCAAGAAACCCACAGGTTGGTCGTTAGACGTGACTCTTGAGCAGCTGGCGCGTCAGCCGTGCAGAAGTAAGATGCAATACGAATGGCTTGTGGGCACGCATGGCAGCATGGACTTCCTCTCTCTCTGTCTCTCTCTCTCTTGTTTTTTTTAGGTCGGCAGCATCGACTGGTGAATGCATGCAGCCTTGCTTTAGGCCATGCCTGCCGGGCGCGTCTACTCATCGCACCGGTGATACGGAGACACCTGTCGCCTGAAGAACCACCCGCGCTTTCGATTTTCGTATTGTGTTGATGTTGGGCTGATTGTTTTGTCGGTCCAGCTATTGGATACGTGTCGCAGTGAATACATGTTGCATTTGTACTGTCCACTGTGAGTATGTGTCGTCTGATGAGTAGAGCAGCAGGAATCCGAAGCAGCGGACGCATCAGTCCACATAGATGACATCACTTGCATGCAAAGAAAGTTTGATAAAAAAGTATTGCTCTTAAAACCAAGCATCCAAATAAAATTTTGATCCCACCATAATACTTGTTGCGATAAAATCTTCAAAACAAGATGTCACTTGACTATATTTAGATGATATTTCTTTTACGAACATTTTTTTATTAAGCTAGAACATTTTTAGCTACTGCGAACAAATACCTACACAATACGAACAAATAGTTGTTTTCTGCGAACAAAAAACTAAATATGACGAACAAATTATAGTATAGTGCGAACAAAATGATCGAACATTTAATAATATGATGTACAACAGAAAATTGAACATCACGAACAAATGAGTCATCATTGTCGAACAATTTAATCTATACATAAAACAAATAATTTAACACGATGAACAAGTTACTCTACAAAATAAACAGAATAGCTCCACAATATGGAGAACAAATGTATTCACATAGCGAACAAATTATTTTTATATCACAAACAAATATATACACGTGACGAACAAATATATACATATGACGAACAAATATATACACATAGCGAACAAATGTATATAAATGTTGAACAAGTATGTACACATAATGAATAAATAAGTGCAAGAAGAAGATATAGCTAATAAAATTAAATAGGAAAAATAAATAAGAAAAAACAAGTGAAAAAGAGAAAAAAGATATATAATTTGACGCAAATGATATGGAAAATAAATGAAAACCGAATACTACAATAAAAGCAAAAAATCTAAAACAAAAAAACAATACGCGAGTTCGGTGGCGGACCACCGTTGGGGCCAAACTGGGCACCGGCCCCCCCTCCTTCATGCATTTTTCCACTAAATGAATAGTATTTTTGCTACTGTACACTTCTATACAACACTCAGCTACATAGATTAGCCCCCTGATTTCATGGTCAAGGTCCGCCACTGCGCGAGTTTCTATTCACTAGTTGTGCCCGCAACAGTGCGGTAGTGGATATTAGCTTGCATGCATGCAGTGCGGTAGTGGACAAGCCGTGCTACACTAACGGTGGCGGCGTTGACGGAGAATAACGCGTGGCCCAATTAATTGCACCATTAGAAGGCAATGTGGAAGATGGGCTGGTGGTTGACGGGAAGATGGGCCAGAAAATCACCTGGGCCAAAAACTGTCACTTGCGTGGGCGTGGGAGGCCTTCATGCGACAAGCGCGAATAAATCGCGCCTGCGATGACTAGTCACGCCGATGCCTGCCGGCGGGCGCGTATAGGCATCACGTGGGTGATACGTTATTTGTCACCCAAGGAAACAGACACGCTTATGATTTTTTTATTGGGCTAATGTTGGACCGATTGTTTGATCAGTTATTGGACTGTTTTTCTGCATACGCCTCTCGCCTGATGAGTGGAGCAGCAGAAAAAGCACTTGCATGCGATAAAGTTTAGAAAAAAGTGATTGCTCTTAAACCAAGCATCCAAATTAAATTTCGATTGCACCATAATACTTATTGTGATAAAATCTTCAAAACAAGATCTCACTTCACTATATTTAGATAATTTTTTACGGATATTTTTTATCAAATGAGAACAAATGAGTTCACGTTGCGAACAAATTGATGTACATAAAGAACAGAAGAATCCACGTTACGAACAGATTACTGCACATGAAGAACATATTTGTCCACATTACGAACAAATTACTACACATAGAGAACATGCAAGTCCACATTACGAACAAATTACTGCACATGGAGAACAAATGAGTCCACGTTGCGAACGTTGCTCCACATGAAGAACAGAAGAAACCACATTGCGAACAAATTACTGCACATAGAGAACAAATCAGTCCACATTGCGAATAAATTACTGCACACGAAGAACATGTAAGTCTGCATTGCGAACAAATTACTGCACATGGAGAACAAATGAGTCCACGTTGCGAACAAATTGCTCCACATGGAAAACAGAAGAATCGACGTTGCGAACAAATTACTGCACATGTAGAACACATCAGTTCACATTGCGAACAAATTATAGTAACATATATGATGTACAATAGAAATTTGAACACCGTGAACAAATGAGTCCCCATTATCGAATAATTTAATATATATATACACATGACGAACAAATATATACATATTACGAACAAATACATACACATTACGAACAAATAAATATAAAAAAGAAACATATAACAAGTAAAAATAAATAATAGAAAAATAAAAATAAATAATAAAAAGAAAATCAAAAAAGAAAAACAAGTATACGAAAATATGAAAAAGGAAAAAGAAAAGACATATAAATGATACAAATCTATACTAAAAGGATCGAGTTTTTTGAAAACTTTTGCTAACAACTAAAACCCCCTATACCCCTCACAATGGACCCACCTAGACCCACGTTGAAGAAAGAAAAAGAAAATATTGTAAAAGTTCTTTTTGACAGAGCGAAAAACCCCGTGTGAGTTCACCCCTAGCCCCCCGTTTTTTTTTCACTAGTGTTTTTTGTACCCACTTTGTTTTGGAAAGAAAAAAAATGAGTTTTTTAAGGAATCAACGTCCTGACCAAACCCTCTCGGAGCTTTTTTTTTAAGGAAAAATGTCGTTTTGGGAAGAATCGTTGCGCCGTGGCCATTATTATTGGCGCCGCCGCCAAGATAGAAAAACTTGTGGCTGTTGTCGCGTCCATGAGCTAGGCAGGCACGGCAGCAGGAGAATCTTGCATTGCTCAATGCGTTCTGCTTATTAATTAAGCACAAGATGAAAACGTAATGCAGAAAAAAACGAACGGCTAGAAATAAAGAGGAGCTAATTAAGCGGCGAATTCGAATCTCGATTTGCGTCGTTTTCCCTTGTTGATGTGCCGACGTGTTCTGGTCTATTCTTTCTCGATGTTGCACGGTGTGCCATGTATTATTGCGGTTAGCTGCATCTCGTCGTGCATTTTGCAGTTGTTTTGCACCAGAACTTGAGGAGGGATGGGAGGAAAGGCAGGCGTAGAGAAGGCCTGATGAAGTCAGTTCGGCAAAACGCAAGCACGAAATGCTGGACTAGCATGAAGGCCAAGAAGGCCCGTTCTATTTCCTCAACAATTCCCATTCAACAACTTCAACTCTATTTCCGCTGGGATCAAGACCCTCGGTTCAGTTTGCATTCCTTTATCCGAGTATATGGCTGGGGAGGTAACTCAAATGGTAGAGCTGATGTTGTGCAGTTTTCTAGATGCAAGTCCGAGCTTGCTGCTGCTAAGATTTCAAGAGAGGCAGATGCGCTTCAGTATTGGCAATTTTTGGTAGAGCTGCAAAGTGATGGGCTTTTTTTTAAAGAATCAACGTTCGAACTGGTAAAACCTCATCGTAGTTTTTTTATCTATACATAATTATCCCGTATTGCCATACACAATAGATTGGAGAGTTTTTCTCCATATAAATAAAGACCAACTATCTCAAAAAATCATGTGCCTCTGAATTTGAGAATACCTAAAGCTCTCTATAAATGAGAGTGCAAATATAAAGTATTTTTTAAAGCGCTTCACATGACTGGTATGTTTACCTTGGCCCACTTAAGTGACATTGTTTTAATACCTATGTGTCGTCAATAAACGTGCGTGCCGCACGTGAGTTCTTGCTAGTGATATAAAAAAACTAAAACAAAAACAAAATTAGAAAGAAAGAACGACTACACGGGCCTCTACTATTTTTGTCACTCCCATACGGGCCCAAATATTTTAATGGGTCGAATATGGTCCACTCAGTCACGTGTAAGTTTAAATTTTGTATATGGGCTAACGTGTAAGTTTAAATTTTGTATATGAGCTAATAAATGAGCTCTATGGCCGAAGGAAGCGCAAGAAGGCCGACGGTTTCTGCGTGTGGGCAACAACTGCGAAAAATGCGCGACAGCTAGTTGCGGCGCCTGCCGGCGGCCTTGCAGTTTCGTCGTTCTCCTATTGTCTGGGCCGGCACGACCGGTGCATCACGTCCACGGCCCGGATTGAATCGGTTGTCTTGTCCAATTAACTACTCCGTACCCATCAATTTGACATGGCCCATTAGTTCCCCTATGACATGCAGTGAAGCAATGCGTACAGCCAAATGAAGTGACCAGTAGGAGAGAAGTAAAGCATACTAGCATGGTGGTAAACTTGGCATTATGAACAGTGGCGTAGGCCTGTAGAGGTCATACTGGGCGCCCCCCTCCAACGTAAATTCTCGCTAAATGAACAGTAAAATAATTACTGTACATCATTGTATAATACTAAAGTATATAGATTGGCCCCTGCAGTTTTGTTGATCAGGCTCCGCCAGTGATTATGAAAGGTTGGCTTAGAGCCAAACTAAGCGAAACTGACCACATTAGCTCTCATGGGAAGAGGGCTGTTTGTAGAGGCTGCGGTCAGGTGATATAACCCATCAAGGATCTTTCCTACACGCCTTAGAGGCACTAGCATCCTTAGTTGGGATCATCACTCAGTTGCTAATGCGAATGTGTTGGTGCCCAAGTAACTATCTGAATTGAAATTATAGATGGATCGGTGTCAGGAGTTTCTGAAAAATTGATTGCTGGAGGGATATGATCCCATTAGCTTTGCATACATCCCTCACTATCCTTGTAGCTTTATTATTTTGTTTAATAAAATCAACCTTTTGATTCGCCGTATATCCTTTTATCTGCTCCGGGTTCAAGACTCAATGCCCTTTTGGTGCTTGTATCACCGTTATTAAGGGTGCGTTTGGTTGGGCTGTAGCTTTTGAAAAAACTGTTGTGAGCTGTGGGATGTGGAAAAGCAGCTGTGGGAAAAGCAGAAGACCGTTTGGTTAGAGGTGCTGTCAAACTATATGTTGAGTATAAACTACGCGTAATGCTCCGATAAAATAATATTTTTTAAGTTCTTCATCCTCAATAAACAAATAGAGAAAACATCTTTAAGATACAATATTATATATTGTATTACATAAAAAATGGCATTACGTGTACAAACAAACAAACAGATCATGAACAAATATTCTCCCATTTTACACCGCACAAAACATCTTTAGGATACAATATTTCCAATAGACATTCTACAAAAATGAATAGGTAGCACCATCTTCATCCCTTTGAACTTGGCAACGACGGAGAAAACCTGCAGAACAACAGAAAGCGAGCAGAGGAGATTGGGCTGTTGGGGGACAAAATCGAACCAACCTGGGTGTCAATTTCGAAGAGGGTGCGCTTGAGACGTCGAGCAGCAGGAGCGTGGAGCTCGTCCGCACCAGGGCGTCGTTGCCCTCGCTGCACGCGCTCCATCGCATCAGAGGCACCGGCGGTGGCAGCGCCGTGGGGGAGGCCGACGCGGGCCTCGGAGCGCCACGAAGGATGACGAGCATGCCAATAAGAAGGAGATGGAGGACCTCCTCGCCTCGGACGCCACCGGCAGTGGGCCGCGCGCCGCAGCGACCAGGGACAAGAACGGGGTCGCCATGGACTTCTTCTACTGGCTGCCGGCGGCAATGCCCAAGCACGACGAGCTCGCCGAGGCGGAGGAGGAGATCTGGTCCAGCTTCCAGGGCGCCGACTTCCGGTGGAGCGCGTCACAACGCGAGGAAAGGCCTCGCCTAGCTGCGGTCGGCCTTGGGCGACGCCGCTGGGGTGGTGTCCGGCCGGCGGCAGCCTCCGGTGTTGGGGTGGCGGCGGCGGTGACAGGTAGCGGATGGAGGGTGGGGGCGTGCGACGGCGAGGAGACGGGGTCGGGAGAAAAAAAAAGAACAAACCGTTTTCATTAATCAGTGGCAGGTGGGTAATTTTTTACCTCAAAAGCCAATGAAAGCAGGGTCTGAGCTGCTTTTAAATTTGTACTAGACAAAAGCTGCTTTTGGCTGTGACTTTAGATGGCAGCCAACCCCTTTGGTTAGGCTTTTGGCTTTTTTGAAAGCAAAAGTAGGTTGGAAGTCCAACCAAAGGCACCATAAGACTATTGAAGAAAGAAAACAGAAACATTACTGCCCCATGATGCTATACACTGGATAAAAGGGCAGTTGCACTACAGAAAAACCCATATTTGCTGAGTGTCTCCGTCTTTACCGAGTGTATTTTTCGGGCACTCGGCAAACAACCTCCTCACCCAGTGTCAAAAAAACACTCAGAAAAAACTTGTTTGTCGAGTGTCAACGACAAAGAAGCTCTTTGCCGAGTGTATTACATTTGATACTCGGCAAAGAGTTAAGTCTTTTTTGCTATTTTAGCCTCAACATTTTTCCCGAGTCAAGCAATTTTTTGAATCTAGTCAAATAATAAAAATACAATGAGTAGAAAAATTATATTCATGTTATTTGCCAAGTGCCAAAAAACACTCGACAAAGAGCTTGTTTGCCGAGTTTTTACTTAGGCACTCGGCAAACAAGCTCTTTACCGAGTGTATTTTCTTTGACACTCGGCAAAGATGAGAGTTTGCCGAGTGTTTTCTTTGACAGTCGGCAAAGATTTAATTTTTTACCTCTTTTGGCTCAAAAACTTTTCTTACACTCCAAATAAAACATGTATTGCTCCATGTTAAAATTTGGTACACTTTTGTATTTGTTTGCTATAATTAATTATTTAATTACATTTTAAGCAATTTTTTTGAATAAGGTCAAATTTGAACCGTAAGTGATTCAAATAATAGAATATAATGAGTAAAAAAATTATATTCATTTTATTTAGCCTAGTTTGAGTCCTTACCCATGAAATAATAAGAAATTTCAAACATCTTATGTCAAGAAATTTGATCAATCACATGTGTCCAAATGATTTTTAAATTCTAAAAAATCAAATTAAGTCTAAAAATCATGAGATTGTCTTGATGTGATGGTACCACACATAGAAGCTGTGATAAAAAGTTGAAAAGGTTTCACACAAATTTTCATAACGATATTTACAAAATCGAAACACCTCACAAGACGTATATGTGTGATTGTATATAAGAGGGTTAGTGAATGTATTTTTTGAATACAAACTTTTTTTATATGATCTCATATGAAAAAAAACTCTTTATACAAAAGTCATACACCTTGACGAAATATAAAACTTTATAGTTGACAACTTTGGTATTTCAGATTATTTAATAACTCAAAATATTATTATAAGTTATCTAATTTGAAATTTTAAATTTTCAAATGATCTCAAATGTTAATAAGTTTTATATCAAAGTTGACATATTCATGAAATATAAAACTTAGTAGTTGACAACATTTTAATTTGAGATTGTTTAATAGTTTAAAATATCCTTATAATGTATCAAATTCGAAATGTTGAATTTTTAAAATTTTCAAATGATCTCGGATGTAAATATGTTCTATATCAAAGTTATTGGTCTCGAAGAGATGTAAAAGTTTGTAGTTTACAACTTTATCATTTGAAATTGTTTAGCCATCTAAAATTTCGATATAAGAGCAAAAAGAAAACGCACATTGCCACGCCATTAATCCACACTATTTAAAATAGTGGCCTCCCATTGGTCCAAAATGAGAGCACATAGGCACGGGCGGCAGGACGCGGCAGGTGCGAGCAGCACGACCAGCCGGTGTGGGCGGGTGGCCGGACTGCGTGCAGCGCGGCCGGTCCATGTGGGCGAGCAGCGCAGACGGCTGGCTCGACGCGTCCAGCGTGGGCGGGCGGCGCGGCGCGGCCTGCGTGGGCAGGTGGCTGGCTTGGCACGAGCGGCAGGGCGCGGCCGGCACGGCGGTGCTGCTTGGTGGATATTTTTTTTATTTTTTTGATAAAATGTTTGCCGAGTGTCGTCGGTGTTTTTTTAATTTTTTTAGAAAATATTTGCCGAGTGTGGGTTTTGGCGATCGGCAAAGTCTTTGCCGAGTGCCCGACAAAGAACACTCGACAAAGAGGGGCTTTGGCGATATCCTGTTTGCCGAGGGTTACACTCGGCAAAGCCTTTGCCGGGTGTATTTCGGGCTTTGCTGAGTGCCTAGGGCTCTCGGCAAAGTGCCTGTTCCCCGTAGTGTACCATATACATAATATATAGAACCTACAAAAGAAATATATAATAGAGATATCCCAACAAGAATTCAGTTTTTTATTGGCTTCTATGAAGGACTGATCATAATCCAAGTCCCATTTCTTACATGATCAAATCAAACCATTGATATGTTGAAGAACACAATTTTACTGTACAAATAGTACTTATATATGATACGAAAATACATGTAAAACCATACCAGAGTTGGTACTATATCAAGATGTCATTAGAACAATACTTGCATAATACGTAGCATATTACGTATCATATACCTAGCATACTCGAGGAGAATTCCATATCCCCAAGGAGAGCTCAAGTCGTTCCTCTAGTCGGATATCTTAAGTTGTAATGTACGGTTCAAATATATAACTCTAGTCGCTGCACTAAATTATAATATATATGTCTTTTATTTTGATTATACGAGTCTAGCTTATATGAATATATAGTATTACATGTACGGTGGCTGAGTACTTATTAGAATACGTAGGCATAATACGTAGCATAAACGTATTAGAACAATACATTCATGGTGGCTGAAAAAGTAAAAAAAAAATCTAGGCCCTTTAGCACCGGTTTTGAACACCAACCGGTGGTACCCTTTAGCACCGGGTATGTCAACTGGTGCTAAAGGTCATACCCTTTAGCACCAGAAGGTTTCCCAACCGGTGCAGATGACGACTTCTCCAGTAGTGGATATCCCAATAAGAATTCAGTTTTTATCGGCTTATGTGAAGGGCTGATCATAATCCAAGCCTCATTTCCTACATGATCGAATCAAACCATTGACAAGTTGAAGAACACAATTTTACTGTACAAATAGTACTTATATATGATACGATCATACGAAAATACATGTAAAACCATACCAGAGTTGGTACTATATCAAGATATCATTTACCCGCCTTACAATTTACAAGCAATCAGCATGACTTACTTTATTTATTATTACCATGCCACACTACAAATCTAAACTTTGCTGAATTAAAGATTATTAACACTTGCTAGGAAGCATGAGTGTCGCATGTAGTTTCATAAGAGAATTTCGTAATAGCTGCAAGGAGTCTTGGCATTGGGGGTACATCAAGCTGGTGGAGACCCTCAAGAACTTGTACCAGTTCGCCAATTGTTGGACGATCAGACTCATCATCTTGGATGCACCAACATGCAACTTTGCAAACCCTCTCAACCTCCTCTAAATCAAATTCGCCATGTAAATTTGGATCTACCAAACTGCTTACACCGCCATCCTGAAGCTTGAGGATGGCTTGCACAGGAAAATAAGCCACACGACAATTGCTGCCTGTGCATACTTGATCAGGGGTATTTCTTTTCCCCGATATGATTTCTAATAGTACCATACCAAAGCTATAAACATCAACTTTAGATGTAACTGCAACTCCACTGAGCCACTCCGGGGCAAGATACCCCGCTGTTCCCCTTAATGTAGTTAGAACTCGGCTGAAATCCCTTCCTACAAATGCTGCCATTCCAAAATCTGAAATTTTAGGAAAGAAAGATGCATCCAGAAGTATGTTTTGTGGTTTGATATCACAGTGTATGATGCGTTGACGACAACTGTGATGCAAGTAGGACAACCCTCTGGCAACTCCTTTAGCTATTTTATACCTAGTGCTCCAATTTAACACACTAGTTTTGTTCCCAAAGAGATGGGCATCAAGAGATCCATTTATCATGTGCTCATACACAAGTAGCCTGTTATCGCCTTCACAGCAGAAACCAATCAATTTGACTAAGTTGACATGTTGGATCAATCCGATTGAGCTCACCTCAGCCCTAAACTGCTTCTCTCCTTGATGGGCGCCATCAAGCCTTTTAACTGCTACAGTGGTTAGGTCACTTAACACCCCCTTGAATACTGAACCAAAACCACCTGCTCCTAGTTTTTCTGAGAAACTTTTTGTAGCATGATTCAAATCAGTGTATCTAAAAGTTATAATTCCACCGATACCCTGACTTTCATGTAATTCCACGCCATAGCACTTGAATTTGTTTCTCCAAATCAGCAACAACAGCATGAGCATTAGTAACACAAAAGTAATAATGCTCGCTACAATAATAACTCTAGCAACAAGTTTTCTTTTGGTATTCTTTCTCATATTTTCCAAATCTATTGCGGCAAGGCGGAGGTAAAGAGCATCTTCAGAATTATTATCAATGTCATCATTCTTCTTTACATCAACCAGATCCCCATGCCATATAGAACATATGCTATTGTTATAGGAATAGGCCGTGCAGGAGCAATCATTGAGACAAGTTTCTATGCATTTGCTTTGAGTGGTAGCATCTTTTATGATTTCTGGGCCATTGGGCAATGTAACACGATATATGGGGTGGAATATGTCCGTTGAACTTGTCTTGTTTTTCTTACTTATGCAATATAATGGAGTATCTCTGACACATCCTCCTGTATGATCACCAAGCTCCCAATCTCGAGGTGACTTCCGAGAGAAGCTCTCCATGCAGCCACAAAATGAATTTGAATTGCCACTGCAGACCGAGAAAGGCCCACAAGTAGCATATGCAGTGCAGGGAGAAATAGGATGGGTATATAATGTTTGCCACGACTGTTTTGCTTGTGACCAAACATTCAGCTTGGTCTGACCAGATATGTCATGTACATAGAATATGTAGGTTGATTCATTCAGTGAAGTGTACGTGTAGTACTCCTCTTCACTGTTGTTAATGTAATCCGGCTTAATCAACCCTCTAGTCTCTGGATTTATGTCAAGTAATGACTGGAGTAATGGAACAAGATTTGGAGCTGAGGACCTTACAGATCCCCAAGACCAAAACACATTAGAGGAGTTCCAGTTCCTATGGACCAATGCACCGTTGATTTGTAGTTCAGTGCAGTATGAGCCAGTACCTGGATCAATCAGGTTCTTTCTTGAAATGTACTGACGTGTCAAACCGGTGACTTTATTCCATCCAATTTTGGCACCCGCAAGCACAACATCTGTAGGATAGTCAAAGCTCTGCCACAATGGTACTAGGTTAGATGAGTTTTCCATGATGACAAGGTTTCCACTGTTCAAGAGAACAACTGTAGTAGAGTTTAGCATGCCGGTTTCATTCCTATTGACCATGAGAGTGGACCAGATTCTAGATTTAGTGGCACCATTCAAGATGGCAAGATTGCCATCTCTTGATATTTTGAGCTGTGTTAGATTGAGCTGGGCATGATTAATCGGATTGTCTCTGTTAGCAACCCATACCGCAGTAAAAACTGGAATCTTGTTAAACCATATGCCAAGGTACCAATTGGGGGAGGCTGTGGTATTGTTGGACTTACTGATAGTGCTCGGGTCTGACTGGAAGGTGAAGAAACCGAGCGCGAACTTGCCATTTCTTGAGACGAGCTTATCACCAACGGAGAGCTCTTGGCCTGCCCTGAGAGTATCACCATTTGCAGCAGCCAAACATGATGCAGGGGTGTGCAAGGGGAAGAAGACAACTAGCACACTGAGTAATATGTAGAGGGGAAGCATGGCGGATGTAGAAGAGAGAGCGTCTGATGGGTGGTGATCTGTCGCTTGGAAGAGTAGGAAGGAGATGGTACATATATAGAAGAAAGTGCTTGGCCAGATTCACTGGTTCCGAAGGAAATAACTACTCCATCCAGTGTCCAATATATAGTCAACCTATTTTAGTCTTGTCCACCAAAATTTCTTTGAATAACTAGTACTTTGGAGAGCGAAGGGAGTACAGTAGTAGATGCAACTTGGCGTCGTGCTCAGCTGATGGATGGGGAAGACTCGGGGACGACGTCAACGCTGTATGCTGGTCAAATAATTGTTTTGTGAAAAGAGCATGCGGGCCAACTACATACTTGATGCAGATTGTTGAGTACTCCGTATGACTGAAAACTAACCATATATCATACAGAGTGGTTAATTGTTGAGTATGACAGCACTACTGAAAACTAACCATATATGATACAGAGTGGTTGCAGAGCACACCAGGTCTCTCTTAGTATACATGGCGATATTATCCATGGAACACGGTAAGGTGCTGTTTGGTTAGGGAATACAGGTGTAACGTCACGCCTCCCCGAGGCCGGGCCCGCCTACGCATACCAATTTTCTAGGACCTCAAGACTGTTCTCACAGACCAACACAAGTCTTTACACTTAACCTCGAAGTTATTTAGAGATGAGCTGGTATGAGTATTCTATCAATTAGCCCTGGGATGTCACAACAGGCGCAATCGTTAGCAGTATCAAATGACAATACCGTGACTCTGACATTTTCGCAAAAGAAAAGGGTTTGTTTGGTCCGCGTCGTTAACGAAATTTGAAATCGAATATGTGCTCTGGATACTCGGTGTGACAGTCAAGCGTGCATGTTGCGCTGTGAGTGCTCGCGGGGCAAGCGAAACTGTCAAGAACCGACCGAGGTGCTGTGTTTCGCCCAGTGACCAACAGTTGGTCATCAAATTGTGTAGATGGTGGCCTCATGGGAACGGGTGGTTAGGAGACCAGAATTTAATTATCTCTGGCCCTGTCCATGTTCGTCGGGTGGCCTTGTCACGGCCTCCTGTCATGATCCTGTTGATTTAACTGTGATTTGTTCCCAGCAGCAGTTGGGGAAGCTAGCACCCCTGTCATGCTCTATTTTATATACTGATGAGGAACCGGTCCAACAGTTGATGAACACTGTAAAAGATGACGGCCTGTTGCATTCGGTCATATACATGTAAGCATGATTTTATAACTGTGGAATTAAGGATCATGAGTTAATGTCATGACAAGTTGATGAGCAAGCTCCACATAACCAAGGAAACATAGACGCAGTATATATGGTCAATTATTGCTGGGCAATTTTTCCTAATAAGCTGAGTTTACATATATTGTGCTCAACACAAGGTATAATACTTCTTGCTTGGTGGATGTGGATATGACCTTGTAAAGCTTAAACATTTTTTAAAGAGCAGTTCAATATTTTGTTTATAACTACTACAACATTTTTTAAAAATTATTTACATAGTTGTTTTCCAAAATATTGAACCAGTTCAGAGGAAATGTTGAATGCTACAAAAGCACAAGAAAGAAATCGATATTTTTTTTGTTAGGCCTGATGGGCCACGAACACTAGCGTGGCAAAGCTATCCTTCTCATTTCTCAACAGCTTGACACAAAGTGAAAACACGTTTTATCTAATGGATAAATAAAGTACCTATAATTGTACTAATAATGGACATCATCAACACCCGTTACCCATAAAGCCTCTAGATCAGGCCTGACTTGGTAGATGCCTTTGTCAATTTGAAGGTGAACGACTCAGCTTGTTAACGGACAACATTTAAAATTTGATGCCTATTACCCATATCTTCGGCCTCTATTATAAACAACACCTCTATGTCAAAATTGACTTAGTCCTCAATCCTATCCTTTCCCGTGCCCTAGTCCTCGCTGCTCGCCTGCCCTAGACCTCGTGTCGCCGCAGCCGCAGGCTCCACCCGCCACCACCACCCTCCGTAAACCACATCGGTGTAGATCTGGCTCGTGGGTGGTCACCATCATTGTGCACGACCTGCTCTAGGCCGTCTCCTCCAAGAGCCAGAGGACCTCCTCCTTCGAAACTATCGAGAAAAATCCTAGTGCTGCATTGGAATATAAGGAACCGAAATAAAAAACTTTGGAGCTCATGAAAATGTATCTCGAAGCTTCTAAAAAATAGATTTAACACTTAAAAATAGAAAAATATCTATAAAAATATAGAATTTTTTCCAACACATTTTAATGTATGTATAAATTCATTTTTTAGAACTTACAACAATAAAAATACAAGACCAAGATGGTTGCATGTCGTGTGTGGAAAGTTACCGAAATCGATTTAGATATTGATTGAATATAGGAATTTCTACATTTTCTAAATATTTTTCCTATTTTATCAGGGTTAAATCCAGTTTTTGGCAGCTTCCAGAGATATTCTCATGAGCTTCAAATATGCTATTTGGGTTATTCGTATCACAATGTATCACTCGAAATTTTCTCGTTATTTTTGGAGGCCAAAAGATAATTTGTATGATTTAAAAACCATTCTTATATTTGTCACATTTGGTTTTGAACTAAGAAAGGCCAAAATGACCGTCAAAACCACTTTGAAGAAGTTCAGGGGGTAATTTGTCCCCTTTCTAAAGAGTTAGTGGTGTATGATATTCGTTTTTCGAGATCAGGGGGTGTTTTATATTTCATGACAATTTTAGGGGTGTGGTAAAATGGACTTTACTCTATGTATAATCAGTGAGGCGTCCTGTTGAATTGCGTCACTGATATGTCGGCATCAGGGACAGGGCCATGGGCCAAGACATTAGTGATGTGATATGACTATATGCATCACTAATCTTACACCAGTGATGTATTTTGTTTTCCGGTCACTAATTTAGGTGTCTCCTTTGTTAATTTCTGACATAGTGATTAGCGCTAACAAGTGAGCACATCCCCTTTTCCCTTGTCCTATGGGGTATGGGCTGAGCTTGAGAAAGCAAGAAACAGCAGCAGAGCAACAGATCATCAACTCTACTCTGACGGCAAGTATTTCCTTACCAGAGTCACCATTGGATATATTCAGCTAGCTGGCTGGAATTCTTCTTCCCATTTACATTGGATATCCTCTCAGGTCTCAGCAAACAGGAGCTCCACCTTTATTCTGCAACCAAAGGAACACATCACGAATTTAAATTATGAAGTATATTTCTGGCTCAAGAGATGGTGAATATTGAACAGTCACTAATGTTTTCCTGCACAACAGGAACATAAAGGCCCTCTCACTTTAGAGGCTACCACTAAACTGAAGAAACAACTGCCCTGGCAATAGACACGGTTGCCGCCTACTTGGTTACCTAATTAAATCCAGGGCTCGCAATGGAGGAACCCATAAGACAAAGGAACCAATAGCATAACTGTCATACACGAAACTGCCGCTTGAGACAAAGGCCGACATTCCTCGCAAAAAAAAATTCATACACCACTAGTTACATAGGCAAAAAAGTTTACAACAAACGGAAACACAGTATCCGAAGAAAAAGGCCGGTCGATGATAGTATCAAGCCTCACACCATGACACCATGTACAGCCAAACCAAATCTTTAGGCACACTGTCCCCCGGTCCCCTTCTTCATTGGTCAAAGCATCTTTCAAATGGCATCAGAGGATTAACTAAGCACGGTAAAGTTTGGAAAATACAAAATTACTGCCAGTACGGTGCTGATCCCGGGTCTGGACGATTAATCCTCCTTGGCTTCCCTGGCTTGTTTTGCTCCAACAGAGAAGAACTCCGTGATGACTTCAAGGGGCATGCCTTTTGTCTCCGGCACCTTCATGTATACAAATACAAGAGCCAGGATACAAACAACACCATATATCCCGAAGACACCAGCGAGCCCGACGGCGTTTAGCATCACGGGGAGTGTGTACGTTACAATGATGTCACCGATCCTGGAGGCGAAGGCGCAGATGGCTATGCAGATGCCACGAACAGTGGTGAGGCACAAAGAATGTTGGGAATAGACCAAAACCCCATGCCGAAGAAGCAGAAATAGGCTATGAGGCTGATCGTAGAGAGTGCAGCATGCACCGTTGTCCCCACATCCACAATGTTAACCACGACCAAGACAACTAGTGCAACTATTAGGATAGGGATTGTCGCAAGCAGAAGAAACCTGTATGAGAAACTAAACAAAAGTATTATTACCGTCTTTACTTACTTTATTTACTAAGAATGTATTTATGCATAATAAATAGTATATCAAACGCAAACTCTCACCTCCTTCCAGACATATCCATGAACCTCATTGCAATGCCAATGCTCGGAAGCACCAATAATGATGTAAAGGCGCTGATAAGAATATAAGCCAAAGATGAGCTAAGGCCAATGTTAGAAAGAAGAACACCAACACCTGCTTGCTCAAGAATTTGATGAGTGTAGTAGAGAACACCACTGATGCCAGCAAACTGCATAAAAAGGATAAAAGTTAATAATCAACATAGTAACATATTGTTAGAAAACTAGCGCGCGGAAGCGACGATTGATCTACCAAAACGATGTATGCGAGATCATAAACAACACCGGAGGCACGATATTTGTCAACGAGGTTCAGCCGCAAGGCCTACATCCCCAGGACATGACTACGGGCGCTCCTCCCCAAAACCGCAACACCGGTCGCTCCGGGGTCCCGGCAATGTGCCGCCTCCCCCTACGAACCTGTCGCTATGTCGTCATGGTTACAACAGCGGTTCTCCTCTCATATTTATGAGGAGCCCGGAATACAAGAGTCCGACACAAACTCTACATCCTACCGCTAATACAACTCCAAGTCCAACGTGTAACCAACTAGTACACAATATTCGACACAAATCCAACAAACTCCACCTTGGCGAATATTCCACCACCATGAAGCCGTTACGTGTGAACCTTCATGTACACCGGACTTGGGTTGTTGACTTTGTAGCTCACGGAGAGCCACCCGATGAGTCTGACCTGGCCTCCGACCCGCCGCCTTCAGAAGACACTACTATCCTTGCAACTTCATCCTTGATGACTCCACCTGTAATTGTGCACCCTTGCAGCTTGTACAGATGCGATTCTGACTTCTCACATGTCCTAACTCCCCGCAGTCATAGCACCGCAACTTTTTCTTTCTCTTCACCGCCTTCTCCTTCTTAAGCTCACCTTTGACCAGCAGTGCATCACCAAGAAGTCCCTCCATTGCACCGTTCTTTCTCCTTTGTTCTCGAGCCAATAACGCTGCAGTAATATCCTCAATTTTGATGCTTTCCTTGCCGTACGTCAAAGTCGTGACCACATGCTCATAAGACGATGGCAGTGAACATAGAAGAATAATTGCCTTGTCTTCATCATCAACTGCCACACCCAGTTGTTCCAGATCCGTGACCATCTGACTGAAAACATTGATGTGCTATGCGAGATCCGACCCCTCCTGCATCTTCAGCCCATACAACTTCTGCTTCAGATACAACTTGGTCGTGAATTGACTTTTCAGTTTCTCCCAGATTTCTTTCGGTGTCTTTAGTGCTATGACATGGTGCATGACCTGGTCAGACAGACATAGCCGCATGGTTGCGGCCGCTTGCGCCTATTTCTCCTACCACTCGTCATCCTCCATCTTTTCTGGCTTCTTCTCCTTCAGGCCCGCCATGATTCCCTGTTGAACCAACAGATCCTTGACCCTTATTTGCCATAATCCAAAGTTGCCAGTGCCATCAAACTTCACCACCTTAAATCTAGTTGCCGTCGACATCTCGTCGATACGCGGTTTGATCGACCCTTGCCGCCGATAACACCGCCCAATCCTTCTGGCTTCTCGTCCGGATCACCGAGCAGACCGTACTTGCTCCTCGATCCCGTCATTCCTGACCAGACTGTTGAAGAAACTTATTGCGTCGATCACCTGAACCCATGCAAAGCCTTCTGTGCAGTCCTCCGAAGCTGCCGACCAACTCCTACAATTCCTCGGCGCAACTTCCGCACTTGAATTAATTTGAGTAGTCGATATACTTCTGGGTTCCCTGCTCCTGCTTTTATGTGCGTGGTACTGACGCCGCCCCTGGCCCTTGTTTCCGAGTCGCACATAGCTGCGTTGCTCCGGTGCTCACCACGTCATGTCCGATCTGAGCTGCACGAACTTCGACTTCCATACATCTCTGTTGGCGTGTGGAACAAGTACCGAGTCCGTTCCGGACCCGTGTGTCCCTGTCCATATTAAATGATGCATGCACTGCCTACGCATGCATACAAACCAACGCCTAGAGCAGTAGGTATAGGAGTCCTTTCTGCCTTGCAGCTACCCTCATACGTGATTTATCTAAGCTCTTGAGATCCTTGCATGTCTATCACAACCACCTTGTCTCCAGATCAACTACACCTATATAGAAAAACTGGCAAGCCACCGCCTTCTTTACAGCACCAAATCCAAATCAATATAGAGAAAATACTTTCTCGATTTACTTGGTTTCTCATCCATCAGGCCACATGCCTTTTTTATCCATATTCGAGTATAGCACTGAGACTCCTGCTGCACCACGACATCTCGTAGCCCCACTGCATCTCTATCCGCAACAAGCCTATGCACTCGCCTCGCCACCCACGACGTCATACCATCTCATTAACGCCGTTGTCTGCGCCCTACTGCCGTGCTCCACTGTATATGCTCCACACGCTGGTCCAGCTACGACAGATGCGCCCTCACGCACCGCCCGTGCATGAGCTGTCATACCATGGCCATTCATATTGCCAACACAATCAGCTCGTCGTGCCACAATATCGCCTTTGTATAACACCGGTCACACCACCTTTCATCATGATGCTCCCACGCTCCGATCTATCCGGCTGTCACCTGCGTCTGGGCACCGGTCTGATCGCAAGCCGAAGCCGCCGCCCCATTCGCGTCGTCTTCAACGGTCACACTGTTGGTCCGATCACCACGCCTGGCCGATCCTTACCAACCACAGCCCGTCAGACGGTCCAAGCCTCCTGCTCGGAGTGTCCAACACCACCAATCGAATCGTCGATCGCACCTTGCACCGCATCGAGCAGTTCCGCGATACCTGTCGAGCATAATCCTCGTACCTCCATGATGATCTCCAAACCATCTATAGATCCAATCTAACCATAGCTCTGATACCAATTGTTAGAAAACTAGCGTGCGAAAGCGACGATTGATCTACCGAAACGATGTATGCGAGATCATAAACAACACCGGAGGCACGATATTTGTTAACGAGGTTCAGCCGCAAGGCCTACATCCCCGGGGCATCACTACGGGTGCTCCTCCCCAAAACCGCAACACCGGTCGCTCCGGGGTCCCGGCAATGTGCCGCCTCCCCCCTGCGAACCTGTCGCTATGTCGTCATGGTTACAACAGCGGTTCTCCTCTCATATTTATGAGGAGCCCGGATTACAAGAGTCCGACACAAACTCTACATCCTACTGCTAATACAACTCCAAGTCCAACGCGTAACCAACTAGTACACAATATTCGACACAACTCCAACACATATTGTATACCACATCTGACAGGGAAAAAGTTAAAGATAAACAAAATTATGTCAACAAACATGAAACACAATGGTGAGACTGGAAACCAATCTAGGGTCCGTTGCCTATATGTGTAACCGTGCTATGCACCTCTATCATTAATCAGGAGGGGTGGCGACTGGCGCACAAGGCCAGGAAGGCCTGTGTGCTAGTACACTCGAGGCCCTAGCCCATAGGGCCTGCTAATGACTCCCTAATCCCTTTGCTAACAGAGACTTTAACCTATACAACCATATTTGGCAAATGTATTCATGAATGTCCTTGCAAATGAATGAGGAGGCGAGATCAACATATTGTTTCCATTCTTTTGATACATACTCCCTCCGTATCGGTAAAGAATGATGTTTTGGACAAGATTTTAGTCAAACATTGGGAATATAAATAATGAATAACTTTTAAGCCATTGAGTTTGGAAATGTGAAAACCATATGAATAGATTTGTCTTAAATTTTTTTTATAAAAGCATACATATATTATTTTTTAATAAATATTTTTGTAAGAATAAGAAGTCAAAGTTACGTTTTGGAGACCGTGTCGTTGTCCTAAACATCATTTTTATCAGTATGGAGGGAGTACGTGTTAATCAAGCTGTGACCTAAACAAGATTGGGCGGTCCAGTATCTCCATTATCTTATTTAATATAACTAGTCTATCAACATGTGCTACCACATGTGTTAATAATTTTGAGAGGCATAATTATTGGAAACTGATTAAAAATTAGTCTGTTGCAAAAAAAAATCACAACTGCCTTCATTACTCTCTCTCTCTCTCTCTTGTTAAATAGTCTAATACAATAACTATATAGGTATGTACTTATCTTTATCCTGTTGTAATAGATTTTAGTTAGCAATTACTCTATATACTTTTTTCATCTAGTACATTAATAGCTTTTTCAGTTCACATTGCATATTCATGTGTCTGACACGTAGATGTGTTCAACTGAACCCTTAGTTGAAGCTATGTATATAACATCGAAATTGATATTATCATCACTTATTCCACACATGTATACGTGGCCTATATGGTGACACACAGATCATGCATGCATTACTTAATTAATTTAGTATTTTATATATTAATAATGGAAACAAGAATAAAATACCCACACAGACTAGCATCCATCTTGTCATCAGGACTCTTTCCTTCTAGGAAACAAGAATAAAATACCGCTGAGTTGCTCATCATAATCTCTAGGCCTCCTAACATTTTCTGGTATGACCAAAGTAGAAATTATAACAAGAAAGTTATTAGCAGAAGTGCAGCACATAGCAGCAAGATGCTTCAATTTAACTATTTTATTTTATGATAGAGCTTTAATTCATTAAAGCTCCATAAGAAATTCTTTTGACGTCACTATAGTGCTAAACTAATTACCAGGTGCCATGTGTTGGGTCATATGGTTAAGCCAAAATAATATAGTATTTGACAAAGCACGACTTGTTCTTTTATGCAGGTTATTTACAAGGGTTCACACCGGACAATGACATGGTTGATCTTACAAAAGGAGGAAAGGAGATTTATGCGACGTGCATGCCGCCTTTTGGAGTATCTGACAATGGAGATTTTTGTCAGGAATGGGTGGAGATTTAGCAATAGATTAAGTTTATGATGAACTTCTTAGTTTTATCTCAGCCATATTCTCTCTTGGCTGTTGAGTGTGTACTATGTGGACGACCGAGTCAACCACTTAGTTTAAACTTGTAATAATTATTGGCCTCATACATCTCACGGTGTAGCAGCCGGGATAGTTTCATTTGCTCGATGAAATAGATTTCTCTTTATCTAAAAAACTAATTACCAGGTGCATTTAGAGACAAAATGTGTAGGATAGTGGAAAAAATATTCTTACCTGTTGCAGGATCTGTATTCCTATGCCAACAAACAGTGCATGCTTCACTCCAGGTTCGAACAGGTCAGCCCATTTTGGACCTTTAGGAACTGCATCCGATGGATGCGCCATTGCAGGACCAGCATTGCTGTAAAGAGCTGGTTGACTCACAAGAGCTGCTGCCTGGACGAACTCACTACCATGAGGGACATCTCCTAGTAATGACAATTTAGAACCCCTCTTGCCTTGTACGCCCTCCTCATGCAAGTAAATACGTTGGAAGCCACCTTCCTTTTGCCCATCTGCACCTTCTCTCTCAGTCCATTTCCATGCCAATTGCCATCCTCCACCAATGCCCATGGTGCTACTTCTTCCCAAAGCACCCATTATACTACCTTGAGGTGCAGCAATCTCCTTCCCTTCCACGCTTGTTGCTTGGCGAGAAATAAGTGGGCTTTGGAGGCTTTCCTCAATGTCATCTCCACCATGGTCTGAAGCATACTCATTGCCTTCCATTTGACTCTCATCCGAGACAGCTTTAGCATGCTGCTGCCCCACAACACTAAACATGCTGCCAAAATTGGGAAACAATGTGCTCCGCATGCTCGAAATTATCTCGGGTGTATTCTCATGGACACTACCAAAAAGTGTGACAACAGGATCCACAAAGGGCTTCCCTTGACTAGCCGTGCTCCCATGTTGAGAACTGAGACCATACACACTTCCAAGTGCACTTTGACCCCGAACAGGTCGAGCAACCCAAGTTAGGCCTTCTTCAGGTCCATAGAGTTTGATCTTCTCTGGATCTGGAGCCAGCCCTTCTTCAGCAAGCTTGTCATCAGGGCGAATGATGTATTCTTCAATATGTGTAACTTTCCCAACACCCAGACCTTCAACCAGAAGAGCCATTTCTCCTGTATAGTTAACCTAAAATGAGTAACCATGGCACAATTGTATAGCTACTACAATCACAATAAATTCCACATATGTTGCAAATTCATACAAACCTGAGACATCTTCCCTTCCCCGCAACCTTTGCAAGACTCTCTTAGCCTCAACCATCCTTCCTTTGGTTACAAGCCACCTTGGTGATTCAGGCAGGTAGAAGACAACCAATGCGAAGTATATAAGCGAGGGGATAGATAGAACCCCAAGCATAATCCTCCAGTCAGGTTTTGGTAAGAGAGACATCCCAAACACCATGCAGCAAGAAAGGAACATCCCACCTGTCGCACTGAACTGTGGAAAAGTGTTCAACAGTCCTCGAATATCCGTTGGCGCAGTTTCGGAGATGTACAAAGGAACAAGTGTGAGAGCCAAACCAATACCGAGTCCATCGATGAGCCTTGCTAGAAGCAAAACATACACGTTTGGTGCCCAGAGCATCAGCCTATGTCCCAAAATCAATACCCAAGGATTCCTCACAAGCTTGTCAATGTAGCGTAGTCACTACGGACCTACCAACCCTATGAACAAGGTAGAACAATATACAAAGCGGAAGCACAACTCAAGAGGTGAAACCAACTGTTGTCTGCCTGGGTCCCGACGGACTGTCCGCACAAAGTTCGCAGACTATCCGGGGACCTGGCGGACTATCCGGCTAAGCAGGGCAGACTGTCCGGGGGTGGCGGACGGTCCGTGAACCCCGATAGACGAACAAAATGAACTGCTACAGAACCCCGCGAGCAAACTCTCTCAAATCCATCACCGGATCTACCAAACGGTTAGAGCTCTTGAGACGAAACTTTGGGGAGGTAGAATGCACTCCAAGGAGATGCTATGCCCCAAAAATCCCAGCCTCTAACTCTCTATAACACGAGGGATCGCGGATCACAAAGAGAATGCCACCACCACGAGTTCATCCGAAAATCATCGAATTGAGACCGATTCCCGGCGTTTGAGGGGGCAAGATCATCTACAAAGAGGCGCAAGGCATTCACCCATGATCCAATCAAACAAATCCGAAGCCAAACAATGTAGAAACGAAGAATCGAGCGAAGCACGAAAATAGCACAAAATGAACTAGGGAAAGAACAAAGAGATTCAACTAGCACAAGTAATCTTCCATGCAACCAGATGTCAGATTCTATACAAGGCTAACAACCTCCCAACATCCATCCGCTTAGATCGACATGAAGCACGGGCTAGCCTAGAGAAAAACAAGAAGGAAATAAACTAGGGTTCCAATTATTAACTTGCCATCTCCTGCACCTCCTATTTATAACAAGTCTCCTGGTGGGGGCTAATGACCATACTACAATCACACTTTAAAACTAAGATACACAACCCTCGGGGGCAATTTTGGAATGCGAAGATATTTCCTTCGGCTGGATACGTCATCCATCCGGCCTTGCTTCCCTCCGACGCAAGCTCCAGGATCCCGCCGCGTGTCCCCCGCTTCGAAGCTTCCCGAACGCGCTCGGATCACCGTCTCCGTCACGTTGGGCCTTCGGGCTCGGTTTTGAGGCCCAAACCGAGAAACCCTCCTCTGATGGTTTTGTGGCCCAACCACCAAACCCCACGTACAAGCTTTGGTTGTTAGCCGCTACCTTGCACCGGCTCAGTCCACGACCTCATCTTGCTCTTCTTGCACGATGCCGACCGCACTCGATCCCGTCAGGCCACCAGGTCCCTCCAACCAAGCCTAGTCTCTCCACTCCTCGGAGGCCACTCTGGCTAGGACCTTTCACGCTTGTTCTTCACCTGCACCAACGCAAACCAAGTCACGTCAAACACCTGCAATACTAGGCCAAGAGTCAGTCCACACAACGTTGTCAATCACTCATCACACTGAGAAGCAACCATCCATCGGTTCTCGGACACACCTGGTCCTCAGTTAATTTGTCAATATTGACATCTAGTTTATTTCGAGAAGCATCCAGGCAGTTTCCTTCAATTATTGTCAATGTTGATTTTTGAATCCTTAGCAGAGTGATTTGATTTTTTTCTGACCGCCCAGTAATTATTGGCTTTCTAGTTCATAATTGATAAAATTTAAACATTTTTACGTGATGCATTGAATCAAAACTTTAATTTTTGGTCGTCCTAGCACCCCCCAGGTCGAGATCCACGCAATATGTCGGCTACAGTTTCAAACGACTCAGAAAATCGACCAGAATGGTGTTCGCGAGCCAGAATTGTTGAGCTGAAGATCGAGCCGACTGCTAGCTCACTGGTACACTGTGCATCCACATCCTTTGGACGAAAGGGACTCCTCACCGGTGAACCCTTGTTATCGTCTCCTATTTATTTATTTGAGGGGCGGACCTAGCTAAAAAAACGAGTGGCGGCCCACTTTGAAGCTACAGTAGTATGCTACAGTAATCTAGTACTAAATTGCACTTTATCTGCTGGTTTCGAGTGGCAGCCTGTGCCGTCACTGCTTGTACGCTGGGTCCGCCGTATATTTCTGGATAAGAGCACCAACAATGTAAAGACCCGACCCCGGGTCTTGAACATGGCCCACAAATGATGTGATGTCAACTGTATTTTCCGCAGCAATGTTTTAGAACCAAGGTCTAGATCCATACATGGGACCCGCACAATAGAAAAATCTACTGCTTCTGCTTCTTTTGCGCAATTTTCACTCGCATGCAGTACAATATGATTTTTTATCGTGTGGAAGCAGCTTCTATGGAAAGGACCTGCATCTTTATGGAAGCGGGTACACAATGTGAAGCTCCTGCTCCTACAGGTGCATTGAATGTATAGAACTGGGTAAGACTCACCCATTACGGAGGCCCTAAGAGTCAAGACCGACAACTGAACCACTCACTCCATGGCACCTATGCATCTCCTCTTTATTTACTTCCCAGTTCCCACGAGACTTGCACGGTCCAATCTCTTTTCCCCGAATTGAACCACTCCCCCAAGGCATGTTTGGTTGGGGTGGGCTAAATTTTAGCCCACTCTTTGACCGCTAATTAGAAATATTAAATAAAGTAATTTATAAAACTATCTTTACAATCATTGGGCTAATTGACGAGATAAATCTAACAAGGTCTTTAACCGCACGATTAGAAGATGATTACTGTAGCATTACCATAGTAATTTATGGACTAATTAGGCTTATTAGATTTGTTGCGCAAAGTTACCTTTATCTGTGAAAAAATTTTGTAAGCAGATTTTATTTAGTACTTTGTGAATGTAAGATTTCTTGGGGTTAATTTTTAGCCCGGAGGAACCAAGATGCCCCGTCGCATGTTTCGTCGCTCACGATGGGTCACCAAATGCGGCTTCCCTGCTGGCGGCCTCTGGGAATACCACAATGGTACACGTGTTCGTTGCACCCTGTAGCGACAACGGTCAACAACCACCTTTCAGCAGGTATTTTTTTTCTCCTTTAGCCTCGTCACCAGCCCCGACCAATCAGCCTGTGCTGTGCACCTTTTTGTCGTTGCCCGAAACTTTTGAACGATTGAATCTTGGGGACGAGGTATGTTGGAAGATCACCAATATCGTAAATCTTGAATCTTTGGCTTGCACGAGGGTAGAAAGGCTGCAAAGGCCTCGACTGGAGCTTCCGTGAGTAAAATACGACACCGTGTTCTCTAACGTATGTCTGCATTAACCCTTCCCTATGCTTAAGCATTGTATTTACCTTACAAATGACAATGTAGGTAACGGACAAACCTTACAAATAAGACATTAAGGTTGGGACTTATGGAATTTAGGGGCTTGGCCCATTAAAGCCCATGAAGAAATTCCTAAATTCCTAAATAAATCTCAAAGGCCCATATGTGCATGAGGAAGTGGTGGATGGGTGCAACCTTTAGTTGAGAGGAGGGATGACCAACTTAAATATGGAAGTTGTCTCCACTCCTCCAAGCTATGTGTGTGGGGAGAAAAGGGAAGCTCCACACGCGCTCGCTCGCCTCGCCGGACGGGGCGAGGCGCAGGCGCACGACGTCTGCGTGATTGGTCCGCCGAAATCGGCCCCACACACATAGTTTGTGGCTGGGTGCATGATTGCAAAGTTGCCCCGTTCGTGGAGGAACTTCGCCACTGCTCTGAAGCATAAGAGACAGGAGATATCGGTTGACAACCTGATAGCGTCTCTTGATGTTGAGGAGAAAGCTCGGAAGAAGGATACTACTGAGAAGGGAGATCAAGGTCAGTCCAGTGCATGATTGCAAAGTTTTCCCTACTATCAACAAGAATCTTGTGAGCGGGTCGGTCCTTTGTAAGGACGGGTTTAAGGTAGTTTTAGTGTCCAATAAATTAGTCGTGTCGAAACATGGACAATTCATTGGTAAATGTTATGATTGCGGAGGCTTGTTCCGCTTTTCCCTTTCAGAGTTTTGTAATAAGTCGGTGAACCATATTTGTGGCGACGCTAGTATTGATGCGAGTGTTTGGCATTCACGTTTATGTCATATTAATTTTGGTTTGATGTCTCGACTTTCCAGTCTATGTTTAATTCCGAACTTCACCATTGCCAAAGGTTCTAAGTGCCATAGCTGTGTGCAATCGAAGCAACCTCGGAAGCCTCATAAAGCGGCCGAGGAGAGACACTTGGCACCTCTAGAACTCATACATTCTGATCTGTGTGAGATGAATGGTGTGTTGACAAAAGGTGGAAAGAGATATTTCATGACATTGATTGATGATGCGACTAGATTTTGCTATGTTTATTTGTTGCACACTAAGGATGAAGCGTTACACTACTTTAAAATTTATAAGGCCGAAGTTGAGAACCAACTTGAGAAAAGGATCAAACGTCTAAGGTCTGATCGTGGTGGCGAGTATTTTCCTAAGATCTTTGATGAGTTTTGTGAGGAACATGGTATTATTCATGAGAGGACGCCTCCCTATTCGCCCGAGTCAAACGGGATTGCCAAGAGGAAAAACCGCACGTTGACTGACTTGGTTAATTCCATGTTGGACACTGCTGGTCTATCTAAGGCATGGTGGGGGAGGCTGTATTGACTTCAATGTACCTATTCCAAAGAAGCGCAAGTTGGGACCTAAGACAGTGGATTGTGTCTTTCCTAGGATATGCAAAGAGAAGCATTGCTTATAGATTTTTAGTAGTTAAATCTGAGATACCTGATATGCATGTTGATACTATTATGGAATCTCGTGATGCAACATTTTTTGAGAACATATTTCCGTTAAAAGATATGCATAGCATTTCTAGATTTTCTACTGAGATAACACCTGAACCTCCTGTACATGTTGAGACTTATGTGCTAGTTGAGAGGAGGGATGACCAACTTAAATATGGAAGTTGTCTCCACTCCTCCAAGCTATATGTGTGGGGAGAAAAGGGAAGCTCCACACGCGCGCGCTCGCTCGCCTCACCTCGCCGGGCGGGGCGGGGCGGGGCGAAGGGCGCGGGCGCACGACGTCTGCGTGAATGGTCCACCGAAATCCGGCCCCTCGCCTTGCATGGGCGCGGTTTCCTTTTGCTGTTTTAATTTTGTGGTTTCCTTGGCTATCAAGTCGGCGAGATATACAGAGTCCTTATCAGTTTAGAGATCGTGGGCTACCGCGGCAAGATATACGGAGTCCTTATCGGTTTAGAGATCGTGGGCTACCGCTTCCCTATATAACCGACCCGTCGGCTTCTGCCAAAAGATCATCTAATCGAGCTAAGGTTTCTACGCCGCCGCTCTAGTCCTACTCCATCCCGATCGCCGGCGTGCACTGACGAACGGGAGAGCAGGTCTCCGGAACCCTTCGTCCTTGTGATCCTGCACCGGGAGAGGGTGAATAAGGTTTTTGGGAAGCGCTCCGCGCGACTGCTCCAAGTCTTGCATGATACATTTAGTTCGTACCATGATTAATATTGTTCGGATTTTGATCAATATATTGCCTATATTTCCAACAATCCAAAAACCTTATTATAGGCAATCTGTTGATATGAGGACTGGTTTTGTCGATGCGATGAAGCCTGATAAGTTCAATGGTGTGAACTTTAAGAGGTGGGCGGCTAAGATCCGTCTTGGGCGCGGTTTCCTTTTGCTGTTTTAATTTTTTGATTTCCTTGGCTATCAAGTCGGCGAGATATACGGAGTCCTTATCGGTTTAGAGATCGTGGGCTACTGCGGCGAGATATACGGAGTCCTTATCGGTTTAGAGATCGTGGGCTACCGCTTCCATATATAACCGACCCGTCGGCTTCTGCCAAAAGATCATCTAATTGAGCTAGGGTTTCTACGCCGCCGCTCTAGTCCTACTCCATCCCGATCGCCGGCGTGCACTAACGAATGGGAGAGCAGGTCTCCGGAACCCTTCGTCCTTGTGATCCGGCACCGGGAGAGGGCAAATATGGTTTTTGGGAAGCGCTCCGCGCGACTGCTCCAAGTCTTCGCCACGGCTCGTCTTCCGCCAAGGTCCGGCGCTGTACGAGCTCATCGTCTGCAACGCCGATTGCTGCGCCCCGTCCACAACTTGAAAGTCGCTCCTTCAACACTCGTTACCACGGCTGCGCCAGCGCATCCACTGTACGTACGCCGTGTTCAGATCTATTTCTACATCATGTTTTATGAGTTAATCATGATGATCTTGATGGTTACTAGTATATTAGAGTGTTGCATGCTACATTTAGTTCGTACCATGATTAATACTGTTCGGATTTTAATAAATATATTGCCTATATTTCCAACAGTGACCTGACCCTGGCTACGATCACGCCGGTTAACTATGACAAGCAATTGGTAGCGGATGAAACATTATCGGTTGCCAATATATGTTTTTAATGGACTTTATTTACGTCTGTTACCAATTTATGCACCATTGGCAACGGTTGTCTCTTTCGTCCATTACGAATTTATCGTAATTCCTAATGTACTCTTTTTGTTCTTTCATTATCTTTGTGTTTTCCCCGGCGTATAAGATGCTGCTCCCGATGCAAATTGACAAGTCCTTAGTTCAACTCCTCTCCCGATCCTACCCCTAGGCGCCGCCTCCTTTGAGCATAGTAGCAGTGGATCTACCCTAGCGCCGCCTGCTCCACCCCCCCTCCCCCCTAACCATGCCATTGTGGCGAACTCTACCTCCTCGGTCCAACGCTGGTCCTCACCAACCCTGGGTGCACCGCCAGTCTTCTCTGACCCCGGTATTGGGGCGGGGGACTCGTCCTCCCCCATCAGGACCACCCTGACACCAGTGCGGTGCAGATCCTCTCTGACTCTTGCCCCAACGCAGCCACCACATCCTCCCCTTCGATCCCTGACACCAACGTGAAGTGACATCCTCCTCCCCCCTCCCCAACACCAGCGCGGCGGCCTCCTCCAACCCTCTCTGAACATGCACTTCTCTGATCCAATATGTAAGTTGCTCCTCCCCGTTCTCATGCCCAATGGATGTGCTATATTTAGATATAAATGTTCAATTCTTTGATTCATGGATAGATTGTAAGGTGGAAATGCCCACCATGTGAATAAGCATATTGTCCTTTAATCGAATAAAGATAGAAAAAAATAGTGAGTAAACATACACATATTAGAAAGATAATAGTTCAAGGTTTAGGAATTATTCTTAATCACTTGCTGGGTATTCCCAGCTTACAATGTTAGATATAGTGCCTTCCATGTAGTACTTTTCTTTGATGTATTACTTCCTTTTGATTTAAAAAAGTGATTACCATTGAAATCTTCAAGGGGTAATACTACAAAAGAAATTTTGTTTATGTGTTTGCCTTAAATTCATTGCTTTTAAGCCTTACAAATCATTGTCTATGATCTATTTAAATTGATTAGAAAGTTTAAATTTCAATTAGATCCTAGAAAATTTATTTAAGCGCCTCAATAAATCCTAGAAATTCAGAAAGTTGATAAATACTTTATTGTGATGAATTTTAGGGCGTTACTTGTCATCAAGTAACACAATCCGTAATCCGCGGCACAGCGAGCGGCTAGAAAATTGGTGTGGCGTTGCAGTGCCTGATAACTTCCCATTACCGGAAACAACATAGTTATTATGATCCTTGCCGATTCATGTATTTTACAAAAGATATTTAGCTCAAACCAACTCTTCAGTGAAATTGTGAAAACCTTTCTAAAAAGCATACCTATATATGTTTTTAAAAAAAAATTGAAACCCCTAAACTATACAAAGCCGTCTAAACAACCCCTGAACTACTCAAAACCATATAAATAACTCCTGATCTATTCTGACAAAATATCCTGTTATACGGTGAGGAGTTATATGAATCAACATCTAGTTTAGGGGTAAAATAGATTTTTAAATTAGTTCCTGACACGTCACTGGCCGTCGTGCCAGTTTGGCATGTCACGTTATTAGCAAAATGAATATGATTAACCACTTCAAGGGGTTAGTTAACTGGTTTTGTTAAAGTGAGGTGTTAATAGCTATTTTTGTAGTTGAGGGGGTGATGTAGTTCCCTCTCCTTAAGGAGAAAATTCCCTCAATGACAAAAAAATGAGACTCACTTCTCTCAGTGTCATAAATTCTTGCAATTTTCAATTACCGTCATAAAAATTATAACATTTTCCTTTAGTGTCGTTCTGTCACCATTTCCATCCATGTGATGTTAACTAAGGTGGGAAAAAGACAAATTTGCCCTTGACCCCACCTGTCAATGCCCAGCTCCCCTTTCTCCCCTTGTTTTCTTTCGCACACGAGTAGATGCAGCGGGAGGGCGGGCGGCGGTGCTCGGCGTGGAGACGGAGGCAAGGCTCGGCATGGGGAGGGCTGTGGCTCTCGGCGCGGCAGGCGGTTATCGCCGCGTGGCATGGGGAGGCGATGGGGCTCACCATGGGGGGAGGCGCGGGCAATGGCGAAGCGAGCGGCGGTGGCGCTACCCCGGTGAGGGCACGGGCGGCGGCGGCCCCGGGCGAGCACCGGCTCCATCCTTGGCGCCGCGCACGGGTGGTTCTAGCCTCGGCCTCATTGCGGGCGGCAGCCCCAACGCTGCCACGGGCGCGCACCGGCTGCAACACATGTGGCGTCCCTGGCCCCGACGTGTGCGGCGAGCCAGCCCGGACCTCAGTGCGGGCGCGCAGGGGCGAGGGCGGCAGCGGCCTCGGCATGGACGCGATTGGCCCCTGGCGGTTGCCCGCGTAGGAAGTGGCACCGGCCTCCGCGCTGGCACCGACGGTCCTTTTTTTCTCTGTTTTCCTGAGAGAGATGAGAAAGAGAGAGATGCAGCACTGATGGGTGGGGCCATGGATAGGGAGGGGCAATATTGTCTTTTCACATGATGCTTAACAGTGTAGAGATGGAAATTTGAATGGAATGGCAATGAGTGGACAAATCGAAACTTCTATGACACTGAAGGAACTTTGTAAAAATATGTGGCAGCGAGAGAAGTCATAAATTTTTCTATAGAACTGAGGGAATTGGCTCCTCCATAAGTCAAGGGTTATATAGACTTTTTTCACACATGATTTGATTATTTTCAAAACTAATGGGGTATATATCATCCGCCCATACAAAACTGATGATCCCTTTATCCATCGGGATGCATAAATCAGTTAGCAAGCGGTTAATAAGGCTTTCCCAGGAGCTTTCATCAGCATACCAGATTATAAAGTACATGATATAGTGTCTCCTTGTCGAAGACCTTTACCTGCCTTGATAGGAAGAACAAAAAAAAGTAATCCAAAACTGATGATCGCTGCATCCATCTAGGCGCATAAATCAGTTAGCAAGCACTTAATAAGGCCTTTCCCAGGAGCTTTGATCAACATACAGGTTTATAAAGTAGAGGATGGTGTCTCTCTTGTCTAAGACCTTTACCTTCCTTGATAGGAAGAACAAAAAAAAGGTATCAATATGACGACAGACCAATCACAGTCCCAATCTACAGAAACTTGAGTGTCCCCATACACCTCCAAGGATCACCATCAATAATGATGGGTACACTCAAGTAGGTGAAAGTCCGAAGAAGCGTCCTCCTTTGACCGGAATTGGAGGTGTCACCCCTAGGATTGCCCATCAACTATAGAAAACATGTTGTTGATTGTCAGAAAACAAGAAGGGAGGAGTGCCCACTTATCTTTGCTAAGGATGCCTCTCTTGACTATCGATTCCACACTCATTTTCATGTGGACTTCTATTTCTCAGTGCGACATGCGGTGGATTGATTGGGAGTATATGAAAAATAGTAGTCATCCGACGTGGGATCTAGTGATTGACATTTGCAAGCAAAAGGGAGTGTACGATCTCATGGGTTTTCAATATGATTGGAATGAGGAGATTGTGCTTCAGTTTTATGCCACTATTTATCACAATCCAAACAAGAAGACAATCTATTGGATAATAAAAGGAACTTGGTATGAGGCAACCTTCAAGGATTTTGCTCACCTTCTTGGATTTGGATGTGCTGATTGGGAGAAGCCCTCCGTGTTTAATGCTCGGACTCTTTACAATGATGAGATTCATTTCATGTATGAAGGCGGAACTGAAGCCGATGGATATATCACTAACTTGTAGCCCTTCTTTCACTACATGAACAAGATTCTTCGGGCTACTCTGACGATCAAGAAAGGAGATGGTTCATCAGTTCTTGATCTAACAAGGAATCTCCTTGCCCGTCTTTGTCCTGATGGTGATGATTTCAGTGTCTCAGACTTCATATGGAATGAAATCATAGATGGTGCTTCGGACTCCGAGCGTTGCCTCCCATATGCTCCTTATCTGATGTACTTGATTGAGACTACCACCAAGACGACTTATCCCAAAGATCACTCTCATAAGCGTCTTTGGATCGTGAAAAAGAGAGGTACAACTCCACCTCCACCTCCTAGGACTACGAGAAGATCAAAAAATCCTCCTCATGCTGAGTCCTCTAGAGCCGCTGCAACTAGGACGGCTGGTGCTTCACGTGCCACTCATGGACCACCGCCTCCTCGCCCCAAGAAGAACAAGGTGATGAGAGCTTTCCGTGCCTTGTTTCAGATTTGCAAGAACAATGCAATTGAGATCAACAAGAACCAAAAGGGGATCAAAGAGCTCCAAGCCCATGCTGGTCTTCCTCACTCACCCATTCGTGAGCTCCATGTGTTTGAGGACCCATGGTTGGACTTTGAACAAGATGAAGGGGGTCCTTCTAGTCCTCCCGCTGCTGCTGCTCCTTCTCGTCGCTCTCGTCGCGCTTTCACTCGCCATGATGAAGAAATTGAGACTGATGAAGAAGAGGAGCCCTATAGGGGAGTGGAGTCTACACCGACGAGGATGATGACGGTAATGAAGATGATGATGATGAAGCCACTCCTTGATGATGTTGATCTACTCTTTCATGTTCTTCTTCTTTTCCTTTTTGGTGTTTGACGCCAAAGGGGGAGAAGAATTCTATGTCACATCGTCTTGTATCTTAAATTTCTATGCATGTGTGCTACTAAACTAAGTGTGCTGTTGATGAGGACATGACACCCTTGCATATGTCCATGAGTGGTGCATGGGGTGGAGAAGAATGAGACCAACAAGGTTTTCCAAGTGAAGAAGAAGGCCCGAGGCTAATCCGATTCGAGTCCCCAAGGTGGAGGCCCAAAGAATCTCAAGTTCGAGTCCACCTCTGAGTACAGGAGCAGCCCGCACTAAATTCATCGCCCAGGTCGCATACTGGCTTCGTTTTTGACGTTCTACATATGCTTGGAAATCTAAGGAGATAAGCTTTCCAATTGCACTAGTCCCACCTCAAAATTCCATCGAAGTCATCGGGAATCGTCAAAACAAGTAGACGTCCAGAATCTGCCAGGGTGCTGCGCCGCCATCTTTTGGGCCGTTGGCCCGTGTATCGTGTTGGGGTCCATTATGGATGTGGTTAGGGGGTTATGCACGCCCTAACCCTCATATAATCAGTAACCACCGCCAAATTAGGGTTTGGGTTTTGCTTAGATTAATCTGTCGAGAATAGTTTCGCCGTTATCAGTTTATAACTCCATCTTTTGATCTTAATCATACATCTGCTGTGTCACTTCATATTGAGAGCTGCTTCTTTCTTGTTCTTGCTTGTGTTCTTCATTTGGCAGACAGGGATTAGCGTTCTTGGCGAGGTCAATCGGGTTGTGACACAATTGATAACCAGAGGAGTTGTGGTGCTAAGATTGCAGGGTTCGAGTTGCTGACTTGAAGCCAGATCGGTGTGTTGCGTTCCGCCCCAAACGAGTTATCCAATGCCTGATGGAAGATTCGGAGCCCTAGTCCCCATCAACTGGTATTCAGAGACAGGTTTACCATCAGGTTCACATCAGTTGTACCCCTTTGTTGTTCAGTTTGTTCCATTGTCCTACAACTCCAGAAAATTGCCCCACAAAAATATTTGTTCATTGTGTTTCTGTTGTCCTATAACCCCTTTGTGCCTTGCAATTTTTCTTTTTAAATTGCTTTTCTGAATTTTAGTCCCTCGTTGTGTCGTTGTGTTCAACATGTCTAGGTGTCATTATTGGTCTTTAGTGTCATGAGTGCTAGTAGAGCGTGAGGATTTTTTTCCCATAATGATTTTTGCTAGATCCCCATATTTGTTGATGGTGTTGTTACACCAGAAAAAAGTGTCTTGTGTTGTGCCAAATATTAATTCATTGTAATCATTGTTTTGTGGCACTCTATGATTTAACAAAAAGGAATAGAAAGAGGCAAATGTGCTGAAAAAAGCCGCATCATTAAAAAAAGAAAGAAGAAAAAGGAGATATAAAAGAAAAAAATTTAGAAGTGCTTGCATCCATTGTGTCCCTATGTATAGTTGTATTGTTACTTGCTTGAACTAGGTCCAAGACGAGTTTAGGCCGGCGACATAGACTAGCTTAAGACTAATTTTTAGTTTTACAATTTATGAATTGAATTATTGTTTAAACCTTGCTACCATATATTTGCCTCCCAAGCTCCACATACATACTTCAGATCAGTACAGCGAATGACCCTTGAAATCTTGGTACTACTTCCTCACAGGTATCTCGAACTAGCTACCGGTTGACCCGTCCACTGCTTTGCGTTGGTAAGAACCTTGTAAGAGCTTGGTAAGACGTGTGAGAGTGTGTATCCACCAACACAAATAATAGCTCATAGAGATTTATTTTGATCAAAACCAAACAACAGTTTCTGTTTGAAGTCTAAATTGCACGAAATCATAGCACAATTGCTTGCAGGGATGGAACAAAAGAACAAACTACAACTACATATAGCCGGCAGTCATCAAGGTATGAGAGGTAAAATTACCATACCAACCTACTCTGGATCTTATGATGGAGACAAATATCTTGATCGGGAGATGACTGTAGAACATGTGTTTAATTCCCACATAGTTCCTGAGATACACAGAGTTTAACAAGCTACAAGTGAGTTTAAGGATTTTGCCTTTATTTGGTGGTACGGGCTAGCTGCAACTAATGCTTTACCTAGTACATGTGAACAACTTAAAGAAGCAATGCGTGATCGTTTTATTCCTCTTTCTTATAAATGTGACTTGCTTAGAAAAATGCAGCGCTTATTGCAGAGCAATATGTCTGTTTAGGAATACTATAAAGAGTTTCAAAAGTGTAGAATATGTTGTGAAATTAAGCAATATGTAGAAGCAACAGAGAATAGATTCTTACATGGTCTTCGAACTGAAATTCAGAATATTCTTGTAGATCACTCTTATAGTGCTCTTGCACAATTATTTGAACATGCTTGTATGGTTGAAAACCAACTTTTAGGTGATGATAATGTGTCAAAATTAATTGCACCTATTTGCCAAGATGAGGTACAATATTTGGAGGAGAACACCATCCCTTTTCTTGTCCCTAACATTTTGCAGCATATACATAATGAAGATAGCCATACAAATGAATAGGATTTTGATAAAATTTTCATGTAAAAGCTCTCTTGATGTGCTGAATTTGCCATCCAATGATGCAAATAATGCTATACTAGAACCTTCTCTTGTATTACCTTTGTCACAAGTAGAGAAAAAACATGATACTTTTGATTTGAAGCAACATACATGTGCTGAAATAATTTTATTATGCCGATTACTTGTGCACATGACGAACTGAAATTATTATCTTCTTTAAACACTTTGGGTTTTGTTGAGTTAGATACTTTATGTGCTCTTAGTAGTTTGGAAGAGAAATTTAGATGCGCTGAGTTGCCATGGTTATCTACCTATACATATCATTTTATTGGCAAATATAATTATAAAGGAGAGTATATGGTGCATCGAGTCTATATTTGTACAAATCTGAAATCTCCTTTTGATGTATAAGATTGTGATCAACTAGATTGTCCCTCTAGTTTTACTATACCGAATCGGGTTCACTCTCAAGAAGGGAAGCATTGTTGGCTGCTACCTATGTGTGCTAGTGCTGATTTTTCTTGCTTTGAACAGATATTAGCGGTTATGCAACCATCTATGCCTGCATTGCATTTTGTTAGTGTTAATCTTTTGCAGGATAGTGTTGGAAAAGATCGTGTGCGTTTCGATCAAGGGGCCTACGTATTTGCTGACAACTCTATAGGACAAGATACTTTGGAGATTGGAAATATGGTCATGTCACTCCCCACAATATTCTCAGTTCCCATATTTTCCGCAACCTCGTGTTTCTTCATGTTGTACTAGGCCATCTTAGAGCACAAACGACGCCGAGGACGACTTTTCATCAAGAAGGGGAAGATGATGATGACATGACACTCATGCATATGTCAATGAGTGGTGCATGGGGTGGAGAAGAAGGAGACCAACAAGGTTTTCCAAGTGAAGAAGAAGGCCCGAGGCTAATCCGATTAGAGTCCCCAAGGTGGAGGCCCAAAGAAACTCAAGTTCGAGTCCACCTCGGAGTACAGGAGCAGCCCGCACTAAATTCATCGCCCAGGTCGCATACAAGCTTGGTTTTTGGCGTTCGACATATGCTTGGAAAGCTAAGGAGATAAGCTTTCCAATGGCACTAGTCATCAGGAATTGTCGAAACAAGTCGACGTCCAGAATCTGCCAGGGTGCTGTGCCGCCATCTTTTGGGCCGTTGGCCCATGTATCGTGTTGAGGTCCATTATGGTCATGGTTAGGGGGTTATGCACGCCCCAACCCTCATATAATCAGTAGTCGTCGCCACATTAGGGTTTGGGTTTTGCTTAGATTAATCTATCGAGAACAGTTTCGCCATTATCGGTTTGTAGAACCCCATCTTTTGATCTTAATCATATATCTGCAGTGTCACTTCATATTGAGAGCTGCTTCTTTCGAGTTCTTGCTTGTGTTCTTCGTTTCGCAGGCAGGGATTAGCCTTCTTGGCTGGGTCAATTGGGTTGTGACACGGTTGATAACCAGAGGAGTCGTGGTGCTAAGATTGCAGGGTTCGAGTTGCTGACTTGAAGCCGGATCGGTGTGTTGCGTTCCGCCCCAAACGAGTTATCCAACGCCTGACGGAAGATCGGGAGCCCTAGTCCCCATCAGATGTGGGTGAACTCTATGTATTAGGGCTTGTTAAAACTGCTACATATCTCTTATGGTTGTGCTAGAACTTGATAAAATAGGCTGTGGTGACTTGTTCTTTTTCTGCCTCCAGTATTTATCGGAAATTTCCGGTAACTGGCGGAAATTTCCAGCAAATGCGACGAAAATTTCTACTAGTTCCATCTAAAATTTCCGGTAGAAGTGTTGTGTACCTTCTTTTGTTATTTGTGCTATATCATGCCATATGTACTCTGTTCTTTCCATCTTTCTAAGCTATTGTATGCAATACTCTTGAGAATTTTCTGCAAAATATGTGCATAAGCATTTGAGGCTTCTAAAAGTTGAACATGCACATATTTAGGGGGAGCCTCTTAAAATTTCTTGGATACAATACTTGATGATTATTGATATCTTGTGAGACCAAATTTTAACTTGCTAGGTAGCTTGATCCTCTTGATGCGGCTAGAGAATGAAAAGGGGGAGATTGAAAGTGCATCTAGGCATTTAATCAATTTTGGTGATTAATGATAATAGAAATTTGGATATATTGTGTTCATTGAGATGTGCAGGTGTAAATCAAAAAGGAAAGAAAAAGAAATGAGAAAGGAAGGTGCCCAATTCTTATCTCTTTGATGGTAGATGCTATTGAAGAATTTAAATTTCATTTTTGATTTGAATTTGAGTATAGGACCACCGTACTATCAAGGGGAACAGGTAATCATAAAATCATGTGACTTTGATGATCAATCCAAAACATATAACCTATCCCCAAAGCCATTACACTCCAAAACATATAATTTCAGCTTGTGCTGTTGTGCACCGGAAATTTCCAGTATCCACCGGAAATCTCCGACGTCCATCGAAAATTTCCGGTGACCACCGTAGAACTCTGCAGTTGTGTGTCCATTGATTTTCACCGGAAATTTCTGGTGTCTAGAGGAAATCTCCGGCAAATGCGACGAAAATTTTCGGTGATCTTGTCGGAAATTTCCGGTATTACTCGCCCAACGGTCACATTTATGAGTGGGCTATATATACCCACTCCCACTCCACATTATTGTGCTCTTGGCTCATTTGATAAACCCTAACCTCTCTCAAGCTTCCAAGAGCGCTCCTAAGACTCCTTGCTTCGATTTCCAAGTGTGTAGTGGTGTGTTGGTTGAGGGACTTGAGCTAAGTGATTCAAGTTTCGTTCTCTCCCCTTGTTGAGGATCAAGTTCGTGATTCTTCAGTGACTTTGTTTGTTACTCTTGGGGTTTCATCCCCTATGCGGTTAGGCGTCAGTGAGAGCATCCAAGCCAAGCTTGTGGATCTGCCTCAGAAGTTTGTATCACTCATCCTTCGTGGATTTGCTAGTAAGTGCGCTTAGCTCCTTTGTGGTGACTAAGTGGAGGAGAGTGGCTTGGAGTTGATAAGCCCGCCTTTCGTAGGCCCTCATCGGAGACGTAGCTTCCTTTGTGGAAGTGCACTTTGGGTTAAATCTTGTGTCTTCGTTGTGTTTGTTGTTCTTTGTGTTCATCTAGTTCATCATGTTCTTGCAAGCTATTTCATACTTTTATCCCGATCTATATATTAGTGAAGTGCTTGCTGCAAGTAAAGGTTCCAGAGGGTTATTTACTTCCATAGCAATATAGTGATTCATATAAATTGTTGTTGATTACTCTTATTCACCTTGTAATCTAGTTCACGAGTATTCACCGAACATTTCCGGTAGCAAGCGAAAATTTCTGGTGGCTACCGGATATTCCGGCCCAGCTAACAGTTTGCAAAGTTATTTTTTATAATTTTCAGTTGCGCTTATTCAACCCCCCCCCCCTCCTATAGGCCTAGTGTTGATCCTATCACTACGAGAAGAGGTAAGGCGTCTCGTAGAACATATTGTGCTTGTCACACAGGTGTAGTCGCATGAGTCCAAGTAGAAACACCACAAGGGGCACACTTTCCAAGAGCTACTGTCAAAGCCATCATGAGTACACCTCAGGCAAAGAAGGAAGATCCCGGAGTACCCATCATTTAGTGCGCGATCTGGAATCGTCGCATTAATGATGCACCCTGCGACTTGGGAGCCAGCGTAAACATCTTGTCCAAGGTACTATTTAAGAAATTACGCTATTCCACGTTGTCTCCTACAAATGCCCAGGTACAATTGGTGGACTCGATGATCCGCTATCCCGAGGGCGTGATCGAAAATGTGCCGGTCCGAGTATGGGGACATTACGTCTCTACGGACTTCGTTGTCCTTGACACGGGGAGCGACTATTCGTTTCCCCTTCTGTTGGGCCGGCCATCCTTGAACACTGCCCAGGCTAGGATTGTCGTGGATACAAGAGAAATCCTATTCCATTTCAACCGGACCCCGATATCCTTTCCATTCCGACCTCGGGAGAAGGAGACAAAGCCTCTCACACTGGAGCAGAAAAGTGCCGAGTGTTTCCTAAAAGCACTCCTCAGTGGGGAGCTAGAAATACTCGATGGAGAGCAGTTCGAGTGGGAAGAGCTGACAGGACCAAAGTGCGCAGAAGAAATCGACCTCCTCGTAAAGAGACACGAGGAAGATCAAGCCCTCTGGAATTCTCCAGAGCAGCCGATCCCACCACCACCGACACAGAAGAAGACCAACAAGGTGTGGCAAAAGAAGGTTGCATCGTCCGAACCACCCACTCCGGGATCAGACGATGACAAAATCAACTGAAGACAGGAGGAGTCCCGCTCACGGACTTTAAACACGAGCTCTCACAGTGAGGAAATCCGGTATTTATCTCATGTTTCCCTTCACAATTTTATTTTTCATCATTGCATTTGCATGTTTCCCTTTCTAAAATAAATGAACCACTTGTGCAATTAATTTGAAAGAGAGTAGAAAATTACAAGCATGGTAAAAAATAAATGGAGAGCATGCTGAATTATATTGGAATTGGGTACATTTTGTAACTCCCATCATTTTTACCATTTTCCAAAGTGCTCCATTTATGTCTTGTCATCACCAACCAGCACAAAACATGTCCACCACGCTCCACATGGCTGCACACTCATCAATTATCACAAAACATGGCAGCATGGGAGTGACTCCACTAACTTCCACTTTGGTCATGTCAATTTTGCATCCTACCTACCAAAAACCACCAAAGTGCCCATGCTGTAGTGTTGGACCTAGGCCAAATTTTTGTGCTGGTGGGAGGCAAAGTGGGTAGCACCCACATGCCTGGTTTGGGCCAACCAGGCCAGTTCGGCCGAACCAGGGGGTGCCCTCCCCTTTGCCTATAAATGCTAGCCATTGCTTGCTTGCTTCTTGCACCATCTCATTCTAAAAAATTTCCACTAGAAGCTCTCTCTCTCTCAAGTTCTTGCTCAAGTTATCCTTTTGTTCTTGTTAAAGTTTGGTTCGCATGCATTGTTAAAAAATCACAAAAATGTTTTGCTTTTCTTGATCTTTGTGCTGAAACTTGAGCGTATTTGTGGTGGTTTCCAACACCGACAAGAATGACTAACTTTTTTGTGGTGGTTCTTCATCCCCGCAAGAACGACTAACCCTCTCGAACGACTGACTTGTTTTGCTTGTGCTAACCTCATATATTAAGTCCTTCGGGTAGTCGTGGGGCGCTAACGTTTTGCAGGTAACATGTCGAAGCTCTTCTCCACGTTCTGTCGCTCTGCCCGGCTAAGCAAAGCGCTCGGGCGACGATGATGCTGGGAGCTCCCCAGCACCGTCCCATGGTTCGAGCCGGATTGAGGTGGACAAGCTAGGAGCTGCCAGCTTGGGCAGAGGCTCTGCCTCACACCTAGTTCGGCAGCTATTGGACGAGAGCAACATCGTTCTCCGGACGGACTGGGAGTGGGAGGTCTTCAACCTGCTATGCCTAAAAGAGTTCGAGCTTACCCGCGTCTTCGAGCAATACTTGCTCGTAAGAACGGGTATGAATGAAGAATTTCTGGAGGTGTTCAAGGCCGTTGGCAAGAGCAACTTCTGGCACATCAATGAACCGGGTTCGTACCTCCTCACCCTCGAGTTTCTTTTGACTCTTGCTTCCACTTTGGTCATGTCAATTTTGCATCCTACCTACCAAAAACCACCAAAGTGCCCATGCTGTAGTGTTGACCTAGGCCAAATTTTTGTGCTGGTGGGAGGCAAAGTGGGTAGCACCCACATGCCTGGTTTGGGCCAACCAGGCCAGTTCGCCGAACCAGGGGGTGCCCTCCCCTTTGCCTATAAATGCTAGCCATTGCTTGCTTGCTTCTTGCACCATCTCATTCTAAAAAATTTCCACTAGAAGCTCTCTCTCTCTCAAGTTCTTGCTCAAGTTATCCTTTTGTTCTTGTTAAAGTTTGGTTCGCATGCATTGTTAAAAAATCACAAAAATTTTTGCTTTTCTTGATCTTTGTGCTGAAACTTGAGCGTATTTGTGGTGGTTTCCAACACCGACAAGAATGACTAACTTTTTTGTGGTGGTTCTTCATCCCCGCAAGAACGACTAACCCTCTCGAACGACTGACTTGTTTTGCTTGTGCTAACCCCATATATTCAGTCCTTCGGCCATGCTGTAGTGTTGACCTAGGCCAAATTTTTGTGCTGGTGGGAGGCAAAGTGGGTAGCACCCACATGCCTGGTTTGGGCCAACCAGGCCAGTTCGCCGAACCAGGGGGTGCCCTCCCCTTTGCCTATAAATGCTAGCCATTGCTTGCTTGCTTCTTGCACCATCTCATTCTAAAAAATTTCCACTAGAAGCTCTCTCTCTCTCAAGTTCTTGCTCAAGTTATCCTTTTGTTCTTGTTAAAGTTTGGTTCGCATGCATTGTTAAAAAATCACAAAAATTTTTGCTTTTCTTGATCTTTGTGCTGAAACTTGAGCGTATTTGTGGTGGTTTCCAACGCATGGGCACTTTGGTGGTTTTTGGTAGGTAGGATGCAAAATTGACATGACCAAAGTGGAAGTTAGTGGAGTCACTCCCATGCTGCCATGTTTTGTGATAATTGATGAGTGTGCAGCCATGTGGAGCGTGGTGGACATGTTTTGTGCTGGTTGGTGATGACAAGACATAAATGGAGCACTTTAGAAAAGGGTAAAAATGATGTGAGCTACAAAATGTACCCAATTTCAATAAAATTCAGCATGCTCTCCATTTATTTTTTTACCATGCTTGTAATTTTCTACTCTCTTTCTAATTAATTGCACAAGTGGTTCATTTATTTTGGAAAGGGAAACATGCAAATGCAACGATGGAAAATAAAATTTGAAAGGGAAACATGAGATACATACCGGTTTTCCTCGCGGCGAGAGCTCGTGTGTAAAGTCCGTGAGCGGGACTCCTCCTGTCTTCAGTTGATTTTGTCATCGTCTGGTCCTGGAGCGGGTGGTTCGGACGATGCAACCTTCTTCCGCCAAACGTTCTTGGTCTTCTTCTGTGTCGATGGTGGTGGGATCGGCTCCTCTGGAGAATTCCAAATGGCCTTATAGGGCTACCTCTGGGCGAGCATCGGATCCCCTTCTCATCCCTTTTGTGATTGTTGGTCCCCTGTCCCGATGTGGAGACAATACAGTTAGGCTTGATCTATACACAATGTTATGCAGCTATTGTATCTCTTTGCTCGAGGTACCGAATAGATAAAGTATATAGGAATCTTATCACTTCTCATTGTCCTCCCAACTAGCTAGTCCTCTCTCTTACCTCCTTATCAGAGTTATCTTTAAGTTGTGTTATCTTTAAGTTGTGTATCGTGATCTATCGCCCCTATCTTTACCGTTACTCCCGTCTTTTCGATAGTACAATTCTCTATGAATATTTGGCATAGTGCTTCCCTGAAGAAAATATAAATTACGATACTATGGAATTCTTCGGGTGAAATGCTCTGGCGTTGATTCTATGCTCCTATAGAATATTTCTATATTTTATTAATCCATAAAAAAACAACCAAACACTCATTGTCCACAAATTCTAATAGCGACCGCAAGAAGTGCCACACCGGATGGGCTACCTCCTCTCGGGAGAGCCCCCGCTACAGGTTCCGTCACCCTCCCTAGGACGGACGACATCGCCGGCACCATGCTTGCGGCCTCGATCGGCAACACCGCAGGGGCCAAACTCTTCTCTACGACCGTCACTCCTCCGGTCCCCAGCGCCGCTGGGACCATAGTCTACGGCGCTGGGGTGGTCACTGGAACGATGGGGGTAACGGCCTGCGCCATCGACCTTGGGAGGGGGAGCCTAGGGCCGCTGCTCCTCTGTCGCCACCACGATCCACCTCGGCGGTGTGGGGCCTTGGGGGAGAGCGCGTAGGGCGGATCCTATTGGTCGAGTTCACTCGCGAAGGGGCAGGGACAGGGACGGCAGCGCGGGGGGGGGGCACGCGCTTAGGATCCATGAACAGTAAGGTCTTGTTCGTTTAATCCCCAAATAAAAGGGATTGGAGGGGATTGAGGGGATTTGTTCTCCTACAAGTCACTTGGGGATCCAATCCCTCTCAATCCTCTCCATTCCCTCACATAAAGCTTTATGGGATTAACCGAACAAGCCCTAACGAGGCAAGTCCCATGACACCTCGGTTGAATCGTTGACCCGCGTCTCTCTGGCTAACCGACTGACCACGACGTGAAATCCTGAATCAGCGATAGACAGGGCACAAGCACACCCGAACGGATGCCGCATGTGAACCGGCGCAACACAAAGAAGTGGCGCCCGGCGACGGGTGCAGGTCGCAGGCGTGCAGCGTTGCATGAGGATTGACGCGACGGCGCCGTCCTCCGCCGGTGCCGCGTGCTGTCGTATACTTGCGCCCCCGCATGCACACGGTCCGACCACTGACGTACATCTAGAGGCGGTAAAGTACACTAGATTTTGTACCGAAAATTTTAACTATCGGACTCAATTAAGTCTGGATCAAAATACTACTAGATACTACTAGTTTTTAAAATAAAATTTACTAGAACTAAGTATAACGGTGAAGAAAACATATGGGCCCGGAGCCATTCCTGGCCCTCACGTCAGAACGAAAGCAGCCGACAATCTAAGCCGTGCTGCTAGCCTATTTGCCTGCTACTTTGCTTTAATTGTTTATTGATTTCATTTGTTTCACCAAGCTGATTAATTGCCTATTGACAACGTCTGCTACCCGTATGATGTTCAATTGTTCTGTTTCCCAAGGGCAATAGGGTAGCAAGGGATAGAGCGAGGGGCATGGTGCAGTTCTCACTGCCATCGAGTTCGCCTTCGACCCTAAAGTTTACTATATAAAAAAAGATTTCTATCACATTAAAATATCGACACATGTATGTAATACTAAATATAGATAAAATTAAAAACTAATTACACGGTGTTATTGTACTCTACGAGACGAACATTTTGAACATAATTAATCAATTTTTAGATAATTTTTCATAAATACAAACGAAATGGTAGTGGTGCACGTACTACGAGGGATCAAATTTTTTGTGCAAATTTTGCATCTAAACGAGGGCTTCCTTTATTCCGTCCTTCACCACGCTGTAGCAGTGACAACTACGAGAGAACATGCTAGCAAATGTACGTCCATGGCCAAAGATGAAACTCGTGGCCAGCGGCAACCAACCATGTTCAGAGCTACCATACCAAAACTGGCTCGAAGCAAGCACGTCTCAGCGAAGCAAACAAGTGGTACGTCGAGGCTGGCGCTCACCGACGGGTTGGCGGGAGTGAAGCTGCTGTGCTTGACGTGGCGATGAGGCCGGCGGAAGGTGCCGAGTCGGGGCTGCGGCGCGGTCGTCGTCTTCCCGTCCGGCGGCGCGAGCGGCTCCGGCTTGCTTGGCGAGGTCGAGGCATACGTCGGCCTCCTCCGAGTCCGATCCTCTGCCTCAATTTCTCCCCTCCGCTTACTTATTCTTCTACTCTTTGGTTTCCTCTCCCCTCTCCTGCAGGTGTGTGGTGGCGTCGACTGGGCAAAGACGGAGGTCTCGGCCACGGGGATTTATTTTGGGGGCTGGGATCTGTGCTGCTGCATGCTCATCTGTTTGCACATGCGCCCATGGACGGGCCTGCGGTCGGCGTCTAGTGGCCGGTGAGCCTGTGATGGAGCTCCGCGCGGCTGTCGGCGCGGGGCCATGCTCGGATCCTGTGCTCCCGTGAGCGCAACGGCTGGGCGCGCGCGGCATTAGTCATTAGTGGCCGACCAGCTCTGTCGCTATCGCCACCGCAGCCAGCAACAGCGGCGAGCGTGGGAGACAGATAAAAAGGGAAAGCCAAAACTGGAGGGACAGAGGGAAAAGAACCCGATGCGGCGTCTCGGCAGCAGCGGGTCACTAACCAATTACCTACTCGATTCCTTCTTCGTGATTCATGAACCTATGTGGCCTGCTGCAAGAAGTGCACTTGGCCGAACAAGATGACTCCATTCAATAGCGTTGGACAGCAGACGGTATATACCCCGCTCACAGGATTTAGTTCCAAGGCGCTTACTGCTCTTTCGGGTGGCAAGAGATTTGGCAGTCCAGAACCGAAGGAAAGCACAGATTCTTTGGCTGATTATTGGTGCAAACTGAAATTCTTACAGCCGATAGGCTGCTAGTCAAACTTTGGCCGTGTGATCCTATTCGCCCTATGTGTGATCAGATGAGGGAAACGGCTGAGCATCTATACCTTCACTACATCTACGCGCAAGAAGTCTGGACTCGTGTTTCCAAACCGGCCAATGGCCTGGTTCAGGTGCCTTCGCGCACTGTCTCGGCTGAAGATTGGTGGAATCTCGTATTTCGGGGGTTGAGCAAGGACACCACAACATAGAGAGCAGCGATAATGCTATATACGGCATGGAATTTATGAAAGGAACGCAACAGAAGAATCTTCGAACGAGTGACAGTATTACCGGCAAGAATTCTAATCTTGATAAAGGAGGAGATGCAGCTGCACGTTGCTGCCTGCGGGCAGGGGGTTAACCCTTTTGTTTACTTAAAATTTGTTTAAGAATGCATCCACCATTCTTGTGTGTCGTGTTATTTCTTTTTATTTCTTTTATGTAATATCGACTATATAAACTTTCGTATTCTTCTCCTTCTTACATGAACTGGCAGTGCTTCTGCTCTTATTTCAAAAAAAAAGAGTAAAAAAATAACTTGACATAATGAACAAATAGATGTATATCATAGATCATAGCCTGCAAAGCTAATGACATGGCTACATATATGAACAAACTGTTCTACATGGAGAACAAACGTGTCCATATCGCGAACAAATTATGTTTACAAGCGAACAAATAATTTAGCACCACGAATAAATTAGCCTATAAAGCGAACAAAATGGTTTCACATATGGATAAAGCGAACAAATATTTCCATGTCACGAACAAATATTTCCACGTTGCGAACAAATTATTCTTACATGTGAACAAATCATTCTACACGGAGAACAATTTAATCCACATCGCGAATAAATTATTCTTATAGGCGAACAAGATATGTCCACGTTGCGAACAAATTAGTATACAAAGTGAATAAATCAGTTTACATTGTCATCACATAGTTCAATATGTGCGAACAATCTAACTTACACCATCGAACAACCGTATGTTTTCACAATTAGTAGCCAAAAATATTCTATAAACAATTTATTTTCCATATTATAAATATACTACACGACAATAAACATTTAGTATCGAACAATCCAAAAAAAATACTACATAACAATGAAATTGATCCAAAAAATAATATATAACAATGAAATTAGTATAAGAATCATTAAGCATGGCGCACATGATCTCCTTCGTCCTCCCTGCCTACGTTCATGGGAAGGGTTCCGCCATGGGCTGAGGGGCGGGAGGTGAGCGGGAGAGGCTCGGTGGTGAGGACGCCACCGGCCGCAGGTGGTGGTTGAGGCCGGTGTCAATGGCAGCGGTGGCTGTTAGGGTTAGGGATCGGGGTTCCGGCAGTGGTAGGGGGCTACAATGGTTGCCGACCATAGAGAAGAAAGTTGGTGGGGGCGGAGGGAAGGTCCGGCAGTAGCAGCGGCTCAACTGGCGGCAGAGGCGAAGCGGCTTGCCAGATAAGCGGTGGGCGGTGGCTGGTAGCGTGGATGATGAAATTCACATGATTAGGAAGGGTGGGGTACATGCGGCGGTGGCGGAAGGGGCAGAGGCAGAAGTCAAGAGGCACGACGAAGAAGAGGGAGGTGGGCCTAATAGGCCGGAAGCCATGAACGCTAATTGGCTTCGGTGTGCAGTTGGCATAGGGCTTAAAGGAGGAGTAAGACCGGTGTGGGCCAATGATAGGCCGGAAGTGGGAGCTAAGCCGAAAATGAAAGCTCGGTCCAGAGTATAAGATGGGCTTTTACGATTATTTGAATGATATTTGCGGTTTCTTGTTTATTTAATTTTGAGTGGATGTGGTACTTTGAAAGGTTGTGTTTAGAAATTAGCAGATGCAACACAAGTTTGTGAATTTTATGAAATTATTTTATGTTAGAGAGTATTTTTGAAGTATTTAGTTAACTACATAAAATAAATACATTCATTTGGTTGAAAGTTTTTTAAAAAGCTTGAATTTTTAGAGAATTTAAAATGTTTCTCAAAACCGGGTCGTTACAGTTCTCACTGGCCACATAGAGAGGGCTTCACAGTGCTAGGTTGTATGGATGTGCTCCCTTCTGTCTGGCACCTCGCGTGAGTATATCTAAAAAAATAGATCGAGATAAACAATGGGCTTCATGGGTAAGCACATAGTTGTTAGCCAAAGAAGAGGACATTTATAAGAACCCAAATCAATATGGAGCTGCCAAACAAATGACATTACTCAAGGAACATATTATTCAAGAGCATACAGATTGGTCGTTGATACAATTATTATGTCCAAGATTGCATCTAGAGCACAACACCTAGGGTGAACAAACTCTATGCCACAGCTTTCCCCTGCATAATATGCACTAGTTCACCGTTCAGTGAGCATGCCTTCAATTGAGCTTGTCAACAATTTCGACTATAGTAGGTCTCTTCTTCTGGTCAATATCCACACATTTCAGCCCAATTTCAATGCATGCTTTTACTTCCTGGAGGCTACCTGCATCTAGTGATGAGTACTTGGATGCAATGTGTTCATCAGTCCATGTTTGGCGCACCTACAGAATTAAAGGTGTAAGCCAAAGTGACAATATACAAACTAACAATGGATTAGCATCTAAACTATTTCAGTCTTCAAATGCACTAGTCATATAGCCTGCCTTATCTACAAAGTCCCTTGCAGACATGTCTTTGTCGCTTCGAAAATTCTTCTCTCCTATTGTGATCTCCATGATTAGTACGCCCAGGCTATATATATCAGACCGGGTTGAGATTTCACCTCTGTATAGATATTCTGGAGCCATATACCCTCTGGATAGCATGAACATCGATGGAATGATAAGAATCATGGGAGTCAAAAACAGTTTGATTGATTATTAAGCAACAAAATAGTGTATGTCAGAATAGTTATTGGGCGCTTACTTTGCTCCCACAACATTTATTGTGTTTATTCGGGTCTGTTCTTCACCAAAGAGCCTTGACAGGCCGAAATCTGAGATTTTCGGCACCATATTAGCATCCAACAGTATGTTAGCAGGCTGAAGATCCAAATGAACAATTGGCCTGTCCATTTCCCTATGTAGGAAATGTAAGCCCTGGCAGATGCCCTTGATTATCTTGAAGCATGTCTTCCAATCAGGTCTAGAAGATGCATCTGAAGAATGGAAATCATGTAATCTAAGAACAATGTACATCTCAGTACTCTAATGACAAAACAAATATGTCGGATACTGCATTCTCATACCGAAAATGCACTTGTCAAGGTTCCCCTTTGGACAATATTCGTAGCAGAGTAAGCTCTCAACCACATCCACAAGAATGTACCTCCCATTGTGCTCGATTACTTTCTTCTGTTCTTCATGGCAGTAGCCCACTAACCTCACTATATTCTTATGCTGAATGGCCATAAGATTACCGACCTCATTGTTGAACTGCTTCGTAGGCGCCACAGGCGAGCTATCTGAAAGCTTCTTCACAGCAATCGGCTCCCCATCTTGCAGAAACCCCTGTTAATTTCACTTCTCAGATACCAATCAATGCGTTTCGCCGACATTTTGTTAAAGGAGGTGAATGCAGTTTGAGCAGGCATACCTGATAAACCGTTCCAAATGCACCTTGACCAAGCTTTCTATCAGCAGAGAACCCATTTGTAATCTCCTTCAGAAACTCTGCTGGTAGTTGCTTGGGCAGAGTGCTCAGAAGACTTGGCTTGCCACCTCTGCTGGCATCAGTGGCCATTCCTGACGATTTCAAGCAGCTACCGGTGAGATCTAAATCTCCAAGAATTAGTGCGATTTCTACTTCACCAAAATACAGCAGTTCTTCAAGAACATGCAGGAGTATAACACAGATTTTGGCACACGCTGGACAGCTCTGAAACAAATCGAAAGTAAGCAGCTTGCTAGAAGCACTGACCTGGAGAAGATCCAACAGAAGACGGCTGGAATCCAAGCTTGGGAGAGATCTAAGAATAGAAGTACGGGCTGAGATTGCTGGACGGATGAAGGTTGAGCTGCTGCGCTTGAAGAATATTTATAAAGGTGCAACCTGCAACCCTATGGGATCTGGCTCGGAAACGAGGAAACCGAGTTGACTTGACTCGAGGCCAAGACGCGCAATCGAAATATGGATGCTTTGTCAATGGAAATATGTATGAAGCTCCTCTCCCAGAGTCCCAGTGGGTTGAGAGATATTATTTCTAGACTGAATTTCCTCGTTGCCACTGGAATTTATACGAGTTCTCTCATTGCCATTGAAAATTTCCACTTCCCTTTACTGCCATTGCTTCTAATTTTTCTTCCCTTCCGTATCATTCCCGTTAACGTCCGTTGAGTTTTAGCGACTGACAGCTTAGGCCTGCTCCCACTCTCCGCTCTATCCCTCCCACCTCACGTTCTTTCTTCCCCACCGCCACCCCTACTCTCCTCCCTCCGCTGCTGCCTCCTGACCCCGCCCGGCCACCCGGTGCCCCGCACCCCCATCTCTCCGCCTCCCGACCACTGCTCCTACGGCGCGCAGCCTCCAGCGGGCAGCCTCCTCCTCGTGACGCCTCCTCCTCGCCTTCAAAGCCACCAAGGCGCTGGCCGCCTCCGCCGCCGCCGTCTCCCTCCAGACCTTCATCCCTCAGCGGCGCATGGCTCCCCTTTCGGCGGCTTCTCGCAGCGGCTAGCGTGGGGGTGGGCCAGCGCGGGGCTGCACGGGGGCGGCAGGAGGCCGGAGCGGTGGGCGGCTGGCGGCGCGCGGCAGCGGCCAGCCCGACTCGCGTGGTGGCCAGCGCGGCTCCTTGCGATCTCCGAGGGCGCGTGGGCCAGGGTGGCGGCTGGCTTGATCACGTCCGATGGTGCTTGGTGGGCTTGGTGGTGGCGGGTAGCTAGCAGGGCCGCTTGGCCGCGTCGGGGGCAGCCATGCCGGTGCAGGTACGCTTGTTTCTAGACGGATTTCCCAGTGGGTTGAGAGATATTATTTCTAGACTGAATTCCCTCATTGCCACTAGAATTTATACGAGTTCTCTTGTTGCCATTGAAAATTTCCACTTCCCTTTACTGCCATTGCTTCTAATTTTTCTTCCCTTCCGTATCATTCCCGTTAACGTCCGTTGAGTTTTAGCGACTGACAGCTTAGGCCTGCTCCCACTCTCCGCTCTATCCCTCCCACCTCACGTTCTTTCTTCCCCACCGCCACCCCTACTCTCCTCCCTCCGCTGCTGCCTCCTGACCCCGCCCGGCCACCCGGTGCCCCGCACCCCCATCTCTCCGCCTCCCGACCACTGCTCCTACGGCGCGCAGCCTCCAGCGGGCAGCCTCCTCCTCGTGACGCCTCCTCCTCGCCTTCAAAGCCACCAAGGCGCTGGCCGCCTCCGCCGCCGCCGTCTCCCTCCAGACCTTCATCCCTCAGCGGCGCATGGCTCCCCTTTCGGCGGCTTCTCGCAGCGGCCAGCGCGAGGGTGGGTCAGCGCGGGGCTCCACGGGGGCGGCGGGCGGCCGGAGCGGTGGGCGTCTGGTTCGCGCGGTGGCCAGCGCGGCTCCTTGCGATCTCCGAGGGCGCGTGGGCCAGGGTGGCGGCTGGCTTGGTCACGTCCGATGGTGCTTGGTGGGCATGGTGGTGGCGGGTAGCTAGCAGGGACGCTTGGCCGCGTCGGGGGTAGCCATGCCGGTGCAGGTACGCTTGTTTCTAGACTGATTTCCCAGTGGGTTGAGAGATATTATTTCTAGACTGAATTCCCTCATTGCCACTGGAATTTGTACTAGTTCTCTTGTTGCCATTGAAAATTTCCACTTCCCTTTACTGCCATTGCTTCTAATTTCTCTTCCCTTTCTTGCCATTCCCATTAACGTCCGTTGAGTTTTATTCCCGTTAACGTCCGTTGAGTTTTAGCGACTAACAGCTTAGGCCCGCTCCCACTCTCCCCTCTATCCCTCCCACCCCACGCTCTTTCTTCCCCACCGCCGCCCCTGCTCTCCTCCCTCCGCTGCTGCCTCCTGACCCCGCCCGGCCACCCGGCGCCCCGCACCCCCGCCTCTCCGCCTCCCGACCACTGCTCCCACGGCGCGCAGCTTCCAGTGGGCAGCCTCCTCCTCGCCTCTTCCCACTGGGTTGAGAGATATTATTTCTAGACTGAATTCCCTCATTGCCACTGGAATTTGTACTAGTTCTCTTGTTGCCATTGAAAATTTCCACTTCCCTTTACTGCCATTGCTTCTAATTTCTCTTCCCTTTCGTGCCATTCCCGTTAATGTCCATTGAGTTTTAGCGACTGACAGCTTAGGCCCGCTCCCACTCTCCACTCTATCCCTCCCACCTCACGCTCTTTCTTCCCCACCGCCTACCCTGCTCTCCTCCCTCCGCTGCTGCCTCCTGACCCCGCCCGGCCACCCGGCGCCCCGCACCCCCGCCTCTCCGCCTCCCGACCACTGCTCCCACGGCGCGCAGCTTCCAGTGGGCAGCCTCCTCCTCGCCTCTTCCCACTGGGTTGAGAGATATTATTTCTAGACTGAATTCCCTCATTGCCACTGGAATTTGTACTAGTTCTCTTGTTGCCATTGAAAATTTCCACTTCCCTTTACTGCCATTGCTTCTAATTTCTCTTCCCTTTCGTGCCATTCCCGTTAATGTCCATTGAGTTTTAGCGACTGACAGCTTAGGCCCGCTCCCACTCTCCACTCTATCCCTCCCACCTCACGCTCTTTCTTCCCCACCGCCACCCCTGCTCTCCTCCCTCCGCTGCTGCCACCTGACCCCGCCCGTTCGTGCCATTCCCGTTAATGTCCATTGAGTTTTAGCGACTGACAGCTTAGGCCCGCTCCCACTCTCCACTCTATCCCTCCCTGTTCAGAGATATTATTTCTAGACTGAATTCCCTCATTGCCACTAGAATTTATACGAGTTCTCTTGTTGCCATTGAAAATTTCCACTTCCCTTTACTGCCATTGCTTCTAATTTCTCTTCCCTTTCGTGCCATTCCCGTTAATGTCCATTGAGTTTTAGCGACTGACAGCTTAGGCCCGCTCCCACTCTCCACTCTATCCCTCCCTGTTCAGAGATATTATTTCTAGACTGAATTCCCTCATTGCCACTAGAATTTATACGAGTTCTCTTGTTGCCATTGAAAATTTCCACTTCCCTTTACTGCCATTGCTTCTAATTTCTCTTCCCTTTCGTGCCATTCCCGTTAATGTCCATTGAGTTTTAGCGACTGACAGCTTAGGCCCGCTCCCACTCTCCACTCTATCCCTCCCTGTTCAGAGATATTATTTCTAGACTGAATTCCCTCATTGCCACTAGAATTTATACGAGTTCTCTTGTTGCCATTGAAAATTTCCACTTCCCTTTACTGCCATTGCTTCTAATTTCTCTTCCCTTTCGTGCCATTCCCGTTAATGTCCATTGAGTTTTAGCGACTGACAGCTTAGGCCCGCTCCCACTCTCCACTCTATCCCTCCCTGTTCAGAGATATTATTTCTAGACTGAATTCCCTCATTGCCACTAGAATTTATACGAGTTCTCTTGTTGCCATTGAAAATTTCCACTTCCCTTTACTGCCATTGCTTCTAATTTCTCTTCCCTTTCGTGCCATTCCCGTTAATGTCCATTGAGTTTTAGCGACTGACAGCTTAGGCCCGCTCCCACTCTCCACTCTATCCCTCCCTGTTCAGAGATATTATTTCTAGACTGAATTCCCTCATTGCCACTAGAATTTATACGAGTTCTCTTGTTGCCATTGAAAATTTCCACTTCCCTTTACTGCCATTGCTTCTAATTTCTCTTCCCTTTCGTGCCATTCCCGTTAATGTCCATTGAGTTTTAGCGACTGACAGCTTAGGCCCGCTCCCACTCTCCACTCTATCCCTCCCTGTTCAGAGATATTATTTCTAGACTGAATTCCCTCATTGCCACTAGAATTTATACGAGTTCTCTTGTTGCCATTGAAAATTTCCACTTCCCTTTACTGCCATTGCTTCTAATTTCTCTTCCCTTTCGTGCCATTCCCGTTAATGTCCATTGAGTTTTAGCGACTGACAGCTTAGGCCCGCTCCCACTCTCCACTCTATCCCTCCCTGTTCAGAGATATTATTTCTAGACTGAATTCCCTCATTGCCACTAGAATTTATACGAGTTCTCTTGTTGCCATTGAAAATTTCCACTTCCCTTTACTGCCATTGCTTCTAATTTCTCTTCCCTTTCGTGCCATTCCCGTTAATGTCCATTGAGTTTTAGCGACTGACAGCTTAGGCCCGCTCCCACTCTCCACTCTATCCCTCCCTGTTCAGAGATATTATTTCTAGACTGAATTCCCTCATTGCCACTAGAATTTATACGAGTTCTCTTGTTGCCATTGAAAATTTCCACTTCCCTTTACTGCCATTGCTTCTAATTTCTCTTCCCTTTCGTGCCATTCCCGTTAATGTCCATTGAGTTTTAGCGACTGACAGCTTAGGCCCGCTCCCACTCTCCACTCTATCCCTCCCTGTTCAGAGATATTATTTCTAGACTGAATTCCCTCATTGCCACTAGAATTTATACGAGTTCTCTTGTTGCCATTGAAAATTTCCACTTCCCTTTACTGCCATTGCTTCTAATTTCTCTTCCCTTTCGTGCCATTCCCGTTAATGTCCATTGAGTTTTAGCGACTGACAGCTTAGGCCCGCTCCCACTCTCCACTCTATCCCTCCCTGTTCAGAGATATTATTTCTAGACTGAATTCCCTCATTGCCACTAGAATTTATACGAGTTCTCTTGTTGCCATTGAAAATTTCCACTTCCCTTTACTGCCATTGCTTCTAATTTCTCTTCCCTTTCGTGCCATTCCCGTTAATGTCCATTGAGTTTTAGCGACTGACAGCTTAGGCCCGCTCCCACTCTCCACTCTATCCCTCCCTGTTCAGAGATATTATTTCTAGACTGAATTCCCTCATTGCCACTAGAATTTATACGAGTTCTCTTGTTGCCATTGAAAATTTCCACTTCCCTTTACTGCCATTGCTTCTAATTTCTCTTCCCTTTCGTGCCATTCCCGTTAATGTCCATTGAGTTTTAGCGACTGACAGCTTAGGCCCGCTCCCACTCTCCACTCTATCCCTCCCTGTTCAGAGATATTATTTCTAGACTGAATTCCCTCATTGCCACTAGAATTTATACGAGTTCTCTTGTTGCCATTGAAAATTTCCACTTCCCTTTACTGCCATTGCTTCTAATTTCTCTTCCCTTTCGTGCCATTCCCGTTAATGTCCATTGAGTTTTAGCGACTGACAGCTTAGGCCCGCTCCCACTCTCCACTCTATCCCTCCCTGTTCAGAGATATTATTTCTAGACTGAATTCCCTCATTGCCACTAGAATTTATACGAGTTCTCTTGTTGCCATTGAAAATTTCCACTTCCCTTTACTGCCATTGCTTCTAATTTCTCTTCCCTTTCGTGCCATTCCCGTTAATGTCCATTGAGTTTTAGCGACTGACAGCTTAGGCCCGCTCCCACTCTCCACTCTATCCCTCCCTGTTCAGAGATATTATTTCTAGACTGAATTCCCTCATTGCCACTAGAATTTATACGAGTTCTCTTGTTGCCATTGAAAATTTCCACTTCCCTTTACTGCCATTGCTTCTAATTTCTCTTCCCTTTCGTGCCATTCCCGTTAATGTCCATTGAGTTTTAGCGACTGACAGCTTAGGCCCGCTCCCACTCTCCACTCTATCCCTCCCTGTTCAGAGATATTATTTCTAGACTGAATTCCCTCATTGCCACTAGAATTTATACGAGTTCTCTTGTTGCCATTGAAAATTTCCACTTCCCTTTACTGCCATTGCTTCTAATTTCTCTTCCCTTTCGTGCCATTCCCGTTAATGTCCATTGAGTTTTAGCGACTGACAGCTTAGGCCCGCTCCCACTCTCCACTCTATCCCTCCCTGTTCAGAGATATTATTTCTAGACTGAATTCCCTCATTGCCACTAGAATTTATACGAGTTCTCTTGTTGCCATTGAAAATTTCCACTTCCCTTTACTGCCATTGCTTCTAATTTCTCTTCCCTTTCGTGCCATTCCCGTTAATGTCCATTGAGTTTTAGCGACTGACAGCTTAGGCCCGCTCCCACTCTCCACTCTATCCCTCCCTGTTCAGAGATATTATTTCTAGACTGAATTCCCTCATTGCCACTAGAATTTATACGAGTTCTCTTGTTGCCATTGAAAATTTCCACTTCCCTTTACTGCCATTGCTTCTAATTTCTCTTCCCTTTCGTGCCATTCCCGTTAATGTCCATTGAGTTTTAGCGACTGACAGCTTAGGCCCGCTCCCACTCTCCACTCTATCCCTCCCTGTTCAGAGATATTATTTCTAGACTGAATTCCCTCATTGCCACTAGAATTTATACGAGTTCTCTTGTTGCCATTGAAAATTTCCACTTCCCTTTACTGCCATTGCTTCTAATTTCTCTTCCCTTTCGTGCCATTCCCGTTAATGTCCATTGAGTTTTAGCGACTGACAGCTTAGGCCCGCTCCCACTCTCCACTCTATCCCTCCCTGTTCAGAGATATTATTTCTAGACTGAATTCCCTCATTGCCACTAGAATTTATACGAGTTCTCTTGTTGCCATTGAAAATTTCCACTTCCCTTTACTGCCATTGCTTCTAATTTCTCTTCCCTTTCGTGCCATTCCCGTTAATGTCCATTGAGTTTTAGCGACTGACAGCTTAGGCCCGCTCCCACTCTCCACTCTATCCCTCCCTGTTCAGAGATATTATTTCTAGACTGAATTCCCTCATTGCCACTAGAATTTATACGAGTTCTCTTGTTGCCATTGAAAATTTCCACTTCCCTTTACTGCCATTGCTTCTAATTTCTCTTCCCTTTCGTGCCATTCCCGTTAATGTCCATTGAGTTTTAGCGACTGACAGCTTAGGCCCGCTCCCACTCTCCACTCTATCCCTCCCTGTTCAGAGATATTATTTCTAGACTGAATTCCCTCATTGCCACTAGAATTTATACGAGTTCTCTTGTTGCCATTGAAAATTTCCACTTCCCTTTACTGCCATTGCTTCTAATTTCTCTTCCCTTTCGTGCCATTCCCGTTAATGTCCATTGAGTTTTAGCGACTGACAGCTTAGGCCCGCTCCCACTCTCCACTCTATCCCTCCCTGTTCAGAGATATTATTTCTAGACTGAATTCCCTCATTGCCACTAGAATTTATACGAGTTCTCTTGTTGCCATTGAAAATTTCCACTTCCCTTTACTGCCATTGCTTCTAATTTCTCTTCCCTTTCGTGCCATTCCCGTTAATGTCCATTGAGTTTTAGCGACTGACAGCTTAGGCCCGCTCCCACTCTCCACTCTATCCCTCCCTGTTCAGAGATATTATTTCTAGACTGAATTCCCTCATTGCCACTAGAATTTATACGAGTTCTCTTGTTGCCATTGAAAATTTCCACTTCCCTTTACTGCCATTGCTTCTAATTTCTCTTCCCTTTCGTGCCATTCCCGTTAATGTCCATTGAGTTTTAGCGACTGACAGCTTAGGCCCGCTCCCACTCTCCACTCTATCCCTCCCTGTTCAGAGATATTATTTCTAGACTGAATTCCCTCATTGCCACTAGAATTTATACGAGTTCTCTTGTTGCCATTGAAAATTTCCACTTCCCTTTACTGCCATTGCTTCTAATTTCTCTTCCCTTTCGTGCCATTCCCGTTAATGTCCATTGAGTTTTAGCGACTGACAGCTTAGGCCCGCTCCCACTCTCCACTCTATCCCTCCCTGTTCAGAGATATTATTTCTAGACTGAATTCCCTCATTGCCACTAGAATTTATACGAGTTCTCTTGTTGCCATTGAAAATTTCCACTTCCCTTTACTGCCATTGCTTCTAATTTCTCTTCCCTTTCGTGCCATTCCCGTTAATGTCCATTGAGTTTTAGCGACTGACAGCTTAGGCCCGCTCCCACTCTCCACTCTATCCCTCCCTGTTCAGAGATATTATTTCTAGACTGAATTCCCTCATTGCCACTAGAATTTATACGAGTTCTCTTGTTGCCATTGAAAATTTCCACTTCCCTTTACTGCCATTGCTTCTAATTTCTCTTCCCTTTCGTGCCATTCCCGTTAATGTCCATTGAGTTTTAGCGACTGACAGCTTAGGCCCGCTCCCACTCTCCACTCTATCCCTCCCTGTTCAGAGATATTATTTCTAGACTGAATTCCCTCATTGCCACTAGAATTTATACGAGTTCTCTTGTTGCCATTGAAAATTTCCACTTCCCTTTACTGCCATTGCTTCTAATTTCTCTTCCCTTTCGTGCCATTCCCGTTAATGTCCATTGAGTTTTAGCGACTGACAGCTTAGGCCCGCTCCCACTCTCCACTCTATCCCTCCCTGTTCAGAGATATTATTTCTAGACTGAATTCCCTCATTGCCACTAGAATTTATACGAGTTCTCTTGTTGCCATTGAAAATTTCCACTTCCCTTTACTGCCATTGCTTCTAATTTCTCTTCCCTTTCGTGCCATTCCCGTTAATGTCCATTGAGTTTTAGCGACTGACAGCTTAGGCCCGCTCCCACTCTCCACTCTATCCCTCCCTGTTCAGAGATATTATTTCTAGACTGAATTCCCTCATTGCCACTAGAATTTATACGAGTTCTCTTGTTGCCATTGAAAATTTCCACTTCCCTTTACTGCCATTGCTTCTAATTTCTCTTCCCTTTCGTGCCATTCCCGTTAATGTCCATTGAGTTTTAGCGACTGACAGCTTAGGCCCGCTCCCACTCTCCACTCTATCCCTCCCTGTTCAGAGATATTATTTCTAGACTGAATTCCCTCATTGCCACTAGAATTTATACGAGTTCTCTTGTTGCCATTGAAAATTTCCACTTCCCTTTACTGCCATTGCTTCTAATTTCTCTTCCCTTTCGTGCCATTCCCGTTAATGTCCATTGAGTTTTAGCGACTGACAGCTTAGGCCCGCTCCCACTCTCCACTCTATCCCTCCCTGTTCAGAGATATTATTTCTAGACTGAATTCCCTCATTGCCACTAGAATTTATACGAGTTCTCTTGTTGCCATTGAAAATTTCCACTTCCCTTTACTGCCATTGCTTCTAATTTCTCTTCCCTTTCGTGCCATTCCCGTTAATGTCCATTGAGTTTTAGCGACTGACAGCTTAGGCCCGCTCCCACTCTCCACTCTATCCCTCCCTGTTCAGAGATATTATTTCTAGACTGAATTCCCTCATTGCCACTAGAATTTATACGAGTTCTCTTGTTGCCATTGAAAATTTCCACTTCCCTTTACTGCCATTGCTTCTAATTTCTCTTCCCTTTCGTGCCATTCCCGTTAATGTCCATTGAGTTTTAGCGACTGACAGCTTAGGCCCGCTCCCACTCTCCACTCTATCCCTCCCTGTTCAGAGATATTATTTCTAGACTGAATTCCCTCATTGCCACTAGAATTTATACGAGTTCTCTTGTTGCCATTGAAAATTTCCACTTCCCTTTACTGCCATTGCTTCTAATTTCTCTTCCCTTTCGTGCCATTCCCGTTAATGTCCATTGAGTTTTAGCGACTGACAGCTTAGGCCCGCTCCCACTCTCCACTCTATCCCTCCCTGTTCAGAGATATTATTTCTAGACTGAATTCCCTCATTGCCACTAGAATTTATACGAGTTCTCTTGTTGCCATTGAAAATTTCCACTTCCCTTTACTGCCATTGCTTCTAATTTCTCTTCCCTTTCGTGCCATTCCCGTTAATGTCCATTGAGTTTTAGCGACTGACAGCTTAGGCCCGCTCCCACTCTCCACTCTATCCCTCCCTGTTCAGAGATATTATTTCTAGACTGAATTCCCTCATTGCCACTAGAATTTATACGAGTTCTCTTGTTGCCATTGAAAATTTCCACTTCCCTTTACTGCCATTGCTTCTAATTTCTCTTCCCTTTCGTGCCATTCCCGTTAATGTCCATTGAGTTTTAGCGACTGACAGCTTAGGCCCGCTCCCACTCTCCACTCTATCCCTCCCTGTTCAGAGATATTATTTCTAGACTGAATTCCCTCATTGCCACTAGAATTTATACGAGTTCTCTTGTTGCCATTGAAAATTTCCACTTCCCTTTACTGCCATTGCTTCTAATTTCTCTTCCCTTTCGTGCCATTCCCGTTAATGTCCATTGAGTTTTAGCGACTGACAGCTTAGGCCCGCTCCCACTCTCCACTCTATCCCTCCCTGTTCAGAGATATTATTTCTAGACTGAATTCCCTCATTGCCACTAGAATTTATACGAGTTCTCTTGTTGCCATTGAAAATTTCCACTTCCCTTTACTGCCATTGCTTCTAATTTCTCTTCCCTTTCGTGCCATTCCCGTTAATGTCCATTGAGTTTTAGCGACTGACAGCTTAGGCCCGCTCCCACTCTCCACTCTATCCCTCCCTGTTCAGAGATATTATTTCTAGACTGAATTCCCTCATTGCCACTAGAATTTATACGAGTTCTCTTGTTGCCATTGAAAATTTCCACTTCCCTTTACTGCCATTGCTTCTAATTTCTCTTCCCTTTCGTGCCATTCCCGTTAATGTCCATTGAGTTTTAGCGACTGACAGCTTAGGCCCGCTCCCACTCTCCACTCTATCCCTCCCTGTTCAGAGATATTATTTCTAGACTGAATTCCCTCATTGCCACTAGAATTTATACGAGTTCTCTTGTTGCCATTGAAAATTTCCACTTCCCTTTACTGCCATTGCTTCTAATTTCTCTTCCCTTTCGTGCCATTCCCGTTAATGTCCATTGAGTTTTAGCGACTGACAGCTTAGGCCCGCTCCCACTCTCCACTCTATCCCTCCCTGTTCAGAGATATTATTTCTAGACTGAATTCCCTCATTGCCACTAGAATTTATACGAGTTCTCTTGTTGCCATTGAAAATTTCCACTTCCCTTTACTGCCATTGCTTCTAATTTCTCTTCCCTTTCGTGCCATTCCCGTTAATGTCCATTGAGTTTTAGCGACTGACAGCTTAGGCCCGCTCCCACTCTCCACTCTATCCCTCCCTGTTCAGAGATATTATTTCTAGACTGAATTCCCTCATTGCCACTAGAATTTATACGAGTTCTCTTGTTGCCATTGAAAATTTCCACTTCCCTTTACTGCCATTGCTTCTAATTTCTCTTCCCTTTCGTGCCATTCCCGTTAATGTCCATTGAGTTTTAGCGACTGACAGCTTAGGCCCGCTCCCACTCTCCACTCTATCCCTCCCTGTTCAGAGATATTATTTCTAGACTGAATTCCCTCATTGCCACTAGAATTTATACGAGTTCTCTTGTTGCCATTGAAAATTTCCACTTCCCTTTACTGCCATTGCTTCTAATTTCTCTTCCCTTTCGTGCCATTCCCGTTAATGTCCATTGAGTTTTAGCGACTGACAGCTTAGGCCCGCTCCCACTCTCCACTCTATCCCTCCCTGTTCAGAGATATTATTTCTAGACTGAATTCCCTCATTGCCACTAGAATTTATACGAGTTCTCTTGTTGCCATTGAAAATTTCCACTTCCCTTTACTGCCATTGCTTCTAATTTCTCTTCCCTTTCGTGCCATTCCCGTTAATGTCCATTGAGTTTTAGCGACTGACAGCTTAGGCCCGCTCCCACTCTCCACTCTATCCCTCCCTGTTCAGAGATATTATTTCTAGACTGAATTCCCTCATTGCCACTAGAATTTATACGAGTTCTCTTGTTGCCATTGAAAATTTCCACTTCCCTTTACTGCCATTGCTTCTAATTTCTCTTCCCTTTCGTGCCATTCCCGTTAATGTCCATTGAGTTTTAGCGACTGACAGCTTAGGCCCGCTCCCACTCTCCACTCTATCCCTCCCTGTTCAGAGATATTATTTCTAGACTGAATTCCCTCATTGCCACTAGAATTTATACGAGTTCTCTTGTTGCCATTGAAAATTTCCACTTCCCTTTACTGCCATTGCTTCTAATTTCTCTTCCCTTTCGTGCCATTCCCGTTAATGTCCATTGAGTTTTAGCGACTGACAGCTTAGGCCCGCTCCCACTCTCCACTCTATCCCTCCCTGTTCAGAGATATTATTTCTAGACTGAATTCCCTCATTGCCACTAGAATTTATACGAGTTCTCTTGTTGCCATTGAAAATTTCCACTTCCCTTTACTGCCATTGCTTCTAATTTCTCTTCCCTTTCGTGCCATTCCCGTTAATGTCCATTGAGTTTTAGCGACTGACAGCTTAGGCCCGCTCCCACTCTCCACTCTATCCCTCCCTGTTCAGAGATATTATTTCTAGACTGAATTCCCTCATTGCCACTAGAATTTATACGAGTTCTCTTGTTGCCATTGAAAATTTCCACTTCCCTTTACTGCCATTGCTTCTAATTTCTCTTCCCTTTCGTGCCATTCCCGTTAATGTCCATTGAGTTTTAGCGACTGACAGCTTAGGCCCGCTCCCACTCTCCACTCTATCCCTCCCTGTTCAGAGATATTATTTCTAGACTGAATTCCCTCATTGCCACTAGAATTTATACGAGTTCTCTTGTTGCCATTGAAAATTTCCACTTCCCTTTACTGCCATTGCTTCTAATTTCTCTTCCCTTTCGTGCCATTCCCGTTAATGTCCATTGAGTTTTAGCGACTGACAGCTTAGGCCCGCTCCCACTCTCCACTCTATCCCTCCCTGTTCAGAGATATTATTTCTAGACTGAATTCCCTCATTGCCACTAGAATTTATACGAGTTCTCTTGTTGCCATTGAAAATTTCCACTTCCCTTTACTGCCATTGCTTCTAATTTCTCTTCCCTTTCGTGCCATTCCCGTTAATGTCCATTGAGTTTTAGCGACTGACAGCTTAGGCCCGCTCCCACTCTCCACTCTATCCCTCCCTGTTCAGAGATATTATTTCTAGACTGAATTCCCTCATTGCCACTAGAATTTATACGAGTTCTCTTGTTGCCATTGAAAATTTCCACTTCCCTTTACTGCCATTGCTTCTAATTTCTCTTCCCTTTCGTGCCATTCCCGTTAATGTCCATTGAGTTTTAGCGACTGACAGCTTAGGCCCGCTCCCACTCTCCACTCTATCCCTCCCTGTTCAGAGATATTATTTCTAGACTGAATTCCCTCATTGCCACTAGAATTTATACGAGTTCTCTTGTTGCCATTGAAAATTTCCACTTCCCTTTACTGCCATTGCTTCTAATTTCTCTTCCCTTTCGTGCCATTCCCGTTAATGTCCATTGAGTTTTAGCGACTGACAGCTTAGGCCCGCTCCCACTCTCCACTCTATCCCTCCCTGTTCAGAGATATTATTTCTAGACTGAATTCCCTCATTGCCACTAGAATTTATACGAGTTCTCTTGTTGCCATTGAAAATTTCCACTTCCCTTTACTGCCATTGCTTCTAATTTCTCTTCCCTTTCGTGCCATTCCCGTTAATGTCCATTGAGTTTTAGCGACTGACAGCTTAGGCCCGCTCCCACTCTCCACTCTATCCCTCCCTGTTCAGAGATATTATTTCTAGACTGAATTCCCTCATTGCCACTAGAATTTATACGAGTTCTCTTGTTGCCATTGAAAATTTCCACTTCCCTTTACTGCCATTGCTTCTAATTTCTCTTCCCTTTCGTGCCATTCCCGTTAATGTCCATTGAGTTTTAGCGACTGACAGCTTAGGCCCGCTCCCACTCTCCACTCTATCCCTCCCTGTTCAGAGATATTATTTCTAGACTGAATTCCCTCATTGCCACTAGAATTTATACGAGTTCTCTTGTTGCCATTGAAAATTTCCACTTCCCTTTACTGCCATTGCTTCTAATTTCTCTTCCCTTTCGTGCCATTCCCGTTAATGTCCATTGAGTTTTAGCGACTGACAGCTTAGGCCCGCTCCCACTCTCCACTCTATCCCTCCCTGTTCAGAGATATTATTTCTAGACTGAATTCCCTCATTGCCACTAGAATTTATACGAGTTCTCTTGTTGCCATTGAAAATTTCCACTTCCCTTTACTGCCATTGCTTCTAATTTCTCTTCCCTTTCGTGCCATTCCCGTTAATGTCCATTGAGTTTTAGCGACTGACAGCTTAGGCCCGCTCCCACTCTCCACTCTATCCCTCCCTGTTCAGAGATATTATTTCTAGACTGAATTCCCTCATTGCCACTAGAATTTATACGAGTTCTCTTGTTGCCATTGAAAATTTCCACTTCCCTTTACTGCCATTGCTTCTAATTTCTCTTCCCTTTCGTGCCATTCCCGTTAATGTCCATTGAGTTTTAGCGACTGACAGCTTAGGCCCGCTCCCACTCTCCACTCTATCCCTCCCTGTTCAGAGATATTATTTCTAGACTGAATTCCCTCATTGCCACTAGAATTTATACGAGTTCTCTTGTTGCCATTGAAAATTTCCACTTCCCTTTACTGCCATTGCTTCTAATTTCTCTTCCCTTTCGTGCCATTCCCGTTAATGTCCATTGAGTTTTAGCGACTGACAGCTTAGGCCCGCTCCCACTCTCCACTCTATCCCTCCCTGTTCAGAGATATTATTTCTAGACTGAATTCCCTCATTGCCACTAGAATTTATACGAGTTCTCTTGTTGCCATTGAAAATTTCCACTTCCCTTTACTGCCATTGCTTCTAATTTCTCTTCCCTTTCGTGCCATTCCCGTTAATGTCCATTGAGTTTTAGCGACTGACAGCTTAGGCCCGCTCCCACTCTCCACTCTATCCCTCCCTGTTCAGAGATATTATTTCTAGACTGAATTCCCTCATTGCCACTAGAATTTATACGAGTTCTCTTGTTGCCATTGAAAATTTCCACTTCCCTTTACTGCCATTGCTTCTAATTTCTCTTCCCTTTCGTGCCATTCCCGTTAATGTCCATTGAGTTTTAGCGACTGACAGCTTAGGCCCGCTCCCACTCTCCACTCTATCCCTCCCTGTTCAGAGATATTATTTCTAGACTGAATTCCCTCATTGCCACTAGAATTTATACGAGTTCTCTTGTTGCCATTGAAAATTTCCACTTCCCTTTACTGCCATTGCTTCTAATTTCTCTTCCCTTTCGTGCCATTCCCGTTAATGTCCATTGAGTTTTAGCGACTGACAGCTTAGGCCCGCTCCCACTCTCCACTCTATCCCTCCCTGTTCAGAGATATTATTTCTAGACTGAATTCCCTCATTGCCACTAGAATTTATACGAGTTCTCTTGTTGCCATTGAAAATTTCCACTTCCCTTTACTGCCATTGCTTCTAATTTCTCTTCCCTTTCGTGCCATTCCCGTTAATGTCCATTGAGTTTTAGCGACTGACAGCTTAGGCCCGCTCCCACTCTCCACTCTATCCCTCCCTGTTCAGAGATATTATTTCTAGACTGAATTCCCTCATTGCCACTAGAATTTATACGAGTTCTCTTGTTGCCATTGAAAATTTCCACTTCCCTTTACTGCCATTGCTTCTAATTTCTCTTCCCTTTCGTGCCATTCCCGTTAATGTCCATTGAGTTTTAGCGACTGACAGCTTAGGCCCGCTCCCACTCTCCACTCTATCCCTCCCTGTTCAGAGATATTATTTCTAGACTGAATTCCCTCATTGCCACTAGAATTTATACGAGTTCTCTTGTTGCCATTGAAAATTTCCACTTCCCTTTACTGCCATTGCTTCTAATTTCTCTTCCCTTTCGTGCCATTCCCGTTAATGTCCATTGAGTTTTAGCGACTGACAGCTTAGGCCCGCTCCCACTCTCCACTCTATCCCTCCCTGTTCAGAGATATTATTTCTAGACTGAATTCCCTCATTGCCACTAGAATTTATACGAGTTCTCTTGTTGCCATTGAAAATTTCCACTTCCCTTTACTGCCATTGCTTCTAATTTCTCTTCCCTTTCGTGCCATTCCCGTTAATGTCCATTGAGTTTTAGCGACTGACAGCTTAGGCCCGCTCCCACTCTCCACTCTATCCCTCCCTGTTCAGAGATATTATTTCTAGACTGAATTCCCTCATTGCCACTAGAATTTATACGAGTTCTCTTGTTGCCATTGAAAATTTCCACTTCCCTTTACTGCCATTGCTTCTAATTTCTCTTCCCTTTCGTGCCATTCCCGTTAATGTCCATTGAGTTTTAGCGACTGACAGCTTAGGCCCGCTCCCACTCTCCACTCTATCCCTCCCTGTTCAGAGATATTATTTCTAGACTGAATTCCCTCATTGCCACTAGAATTTATACGAGTTCTCTTGTTGCCATTGAAAATTTCCACTTCCCTTTACTGCCATTGCTTCTAATTTCTCTTCCCTTTCGTGCCATTCCCGTTAATGTCCATTGAGTTTTAGCGACTGACAGCTTAGGCCCGCTCCCACTCTCCACTCTATCCCTCCCTGTTCAGAGATATTATTTCTAGACTGAATTCCCTCATTGCCACTAGAATTTATACGAGTTCTCTTGTTGCCATTGAAAATTTCCACTTCCCTTTACTGCCATTGCTTCTAATTTCTCTTCCCTTTCGTGCCATTCCCGTTAATGTCCATTGAGTTTTAGCGACTGACAGCTTAGGCCCGCTCCCACTCTCCACTCTATCCCTCCCTGTTCAGAGATATTATTTCTAGACTGAATTCCCTCATTGCCACTAGAATTTATACGAGTTCTCTTGTTGCCATTGAAAATTTCCACTTCCCTTTACTGCCATTGCTTCTAATTTCTCTTCCCTTTCGTGCCATTCCCGTTAATGTCCATTGAGTTTTAGCGACTGACAGCTTAGGCCCGCTCCCACTCTCCACTCTATCCCTCCCTGTTCAGAGATATTATTTCTAGACTGAATTCCCTCATTGCCACTAGAATTTATACGAGTTCTCTTGTTGCCATTGAAAATTTCCACTTCCCTTTACTGCCATTGCTTCTAATTTCTCTTCCCTTTCGTGCCATTCCCGTTAATGTCCATTGAGTTTTAGCGACTGACAGCTTAGGCCCGCTCCCACTCTCCACTCTATCCCTCCCTGTTCAGAGATATTATTTCTAGACTGAATTCCCTCATTGCCACTAGAATTTATACGAGTTCTCTTGTTGCCATTGAAAATTTCCACTTCCCTTTACTGCCATTGCTTCTAATTTCTCTTCCCTTTCGTGCCATTCCCGTTAATGTCCATTGAGTTTTAGCGACTGACAGCTTAGGCCCGCTCCCACTCTCCACTCTATCCCTCCCTGTTCAGAGATATTATTTCTAGACTGAATTCCCTCATTGCCACTAGAATTTATACGAGTTCTCTTGTTGCCATTGAAAATTTCCACTTCCCTTTACTGCCATTGCTTCTAATTTCTCTTCCCTTTCGTGCCATTCCCGTTAATGTCCATTGAGTTTTAGCGACTGACAGCTTAGGCCCGCTCCCACTCTCCACTCTATCCCTCCCTGTTCAGAGATATTATTTCTAGACTGAATTCCCTCATTGCCACTAGAATTTATACGAGTTCTCTTGTTGCCATTGAAAATTTCCACTTCCCTTTACTGCCATTGCTTCTAATTTCTCTTCCCTTTCGTGCCATTCCCGTTAATGTCCATTGAGTTTTAGCGACTGACAGCTTAGGCCCGCTCCCACTCTCCACTCTATCCCTCCCTGTTCAGAGATATTATTTCTAGACTGAATTCCCTCATTGCCACTAGAATTTATACGAGTTCTCTTGTTGCCATTGAAAATTTCCACTTCCCTTTACTGCCATTGCTTCTAATTTCTCTTCCCTTTCGTGCCATTCCCGTTAATGTCCATTGAGTTTTAGCGACTGACAGCTTAGGCCCGCTCCCACTCTCCACTCTATCCCTCCCTGTTCAGAGATATTATTTCTAGACTGAATTCCCTCATTGCCACTAGAATTTATACGAGTTCTCTTGTTGCCATTGAAAATTTCCACTTCCCTTTACTGCCATTGCTTCTAATTTCTCTTCCCTTTCGTGCCATTCCCGTTAATGTCCATTGAGTTTTAGCGACTGACAGCTTAGGCCCGCTCCCACTCTCCACTCTATCCCTCCCTGTTCAGAGATATTATTTCTAGACTGAATTCCCTCATTGCCACTAGAATTTATACGAGTTCTCTTGTTGCCATTGAAAATTTCCACTTCCCTTTACTGCCATTGCTTCTAATTTCTCTTCCCTTTCGTGCCATTCCCGTTAATGTCCATTGAGTTTTAGCGACTGACAGCTTAGGCCCGCTCCCACTCTCCACTCTATCCCTCCCTGTTCAGAGATATTATTTCTAGACTGAATTCCCTCATTGCCACTAGAATTTATACGAGTTCTCTTGTTGCCATTGAAAATTTCCACTTCCCTTTACTGCCATTGCTTCTAATTTCTCTTCCCTTTCGTGCCATTCCCGTTAATGTCCATTGAGTTTTAGCGACTGACAGCTTAGGCCCGCTCCCACTCTCCACTCTATCCCTCCCTGTTCAGAGATATTATTTCTAGACTGAATTCCCTCATTGCCACTAGAATTTATACGAGTTCTCTTGTTGCCATTGAAAATTTCCACTTCCCTTTACTGCCATTGCTTCTAATTTCTCTTCCCTTTCGTGCCATTCCCGTTAATGTCCATTGAGTTTTAGCGACTGACAGCTTAGGCCCGCTCCCACTCTCCACTCTATCCCTCCCTGTTCAGAGATATTATTTCTAGACTGAATTCCCTCATTGCCACTAGAATTTATACGAGTTCTCTTGTTGCCATTGAAAATTTCCACTTCCCTTTACTGCCATTGCTTCTAATTTCTCTTCCCTTTCGTGCCATTCCCGTTAATGTCCATTGAGTTTTAGCGACTGACAGCTTAGGCCCGCTCCCACTCTCCACTCTATCCCTCCCTGTTCAGAGATATTATTTCTAGACTGAATTCCCTCATTGCCACTAGAATTTATACGAGTTCTCTTGTTGCCATTGAAAATTTCCACTTCCCTTTACTGCCATTGCTTCTAATTTCTCTTCCCTTTCGTGCCATTCCCGTTAATGTCCATTGAGTTTTAGCGACTGACAGCTTAGGCCCGCTCCCACTCTCCACTCTATCCCTCCCTGTTCAGAGATATTATTTCTAGACTGAATTCCCTCATTGCCACTAGAATTTATACGAGTTCTCTTGTTGCCATTGAAAATTTCCACTTCCCTTTACTGCCATTGCTTCTAATTTCTCTTCCCTTTCGTGCCATTCCCGTTAATGTCCATTGAGTTTTAGCGACTGACAGCTTAGGCCCGCTCCCACTCTCCACTCTATCCCTCCCTGTTCAGAGATATTATTTCTAGACTGAATTCCCTCATTGCCACTAGAATTTATACGAGTTCTCTTGTTGCCATTGAAAATTTCCACTTCCCTTTACTGCCATTGCTTCTAATTTCTCTTCCCTTTCGTGCCATTCCCGTTAATGTCCATTGAGTTTTAGCGACTGACAGCTTAGGCCCGCTCCCACTCTCCACTCTATCCCTCCCTGTTCAGAGATATTATTTCTAGACTGAATTCCCTCATTGCCACTAGAATTTATACGAGTTCTCTTGTTGCCATTGAAAATTTCCACTTCCCTTTACTGCCATTGCTTCTAATTTCTCTTCCCTTTCGTGCCATTCCCGTTAATGTCCATTGAGTTTTAGCGACTGACAGCTTAGGCCCGCTCCCACTCTCCACTCTATCCCTCCCTGTTCAGAGATATTATTTCTAGACTGAATTCCCTCATTGCCACTAGAATTTATACGAGTTCTCTTGTTGCCATTGAAAATTTCCACTTCCCTTTACTGCCATTGCTTCTAATTTCTCTTCCCTTTCGTGCCATTCCCGTTAATGTCCATTGAGTTTTAGCGACTGACAGCTTAGGCCCGCTCCCACTCTCCACTCTATCCCTCCCTGTTCAGAGATATTATTTCTAGACTGAATTCCCTCATTGCCACTAGAATTTATACGAGTTCTCTTGTTGCCATTGAAAATTTCCACTTCCCTTTACTGCCATTGCTTCTAATTTCTCTTCCCTTTCGTGCCATTCCCGTTAATGTCCATTGAGTTTTAGCGACTGACAGCTTAGGCCCGCTCCCACTCTCCACTCTATCCCTCCCTGTTCAGAGATATTATTTCTAGACTGAATTCCCTCATTGCCACTAGAATTTATACGAGTTCTCTTGTTGCCATTGAAAATTTCCACTTCCCTTTACTGCCATTGCTTCTAATTTCTCTTCCCTTTCGTGCCATTCCCGTTAATGTCCATTGAGTTTTAGCGACTGACAGCTTAGGCCCGCTCCCACTCTCCACTCTATCCCTCCCTGTTCAGAGATATTATTTCTAGACTGAATTCCCTCATTGCCACTAGAATTTATACGAGTTCTCTTGTTGCCATTGAAAATTTCCACTTCCCTTTACTGCCATTGCTTCTAATTTCTCTTCCCTTTCGTGCCATTCCCGTTAATGTCCATTGAGTTTTAGCGACTGACAGCTTAGGCCCGCTCCCACTCTCCACTCTATCCCTCCCTGTTCAGAGATATTATTTCTAGACTGAATTCCCTCATTGCCACTAGAATTTATACGAGTTCTCTTGTTGCCATTGAAAATTTCCACTTCCCTTTACTGCCATTGCTTCTAATTTCTCTTCCCTTTCGTGCCATTCCCGTTAATGTCCATTGAGTTTTAGCGACTGACAGCTTAGGCCCGCTCCCACTCTCCACTCTATCCCTCCCTGTTCAGAGATATTATTTCTAGACTGAATTCCCTCATTGCCACTGGAATTTGTACTAGTTCTCTTGTTGCCATTGAAAATTTCCACTTCCCTTTACTGCCATTGCTTCTAATTTCTCTTCCCTTTCGTGCCATTCCCGTTAATGTCCATTGAGTTTTAGCGACTGACAGCTTAGGCCCGCTCCCACTCTCCACTCTATCCCTCCCTGTTCAGAGATATTATTTCTAGACTGAATTCCCTCATTGCCACTAGAATTTATACGAGTTCTCTTGTTGCCATTGAAAATTTCCACTTCCCTTTACTGCCATTGCTTCTAATTTCTCTTCCCTTTCGTGCCATTCCCGTTAATGTCCATTGAGTTTTAGCGACTGACAGCTTAGGCCCGCTCCCACTCTCCACTCTATCCCTCCCACCTCACGCTCTTTCTTCCCCACCGCCACCCCTGCTCTCCTCCCTCCGCTGCTGCCACCTGACCCCGCCCGGCCACCCGGCGCCCCGCACCCCCGTCTCTCCGCCTCCCGACCACTGCTCCCACGGCGCGCAGCCTCCAGCGGGCAGCCTCCTCCTCGCGACGCCTCCTCCTCGCCTTCAACGCCGCCAAGGCGCTGGCCGCCTCCGCCGTCTCCCTCCCGACCTTCATCCCTCAGCGGCGCATGGCTCCCCTTTCGGCGGCTTCTCGCAGCGGCTAGCGTGGGGGTGGGCCAGCGCGGGGCTGCACGGGGGCGGCGGGCGGCCGGAGCGGTGGGCGGCTGGCGGCGCGCGGCAGCGGCCAGACCGACTCGCGCGGTGGCCAGCGCGGCTCCTTGCGATCTCCGAGGGCGCGTGGGCCAGGGTGGCGACGGGCTTGGTCACGTCCGATGGTGCTTGGTGGGCTTGGTGGCGGCGGGTAGCTAGCAGGGCCGCTTGGCCACGTCAGGGGCAGCCATGCTGGTGCAGGTACGCTTATTTCTAGACTGATTTCCGAGTGGGTTGAGAGATATTATTTCTAGACTGAATTCCCTCGTTGCCACTAGAATTTATACCAGTTCTCTTGTTGCCATTGAAAATTTCCACTTCCCTTTACTGCCATTGCTTCTAATTTCTCTTCCCTTCCGTGCCATTCCCATTAACGTCCGTTGAGTTTTATTCTCGTTAACGTCCGTTGAGTTTTAGCGACTGACAGCTTAGGCCTGCTCCCACTCTCCACTCTATCCCTCCCACCTCACGCTCTTTCTTCCCCACCGCCTACCCTGCTCTCCTCCCTCCGCTGCTGCCTCCTGACCCCGCCCGGCCACCCGGCGCCCCGCACCCCCGCCTCTCCGCCTCCCGACCACTGCTCCCACGGCGCGCAGCTTCCAGTGGGCAGCCTCCTCCTCGCCTCTTCCCACTGGGTTGAGAGATATTATTTCTAGACTGAATTCCCTCATTGCCACTAGAATTTATACAAGTTCTCTTGTTGCCATTGAAAATTTCCACTTCCCTTTACTGCCATTGCTTCTAATTTCTCTTCCCTTTCGTGCCATTCCCGTTAATGTCCATTGAGTTTTAGCGACTGACAGCTTAGGCCCGCTCCCACTCTCCACTCTATCCCTCCCACCTCACGCTCTTTCTTCCCCACCGCCACCCCTGCTCTCCTCCCTCCGCTGCTGCCACCTGACCCCGCCCGGCCACCCGGCGCCCCGCACCCCCGTCTCTCCGCCTCCCGACCACTGCTCCCACGGCGCGCAGCCTCCAGCGGGCAGCCTCCTCCTCGCGACGCCTCCTCCTCGCCTTCAACGCCGCCAAGGCGCTGGCCGCCTCCGCCGTCTCCCTCCCGACCTCCCTTTCGTGCCATTCCCGTTAATGTCCATTGAGTTTTAGCGACTGACAGCTTAGGCCCGCTCCCACTCTCCACTCTATCCCTCCCTGTTCAGAGATATTATTTCTAGACTGAATTCCCTCATTGCCACTAGAATTTATACGAGTTCTCTTGTTGCCATTGAAAATTTCCACTTCCCTTTACTGCCATTGCTTCTAATTTCTCTTCCCTTTCGTGCCATTCCCGTTAATGTCCATTGAGTTTTAGCGACTGACAGCTTAGGCCCGCTCCCACTCTCCACTCTATCCCTCCCTGTTCAGAGATATTATTTCTAGACTGAATTCCCTCATTGCCACTAGAATTTATACGAGTTCTCTTGTTGCCATTGAAAATTTCCACTTCCCTTTACTGCCATTGCTTCTAATTTCTCTTCCCTTTCGTGCCATTCCCGTTAATGTCCATTGAGTTTTAGCGACTGACAGCTTAGGCCCGCTCCCACTCTCCACTCTATCCCTCCCTGTTCAGAGATATTATTTCTAGACTGAATTCCCTCATTGCCACTAGAATTTATACGAGTTCTCTTGTTGCCATTGAAAATTTCCACTTCCCTTTACTGCCATTGCTTCTAATTTCTCTTCCCTTTCGTGCCATTCCCGTTAATGTCCATTGAGTTTTAGCGACTGACAGCTTAGGCCCGCTCCCACTCTCCACTCTATCCCTCCCTGTTCAGAGATATTATTTCTAGACTGAATTCCCTCATTGCCACTAGAATTTATACGAGTTCTCTTGTTGCCATTGAAAATTTCCACTTCCCTTTACTGCCATTGCTTCTAATTTCTCTTCCCTTTCGTGCCATTCCCGTTAATGTCCATTGAGTTTTAGCGACTGACAGCTTAGGCCCGCTCCCACTCTCCACTCTATCCCTCCCTGTTCAGAGATATTATTTCTAGACTGAATTCCCTCATTGCCACTAGAATTTATACGAGTTCTCTTGTTGCCATTGAAAATTTCCACTTCCCTTTACTGCCATTGCTTCTAATTTCTCTTCCCTTTCGTGCCATTCCCGTTAATGTCCATTGAGTTTTAGCGACTGACAGCTTAGGCCCGCTCCCACTCTCCACTCTATCCCTCCCTGTTCAGAGATATTATTTCTAGACTGAATTCCCTCATTGCCACTAGAATTTATACGAGTTCTCTTGTTGCCATTGAAAATTTCCACTTCCCTTTACTGCCATTGCTTCTAATTTCTCTTCCCTTTCGTGCCATTCCCGTTAATGTCCATTGAGTTTTAGCGACTGACAGCTTAGGCCCGCTCCCACTCTCCACTCTATCCCTCCCTGTTCAGAGATATTATTTCTAGACTGAATTCCCTCATTGCCACTAGAATTTATACGAGTTCTCTTGTTGCCATTGAAAATTTCCACTTCCCTTTACTGCCATTGCTTCTAATTTCTCTTCCCTTTCGTGCCATTCCCGTTAATGTCCATTGAGTTTTAGCGACTGACAGCTTAGGCCCGCTCCCACTCTCCACTCTATCCCTCCCTGTTCAGAGATATTATTTCTAGACTGAATTCCCTCATTGCCACTAGAATTTATACGAGTTCTCTTGTTGCCATTGAAAATTTCCACTTCCCTTTACTGCCATTGCTTCTAATTTCTCTTCCCTTTCGTGCCATTCCCGTTAATGTCCATTGAGTTTTAGCGACTGACAGCTTAGGCCCGCTCCCACTCTCCACTCTATCCCTCCCTGTTCAGAGATATTATTTCTAGACTGAATTCCCTCATTGCCACTAGAATTTATACGAGTTCTCTTGTTGCCATTGAAAATTTCCACTTCCCTTTACTGCCATTGCTTCTAATTTCTCTTCCCTTTCGTGCCATTCCCGTTAATGTCCATTGAGTTTTAGCGACTGACAGCTTAGGCCCGCTCCCACTCTCCACTCTATCCCTCCCTGTTCAGAGATATTATTTCTAGACTGAATTCCCTCATTGCCACTAGAATTTATACGAGTTCTCTTGTTGCCATTGAAAATTTCCACTTCCCTTTACTGCCATTGCTTCTAATTTCTCTTCCCTTTCGTGCCATTCCCGTTAATGTCCATTGAGTTTTAGCGACTGACAGCTTAGGCCCGCTCCCACTCTCCACTCTATCCCTCCCTGTTCAGAGATATTATTTCTAGACTGAATTCCCTCATTGCCACTAGAATTTATACGAGTTCTCTTGTTGCCATTGAAAATTTCCACTTCCCTTTACTGCCATTGCTTCTAATTTCTCTTCCCTTTCGTGCCATTCCCGTTAATGTCCATTGAGTTTTAGCGACTGACAGCTTAGGCCCGCTCCCACTCTCCACTCTATCCCTCCCTGTTCAGAGATATTATTTCTAGACTGAATTCCCTCATTGCCACTAGAATTTATACGAGTTCTCTTGTTGCCATTGAAAATTTCCACTTCCCTTTACTGCCATTGCTTCTAATTTCTCTTCCCTTTCGTGCCATTCCCGTTAATGTCCATTGAGTTTTAGCGACTGACAGCTTAGGCCCGCTCCCACTCTCCACTCTATCCCTCCCTGTTCAGAGATATTATTTCTAGACTGAATTCCCTCATTGCCACTAGAATTTATACGAGTTCTCTTGTTGCCATTGAAAATTTCCACTTCCCTTTACTGCCATTGCTTCTAATTTCTCTTCCCTTTCGTGCCATTCCCGTTAATGTCCATTGAGTTTTAGCGACTGACAGCTTAGGCCCGCTCCCACTCTCCACTCTATCCCTCCCTGTTCAGAGATATTATTTCTAGACTGAATTCCCTCATTGCCACTGGAATTTGTACTAGTTCTCTTGTTGCCATTGAAAATTTCCACTTCCCTTTACTGCCATTGCTTCTAATTTCTCTTCCCTTTCGTGCCATTCCCGTTAATGTCCATTGAGTTTTAGCGACTGACAGCTTAGGCCCGCTCCCACTCTCCACTCTATCCCTCCCTGTTCAGAGATATTATTTCTAGACTGAATTCCCTCATTGCCACTGGAATTTGTACTAGTTCTCTTGTTGCCATTGAAAATTTCCACTTCCCTTTACTGCCATTGCTTCTAATTTCTCTTCCCTTTCGTGCCATTCCCGTTAATGTCCATTGAGTTTTAGCGACTGACAGCTTAGGCCCGCTCCCACTCTCCACTCTATCCCTCCCTGTTCAGAGATATTATTTCTAGACTGAATTCCCTCATTGCCACTGGAATTTGTACTAGTTCTCTTGTTGCCATTGAAAATTTCCACTTCCCTTTACTGCCATTGCTTCTAATTTCTCTTCCCTTTCGTGCCATTCCCGTTAATGTCCATTGAGTTTTAGCGACTGACAGCTTAGGCCCGCTCCCACTCTCCACTCTATCCCTCCCTGTTCAGAGATATTATTTCTAGACTGAATTCCCTCATTGCCACTGGAATTTGTACTAGTTCTCTTGTTGCCATTGAAAATTTCCACTTCCCTTTACTGCCATTGCTTCTAATTTCTCTTCCCTTTCGTGCCATTCCCGTTAATGTCCATTGAGTTTTAGCGACTGACAGCTTAGGCCCGCTCCCACTCTCCACTCTATCCCTCCCTGTTCAGAGATATTATTTCTAGACTGAATTCCCTCATTGCCACTGGAATTTGTACTAGTTCTCTTGTTGCCATTGAAAATTTCCACTTCCCTTTACTGCCATTGCTTCTAATTTCTCTTCCCTTTCGTGCCATTCCCGTTAATGTCCATTGAGTTTTAGCGACTGACAGCTTAGGCCCGCTCCCACTCTCCACTCTATCCCTCCCTGTTCAGAGATATTATTTCTAGACTGAATTCCCTCATTGCCACTGGAATTTGTACTAGTTCTCTTGTTGCCATTGAAAATTTCCACTTCCCTTTACTGCCATTGCTTCTAATTTCTCTTCCCTTTCGTGCCATTCCCGTTAATGTCCATTGAGTTTTAGCGACTGACAGCTTAGGCCCGCTCCCACTCTCCACTCTATCCCTCCCTGTTCAGAGATATTATTTCTAGACTGAATTCCCTCATTGCCACTGGAATTTGTACTAGTTCTCTTGTTGCCATTGAAAATTTCCACTTCCCTTTACTGCCATTGCTTCTAATTTCTCTTCCCTTTCGTGCCATTCCCGTTAATGTCCATTGAGTTTTAGCGACTGACAGCTTAGGCCCGCTCCCACTCTCCACTCTATCCCTCCCTGTTCAGAGATATTATTTCTAGACTGAATTCCCTCATTGCCACTGGAATTTGTACTAGTTCTCTTGTTGCCATTGAAAATTTCCACTTCCCTTTACTGCCATTGCTTCTAATTTCTCTTCCCTTTCGTGCCATTCCCGTTAATGTCCATTGAGTTTTAGCGACTGACAGCTTAGGCCCGCTCCCACTCTCCACTCTATCCCTCCCTGTTCAGAGATATTATTTCTAGACTGAATTCCCTCATTGCCACTGGAATTTGTACTAGTTCTCTTGTTGCCATTGAAAATTTCCACTTCCCTTTACTGCCATTGCTTCTAATTTCTCTTCCCTTTCGTGCCATTCCCGTTAATGTCCATTGAGTTTTAGCGACTGACAGCTTAGGCCCGCTCCCACTCTCCACTCTATCCCTCCCTGTTCAGAGATATTATTTCTAGACTGAATTCCCTCATTGCCACTGGAATTTGTACTAGTTCTCTTGTTGCCATTGAAAATTTCCACTTCCCTTTACTGCCATTGCTTCTAATTTCTCTTCCCTTTCGTGCCATTCCCGTTAATGTCCATTGAGTTTTAGCGACTGACAGCTTAGGCCCGCTCCCACTCTCCACTCTATCCCTCCCTGTTCAGAGATATTATTTCTAGACTGAATTCCCTCATTGCCACTGGAATTTGTACTAGTTCTCTTGTTGCCATTGAAAATTTCCACTTCCCTTTACTGCCATTGCTTCTAATTTCTCTTCCCTTTCGTGCCATTCCCGTTAATGTCCATTGAGTTTTAGCGACTGACAGCTTAGGCCCGCTCCCACTCTCCACTCTATCCCTCCCTGTTCAGAGATATTATTTCTAGACTGAATTCCCTCATTGCCACTGGAATTTGTACTAGTTCTCTTGTTGCCATTGAAAATTTCCACTTCCCTTTACTGCCATTGCTTCTAATTTCTCTTCCCTTTCGTGCCATTCCCGTTAATGTCCATTGAGTTTTAGCGACTGACAGCTTAGGCCCGCTCCCACTCTCCACTCTATCCCTCCCTGTTCAGAGATATTATTTCTAGACTGAATTCCCTCATTGCCACTAGAATTTATACGAGTTCTCTTGTTGCCATTGAAAATTTCCACTTCCCTTTACTGCCATTGCTTCTAATTTCTCTTCCCTTTCGTGCCATTCCCGTTAATGTCCATTGAGTTTTAGCGACTGACAGCTTAGGCCCGCTCCCACTCTCCACTCTATCCCTCCCACCTCACGCTCTTTCTTCCCCACCGCCACCCCTGCTCTCCTCCCTCCGCTGCTGCCACCTGACCCCGCCCGGCCACCCGGCGCCCCGCACCCCCGTCTCTCCGCCTCCCGACCACTGCTCCCACGGCGCGCAGCCTCCAGCGGGCAGCCTCCTCCTCGCGACGCCTCCTCCTCGCCTTCAACGCCGCCAAGGCGCTGGCCGCCTCCGCCGTCTCCCTCCCGACCTTCATCCCTCAGCGGCGCATGGCTCCCCTTTCGGCGGCTTCTCGCAGCGGCCAGCGTGAGGGTGGGTCAGCGCGGGGCTCCACGGGGGCGGCGGGCGGCCGGAGCGGTGAGCGCCTAGCTCGCGCGGTGGCCAGCGCGGCTCCTTGCGATCTCCGAGGGCGCGTGGGCCAGGGTGGCGGCGGGCTTGGTCACTTCCGATGGTGCTTGGTGGGCTTGGTGGCGGCGGGTAGCTAGCAGGGCCGCTTGGCCGCGTCGGGGGCAGCCATGCCGGTGCAGGTACGCTTGTTTTGCTTGCACGATGACGGGAAGTCTAACGGAATGGTAATCAAGGGAATAGAAATCGGAAGCAATGGCAGCGAAGGGAAGTGGAAATTTTGAATGGTAATGAGGGAAACGGTATAAATTCCGGTGCCAACGAGGGAATTCACTCTTATTTCTTTCTAGGTGATGCCTGCAGAACTGCGAGCAAGTCAGCCAACGGGTACGGTGTGCCGATTGGGCCACACCTTGCAATATATTCTTGCGCGCGCTGTCACTGTCAGGGTGTCCCAAGCGCGTCCCAAAAGGGAAATTGCTATGGGCATTTCTGTTGAATACTATAATTTTCAGTAAGTACACGGTAATTTGTGGCTTGTGGGTGGTAAATGTCCCTATAACTGTTTCTGAGCAAATCATGCATTTGGGGTCAAAATGCAGTGGGTAAACCTTGAGGTGTATTTGGGTGTCTTCTCAATCGTACAACCCAATCGACATTAAATGTCTCTGATCAGTTGCACATCACAGTTGCAATGACAGAAATTTCTACGCAATGACCGTGTTTCCTTGTTCTCCCGAATTTTTTTTCCTGAGAAATCTTTCATGCATAAAGTATTAAATAAAGTCTATTTATAAAACGTTTTTAAGGATGAGTGTAACTTTACGTGACGAATCTAATAAGCATAATTAACTCATGATTTACTACAGTAACGTTACGTTAACTATCCTCTAGTCACGGAGCAGAGATCACTGTCGGCAGAGTGTCTCTACCACATGGGACATAAGCTTCGAAACTCAAAGAGGATCCCGGCACGCAATTTTCAAAAAAAATAAAAAAATAAATCCCGGCGTGCTGAAGAGATGATATGAGTGGTGTCAGAGCCACAGATATTCTAAAGAGAGGAACATTTCCGATGCGTTTCTACCCAGATGACACCACACCGTTCTGATGCAAGGCAGCGCAAAAAATCCAGAGGCCCTCTGAGCTCAAACTGCCCTAAAATAAAAGGTCGTTGATCCCGTGTAAACATTAGCAAAAAAATGATACTCTTGGCTTCAAGTCACTTTCGGTTGGTTTTTGGTTGTTGTTGCTAGCCTCTCCTTTCTTTGTCTTTTTAATATAATATATAATGAACAGCTCTCCAACATGGCTCGTATAAAAAAATAAGAAAATGATTTGAATCTATTTGAGTTCAGACCTTTTTTTTTGCAAAGCATGGTTTGAATGCATATGCTCAGATACACGCATGCACATTCGGCCAAACCATGTTATTTGCTTTTACCTCGTTTTGTGAGGATGCTTAAATTTTATTTCAGGTACATTCCCGTGGATCAAATTTGAATTATTTGTAGAGTTTTGTGCTACATGTAAACAGGAGCAGCCCACCAACTGCCGTAGAGCCCTACATCAATATAAAGGCAAGCAAGGATTGCAACTACTGGAGATACTCCATCCGTCCCACAGTATAAGCATTTGAAGCATTCAAATGCAAAAAATAGCCGATGCTAAAAGACCTCTATACCCCTTATTTTACACTACTCACCAACTCTTCACCCACCCCACCAACCCATTTAGTTTTGTCCTATCCCTAGAAATGCTTACATTTTGGCACAAAATGTGAACCCTACAAATGCTTATATATTGGGACGGAGTGAGTATATCATAGCTAAAACCAGAAATGAAAATAAACAGCCAGAGAATATCATGGATGTCAAATGGTTCAAACATAAGAGACCAAGAGATTATATATGACAGCAATAGCAACGCAACATTGCAACATAGTATATAAACAAACCATGAAAACTCTTTTCAGAAATATACAAGACAACAAACCAAGCTGAGTTCAGCTATGTATCTCACTTCGACTGACAGTGCAACATTGTCACACCCGGTTTTAGAAAACAAACCAAGTGTACACTATATATGTGTCAGGATAAGTTTCACACGTATAGTAAGCCAATAGTGAATAATAGATAAAGTATCACATAAAATAAATAATAAATGACTTACAAGTCTATCAGAGTTACAACGTATCCTGGAAACGAAGGCTTCAAACTTCACAGGCAATCGATTGGGGGTTGCGTACGCCTAGAACTCAACTGCTCAGCACCATCTTCATCAGCTTCACACACCTTCTTCTGAGCAGCGGTTAGAAAGGATGAGTACACTTATGGTTGGTACTCAACAAGGCCACAAGAAATAACCAGAGAAGGAATTTATTATCAACTTTAAGTTAATTAATCATGCGAGGGTCATGCGAGGGTCCAGGCCGCTCTTGACCGTGAGCACGGCTGAAATATCAGTTTTACATTCTGTAGAGGTTGTACACTTTCACCATAAGTCATGTTTCCCGTTACTCCGAGGTAGCTAGCCTCAAAGTTAAGGATCTACTACGAGGCCTTTACAAAGATTCAGGTCGAAGCAGACCATAACCCTCCCTAATGGGTCATGTATCTTAGCAAAGCATGCTACCCAAGAGGACCGGGCTATACCCTATCAACGCCTCCCCTTTTGCCCTTTCGGTAAGACTATTCCAAACTAGAGTTTATAATTATTCAGACAAACCCATAGCCCATTGGCACCCATGGTTGTACTGTTTCCCTGGGTGGTCACTCCATGTTCCAATTAAGATCATCATGATAGTGTAATTAAAGTATAGGTAGAAAGATGGTTAGGGACACTTACATTTCTCCAAAATATAGCTGTTAAGATTATCTTCAACTTTTGCTCTTACTCTTGAATGACGTTCCATCTACTTGAAGCAATCATCGAGCACAAACATGCAAGAGTACAAGCAAACAAAAAGTACAACAACTAAGAACTGTACACCAATCAAAAGAAAAGCTTTAAAGGAGCGCACTAAAGCAAGAATCACTGAAAACGAAGCTATAGTTGAAAAGATACCACTATCGGAAAGATTTGGATGATTAAACAAACAAGACTATATGCTGGATATATTTTAATTGAGTATAAAATTATGTGCAATAAAATATTTAGAACTAATGCAAGTTATGTTTAATTATTTGGAAAAGTCGGTGTAAACTTAACCATATTTTAACTACAAATATTGAAGTATAAATTATTCCAATTAAAACATTAACTTGAAGTAAAGCATGTGAGAGCATCTAATCGAAATATATTGATCACATGTCATGTTGGACTAACAATATTTATTTACGAAACACATTTATGCTAGTGTTAATCAAATTAATATTTATTTATGAAAGCTCGAAGTTAAACTCTAATTTGCTTTTAATTAGAAAAGATAGCTATCATAAATATTATTCAGATTAATATATTATTTTATGAAAACCCAAGATATAGCCTATTTAGCTTTTATTTACAAAATTAGTTGAATAAATAATTAATCAAATTATCACTAATATGAAAACCAAAGTATAAAACCTTAATTAGCTTTTAATCAGAAAAAACATTTAAATAACGGTTATAAAACGTAGTTCATGTCATTATGTATCTATCGCAATGAGAACGGATTGAAACAGATCTAAAATATGCAAACTATGGACTAAACAAGATTTTCGGCATCTAAAACTAGCGGGGGGTTTTCTACAAAAGAGTAGACTAATAGAATATGATAGAAAAATACAAGATTCGTTGATGGTCTTACTAAAAAGGTTGAGGCCAAAAACGACGGAAGGCTTGACGCGATGACGAGATAAAGAATTGGCACTAGCAGAAGATATGGTGGCAAAAGACTACCTTAGGGAATCCCAAACAAAAGGGTCTCCCTATAAAGGAGTCTATGGTGTGTCTTTTTCAGTGAAGAGGTGGTTCATATATATAGGGAGAAAAATTCCTCACCTCCACGTTCAGTGGTGGAGCCAGGGGGGCAGGGAGGGGCCACCCCCCCAAGCTCATTGCCAAATATAATTAGGCAGGAGTATTTGTGATAAGCTAACTACTTTTTAGTTATTAAATAGAGTAGGATTAGATTTTGTATCAAGAAAACCACAAGTAATTTAAATGACAGAATGAGCTCTATTAAATAGTACAGGAATTAATATTTTTCTTTCTAGAAATTTAGTGTGTGTAGCTCATCTTTCTATTGTCCTTTCCCCTTCTCTTGTAATCTATCTTTTTGTTTGTTTGTTTCTTCGGTTTCAAAGCTCGTACTATGGTCTTGCCTCTCAAACCCTATAAATATTATATGGTTTATGCACTAAAGTTTAGGCAACCCACTAATGGTTGTTGTAGTTTCTTTAGAACATCGAATAATACAACAATTAAAGTTGGAATTGTATATAGTTACACAATATTATCCACAATTATTTTTATACCTCTATAGAGTTATTTGCTGAGCTTATGTTTCAAATACACCACTGCAAGTTTTGTATAATAATTTAAACATGAACCCCCCCCCCCCCCCGCCTCAACGTTAAATCCGGGCTCCGCCACAGTCCACGTTCATTACCAATTTGGGACTAATAGGTGGCTTGAATGCTTCCAAAAATAATTCTAGATAAGTCTAGAATTCATATTTAAACCATGAAAAATACTCCAAAAATCTCAGAAAAAATCCTAGACATAGAGTTGGACATGGGGAACCCAAATAATGTATTTGGAGCTCATGAAAAGGATCTTATCTTGTTCCAAAAAATTGGAATTTGCTATGGAGCAATGGGAATAAAATTCCAGAAAAAATCTAGAAATTTCCATTAGGCTTCTAAACGCCCTTTTTTAAAACTCTACACACATAAAGCCACTAAATTTAACCGATATGAATGCAAGTCACACAACATTAAACTATGTTATTTTAATTTAATTTTGAAATTTTTTGAAATTGGAGAAAATTCCCTATGAATAATATAAAGCTTGGAGAATTTTTGAAATTGGAGAAAATTCTCGTATTAATTAAGCTTATTCTCCACATCCTAAAATTAAGAAATTTTAGGGTGTGACAAGGCTACCCCCTTATTCATAAACAGAATCTCGTCCCGAGATACGCAAAGACTAGGGATCAAGGAGGAGAAACAAGACAATGAGATTCTGAAAAGGAGAATAGCAAGGCGTGTGTCACTTGATGTAGATATTGCTACATCTTTCAAAGTAGGACCACTAGCTCTTTCATCTTCTTTATTGATGTTGCTGCAAAGTCTCCACTTCAAATCCTTTTTAGCTTCTTTTCTTCACCATGGGGATTGCCTTTGGTTTTCCTTATTCTTTGATGTTATTCATCAATTCATGAGGAAAAGATAGCAGGAAAAACAAGGATATACGAGAAAACAGCGAGAGAGCCCACTACACTATCATTGCAAAGAAGCAAATCAATCAAAGGCATAACGACAAACATTACAAGCATACTCAACCAAAGTTAACCACACAAGCACACAACGATGCTAAACATAGTTAGTGAAGTCATAAGGGATCCTTCTAAATATGGGCGTATCTTTAACTTTCTTGTCATGGGCATACTTCAGCTTGGCGCTAACTTCTTGATGTAGTGGCAGTGAATTCGTCTGCATTGCCATTGTTTACTTATGGGAGGGTAATCAAGTAATTTATTTTAGTGTGGAATATATAAAATGAATAACTTGCTGTTAAAATAAATATTGAAAAGTTACTCACTGTTCAACTATAAAAGTTTTTTGATGTACAACTAAACAATTAAAAACTTACTTCATAATGTAGGATAATTACATATCATGTAGTGAAAAAAAAAACGTTACTGCATGCATCATAATTATCATTATAAGTTCCTTCTTCTGTCATATATATTGGTGGTAGGTTATTTCCTGCATGTGAAAATAATCACAAGTTACTTCATACATGTTTCATGTAAAAGGCAAAAAAAAAGTCGTCGTCAATCTAAAGGAGCTGATTGATAAAGAGTTACTTCCCATGAGTTTCCAAATACGATCAAATTACTTTATGTATCATATAATTCTATGATATATTACTTCATATTCAGTTCAAATTATATATGTTCATGAAGGACATAAAGTTATTGGCTTAATCAAGCAGATCAGCACCCAATAAAAAACTAAAACCACATACTTACCTAAGCTCATGTTTATCTACATGTCTAATCTAAGTTCAGCTAGCAGCCACATGAAAAGCTCCAAGAACACCACAAAAATCTATATATCAACAAGACCATTCAAGAAAAAAGGAAATACGCTAAGAAGGATGTAACCCTAAAGCCTACCTAAGAGAGCAACAGGATAATGCCCACAATTCCTTCAGATATTGCTCATGTTGAAAAAACACATGAAAAGATTAGTTGACAATAAGTGCAACACATATCTACCATCTACAATACCTTAGAAGCAATACAACTAGCGATAAACACCAGAGCAGGACTACGAAGGATGAAAAGGGGGGAAATGCAACTCAAAAAGCAAGACTTGGTCATTAAGGGCATGACATGGTAAAATATAGAGGAAACTACAGTCATCACACTAGATATTCTTAATATTAAGCACTTGCATTGATTTTTTAGTGTCCTGTAGCCGAAAATCATATCAACAATGAGACAATAAAAAATGCATGAGAAAGTCAGGAAACTACAATAGTAGTCCATAAAATTACTTTGCATGTTCGGTAGTGCTAGCTGTTGCAGCGCTGCGGCTGCCGTAGCCAGCAGCAGCCGCTACAGCTTCTGCAACCCACCGGGAGCACAAGCAGCCAACCAACACAAGCTTAGATGGCCTGTAGCCAAACAACGTGTTGTACTACAGCAGCAGAAGTGGCTGCAAAAAACAGAAGCGAACATGCTGACTATATGTAACACCCTAAAAATGCCTATTTTAAAAATTTAGTAATTAAATTGTTTTTTATTTAATTTGATGCTCATATTTATCTAAGGAAAATAAATTATTTATGAGAAATAAAATTAAATATAAGGTTAGAAACATTTTTGTTGCATTCATGCTGGCTGCATTGAGTTTTGTTTGTGTGTGGTTCAATTGGAATTTAAATTCTGTTTAAATTCGAATTTGAATCGCTGCGTTTGGAGCTCTAGAAAAGTTTCCGCGGCCCGAGTCTGTTTTTCCACCCTAAACTTTTTCTCTCGGCCGATTTTGCTCCTCCATCTCTTCTCTCTCGAGCTAGCCCAGCAGCAGCCCAGCTCCAGCGCTCCCGCTTCGGCTCGAACCCGGCCATGGAGTTCGGCTCGGCCACGGCACGCCGCCGAGGCCACCAGGACTCTCCTCGTCCGCCCTACTTAAGCCCCGCCGCCGTCTCCCAACCTCCCTGCCCCGAGAATCCGCGCCCGAGCCGCCCCACACGAGTTCCGCTCGGCCGCCGCACGAACCGCCGCCGCCCGAGATTTGCGCCGCCGCAGACCCAACGATTCGCCGCCGCTCGGGTCGATTTAGCCGCTCGAGGAGCTTCTCCAGCAGGTACCCGTGCTCCCGAGCCCCTCTTTGCCCTTCTTCTCTCTCCAACTCGAGCCGCCGTCGCCCTTGGTTACCCGCCGCCTCTGCTCGTCGTCGCCGGCCGCCTCTGCCGCGTTCCCGCCGACGAGAACCACTCCGACGAGTTCGCATCGTCGCCCCGGAGCCGTAGCTGCCCTCCGCGCCCCAAACCGTGCTCCGTAGCCCGAACTCCACTCTTCGCCGGCGATGCTCCGCCGCCTCCTGCTGGCGCCGCCGCCCCAGCGCCGCCGCCGCCGACGCCCCCCCCCTCCAGATCTAATCTGAGTCGTCTAGATCGAAACCAACGGCCCGGATCGAGTTCAACCCCGGGGTCAAAGTTGACCATACCGGTCAACCCCCAGTCAACCGAGCCATTTTTTCAAAAGAGTCCCTGGCCTTTTCCAAAATTAACCCGCAGTCCTGTTCTATTCAAAAGTAATTACAATTAAGTCCTGATTTTTACAGAAAACCCCCTGCCTTATTTAAAATTTGTACCCGAGGTCCTGTTTTGGTTAATTTGCAAATAACCCTCCTGTTTTTATATAAAATTATGTTTTAGCCCCTGAGTTTTTGCAAATAAGCCCCTGGAACTTTTAAAACTTTGCCAGCAAGTCCCTGAACCTTAGAAAAGCCATAACTTCTTCGTTTTAGCTCCGATTTGAGTGATTTTCGCGCTCACGTGTTCGTAGCGAAGCGTAGATTAGTTTTTCAGCCTTCTTTTGTTCTGTTTTTATTGTTTGGTGTACTGTTCTAATAGATTAATATTGTTTGCATGTACTGGCTTGTATGGATGCTTGTGTGTTGATGTATGAGTCCAGTCGGTGAGCCGTACGCGTTTGAGTTCGAGGGTTACGAGGAGCAGGACCAACAGCAGCAGCAAGAGCAACAGCAGCATTTGGACGAAGGCAAGTACAGCACGGACAATCCTTGCTACCTAAACACACCTTTACAATAATTATTGCATATGCATGTGTCTAATTTGTTCCTATTAAGGTTATTCCTAGCTTTGTTTATCCTATACCTTGATTATCCTGGGTTATTGCATTTGGGTAGAATTTTGCTAAGCGCAGCTACTGTCACCAATGTTTAACTGTTAATCTTGACTTAATGGTTCACTTCAATGTTAATGGTAAAACTTGCTTTTTAGCAACATGGATTAGGGAGCTAGGGCGTACGCTTCGTGCTTGGCCCTAGTGTCTCTCCGTAAGGACTGGTTCTTAAAGCGGCAACCCAGGAACCTGTCGCCACCGCTGGAACTATAATGGCTCTGGTCTTGGACAAGTAACATGTATGTCTCTAGCTTGACAGTAGTTACCGACGGGCCGACGGCGTTATGGGAAGCATGGGTGAGAGTATGGTTTGATCCACCGAGGACGGAGTATCCGTTGGCTATGTCCCCGTGAGGCACAGTCCCGTGTTGGGAGCTTCCGTATGGCGGGGGTTCCACACGTTGCGCTATTTCTTTTGTTGTTGTTATTCTTTACTGCGCTTGGACGCCATTGACCCCCTCGTGTTGCGACATGGGCGTCAGTCAATCTCGGTGCCTTGGGTCATGCTGCCTAGGTTGTACCATAACGGCTACTGTTTTGTTAGGGTGTCTTGTGAAAAGCCTCGTAGCGTCCCTATGCAGTCACACCTCGGAAGTGTTGATGTGCGTGGTTGGGTGCAAAGTTCCTTTGAACTTTTACGCGACTGGTGGGTAAAGGGCGAAACCTCTGCAGAGTGTATAATCTATCATGATAGCCTTGCTCAGGGTCAAGAGCGGCCTGGATCCTTTTTGATTAGAAATTGATGTTTATTACTGTTTAATGTTCACCTCTACTTCTTTAATTGGGAATTGCAACTGGGATTCACTTAATTGTAGTATTCTTGGTTTATGTTAAAATGAATCAACTAAAATTGCTAATGCAGTATAGCCGTGTCAAGCCTTTCTTTTAAGCCTTCATTACCCGTGTTGTATTTGCTAAGTAAGACAATTACTTACACTTGCCATTCAACAAAATCCCGGATGGGTAACAGATGGATTAGATGGTACTGCTGCTATTGAATTCCCTGAAGATCTGCCATTCTACTAGCTGTGCTCAACCAGTCAGAGTCCCTGTGTTATTTAGTTATTTTTAAGACAATTACTTACACTTGCCATTCAACAAAATCCCGGATGGGTAACAGATGGATTAGATGGTACTGCTGCTATTGAATTTCCTGAAGATCTGCCATTCTACTAGCTGTGCTCAACCAGTCGGTGTCCCTGTGGATTATGGATTTCGGCTTCGTCTTCGTCTTCGTTTAGAGAGAGAGTTAATAATTAGTCTTCCGCTGTTTTGTTTAGATATTTAAGTTAAACTCTGATGTAAAACCATTTTATTCGAGCATATGTACTCTGTTTATCATATTTGTTATCTATATGTGTTCTGTGGACTTCCTGGGCACACATATAGAAGCATTCGGGTTTCTGTGTAAATCCGGGTGTGACAGATTGGTATCAGAGCAGTGCTGACTGTAGGAACGCAGCCTAGTTAGAACGGTTGAAAAATCACTAGGAGACCACCATGATTTTTTTTTTGTTTCAGATCATTTAGTTACGTTTTTTTTGTGTCTGATCGTGGAACTCAGTTCACTTCACACTTCTGGAAGAGGTTGCATGAGTCGATGGACACAAAGTTGCATTTCAGCTCAGCCGACCAACAATGCACCTACGGCTCCGAGGTGTTTTGGTTGTGGTGAGTTGGGACACTATGCCAGCGCTTGTCCTCGCAAGACTCAGAACGCCGTTGGTTAGAACAACAATCAGAGGGTTGGACAACCGCAGCACCAGAATGGGAATCAGCAGCAGAACCCAGCGAGAGGCAAGGTCAACCACATGGGTGTGGAAACCGCAGAAGGAGCAACGGATGTCGTTGTGGGTACGTTCCCTGTCAACTCGTCTCTCGCAACTGTTTTGTTTGATACTGGAGCTTCGCATGCTTTCATATCTGCTGCTTTCGTGAAAAAGAACATGATGATCTTGCAACCTATGGGGAGCCCCGTGGTAGTTAGTTCACCCGGGGGAGAACAGTGTGCCACTTTACGTTGCCCCTGTATCACTATCACAATAAGGGGGGTAGACTTTGTGGTGAACCCAATAGTCCTAGAAACCCTTGGGTTTGATTTGATTCTGGGTATGAGCTGGTTAGCCAGATATGATGGGGTGATTCAATGCTCCAAAAGGACAGTGCAGCTGACAGCAAAGACTGGTGAGAAAGTGGAATACCAAGCAGCTAGCCTCGTGGGACACAATCAGATCTACCAAGCCGAAGGTGTAGCACTGGAAGACATCAGAGTGGTGTGCGAATTCCCAGACGTGTTTCCAGATGAGTTACCAGGTATGCCCCCAGACCGCGAAGTTGAATTTGTTATTGATCTTAAGCCTGGTACTGCACCTATAGCTAAGAGGCCATATAGAATGGGAGTAAAAGAACTAGAGAAACTTAAGGAGGAATTAAGGGCATTGTTAGCAAAAGGGTATATTCGTCCTAGTTCATCCCCTTGGGGAGCACCAGTTTTGTTTGTGGATAAGAAAGATGGGACCCAGAGATTGTGTGTGGATTATCGAGCTTTGAATGAAGTAACCATCAAGAACAAGTACCCGCTGCCAAGGATTGATGATCTCTTCGACCAGTTGAAAGGAGCATGTGTGTTCTCTAAGATCGATCTCCGATCCGGTTACCATCAGATGAGGATACGAGTGACTGACATCCCCAAAACAGCCTTCACAACCCGATATGGTCTATATGAGTTCACAGTCATGTCTTTTGGGTTGACAAATGCACCGGCATACTTCATGTATTTGATGAACAGTGTGTTCATGGACTATCTTGACAAGTTCGTGGTAGTGTTCATTGACGACATTCTGGTTTTCTCCAAGAACGAGGAAGAGCATGAAGAACATCTGAGGTTGGTGATGCAGAGACTTCGTGAGCATCAGTTGTATGCCAAGCTGAGCAAGTGTGAGTTTTGGTTAAAGGAAGTAGCATTCTTGGGACACGTACTGTCCAATGGTGGAGTGGCAGTTGATCCGAAGAAGGTTAGTGATGTGTTGAGTTGGAATCCGCCTAAGGATGTGAGTGAAATCAGAAGTTTCCTTGGAATGGCTGGATACTATCGGAGGTTCATAGAAGGATTCTCCAAGATTGCTAAGCCCTTGACAGCGTTATTGGAGAAAAATGCCAAGTTTGTCTGGACTGAAGAATGTCAAGTCAGCTTTGAGGAATTGAAGAAGAGATTGACAACGGCACCTGTGCTAGTGTTGCCGGATATAACCAAGAGCTTCTCTATCTACTGCGATGCATCTCGTCTAGGATTGGGATGTGTGCTCATGCAGGAAGGCAGAGTAGTAGCTTATGCATCGAGACAGCTGAGGAAACATGAGCAGAATTACCCGACACACGATCTGGAGTTAGCAGCTGTCATACATGCTTTGAAAATTTGGAGGCATTACTTGATTGGTCATAAGTGTGATATTTACACTGACCACAAGAGTCTTAAGTATGTGTTCACACAGTCAGATCTGAATATGAGGCAACGTCGTTGGTTAGAGTTGATCAAGGACGAAGAGTATGAGTGTCACCGCTTATCGTGACAAGTTCATTGAGTTGGCCCGTTATGCTCCAGAGGACGTGAATACTGATAGGAAGAAGCAGACCCGATTCCGAGATGGCCTGCATGATACACTCCAGTACCAGCTCCTTATTGGACTGTTCAAGGTACTTGGTCGGAAAGGTGAGGTGGCGTATCAGTTAGAGCTACCAGAGAAGTTAGCGGGAGTACATGATGTGTTCCATGTGTCTCAATTGAAAAAGTGTTTGCGAGTACCTGAGGAACAGATTCCGATTAATGAGTTAAATGCAGAGCTGTACATGGAGAGGATTGTATGCTTGCATGGAGTACCGAAGCGCATAGTGTCTGATCGTGGAACTCAGTTCACTTCACACTTCTGGAAGAGGTTGCATGAGTCGATGGACACAAAGTTGCATTTCAGCTCAGCCGACCAACAATGCACCTACGGCTCCGAGGTGTTTTGGTTGTGGTGAGCTGGGACACTATGCCAGCGCTTGTCCTCGCAAGGCTCAGAACGCCGTTGGTCAGAACAACAATCAGAGGGTTGGGCAACCGCAGAACCAGAACGGGAATCAGCCGCAGAACCCAGCGAGAGGCAAGGTCAACCACATGGGTGCGGAAGCCGCAGAAGGAGCAACGGATGTCGTTGTGGGTACGTTCCCTGTCAACTCGTCTCTCGCAACTGTTTTGTTTGATACTGGAGCTTCGCATGCTTTCATATCTGCTGCTTTCGTGAAAAAGAACATGATGATCTTGCAACCTATGGGGAACCCCATGGTAGTTAGTTCACCCGGGGGAGAACAGCGTGCCACTTTACGTTGCCCCTGTATCACCATCACAATAAGGGGGGTAGACTTTGTGGTGAACCCAATAGTCCTAGAAACCCTTGGGTTTGACTTGATTCTGGGTATGAGCTGGTTAGCCAGATATGATGGGGTGATTCAATGTTCCAAGAGAACAGTGCAGCTGACAGCAAAGACTGGTGAGAAAGTGGAGTATCAAGCAGCTAGTCCCTTGGGGCACAACCAGATCTACCAAGCCGAGGGTGTAGCACTGGAAGACATCAGAGTGGTGTGCGAATTCCCAGACGTGTTTCCAGATGAGTTACCAGGTATGCCCCCAGACCGCGAAGTTGAATTTGTTATTGATCTTAAGCCTGGTACTGCACCTATAGCTAAGAGGCCATATAGAATGGGAGTAAAAGAACTAGAGAAACTTAAGGAGGAATTAAGGGCATTGTTAGCAAAAGGGTATATTCGTCCTAGTTCTTCCCCTTGGGGAGCACCGGTTTTGTTTGTGGATAAGAAAGATGGGACCCAGAGATTGTGTGTGGATTATCGAGCTTTGAATGAAGTGACCATCAAGAACAAGTACCCGCTGCCAAGGATTGATGATCTCTTCGACCAGTTGAAAGGAGCATGTGTGTTCTCTAAGATCGATCTCCGATCCGGTTACCATCAGATGAGGATACGAGTGACTGACATCCCCAAAACAGCCTTCACAACCCGATATGGTCTATATGAGTTCACTGTCATGTCTTTTGGTTTGACAAATGCACCGGCATACTTCATGTATTTGATGAACAGTGTGTTCATGGACTATCTTGACAAATTCGTAGTGGTGTTCATTGACGATATTTTGGTTTTCTCCAAGAATGAGGAAGAGCATGAAGAACATCTGAGGTTGGTGATGCAGAGACTTCGTGAGCATCAGTTGTATGCCAAGCTGAGCAAGTGTGAGTTCTGGTTGAAGGAAGTAGCATTCTTGGGTCACGTGTTGTCCAATGGTGGAGTGGCAGTTGATCCGAAGAAGGTTAGTGATGTGTTGAGTTGGAATCCGCCTAAGGATGTGAGTGAAATCAGAAGCTTCCTTGGAATGGCTGGATATTATCGGAGGTTCATTGAAGGATTTTCAAAGATTGCTAAACCCATGACGGCACTATTGGAGAAAAATGCTAAGTTTGTCTGGACAGGTGAGTGTCAGGCTAGCTTTGAGGAATTGAAGAAGAGGTTGACAACGACACCCGTGCTAGTGTTGCTGGATATAACCAAGAGTTTCTCTATCTACTGTGATGCATCTCGTCAAGGCTTGGGATGTGTGCTTATGCAGGAGGGCAGAGTAGTAGCTTATGCATCGAGACAGCTGAGGAAACATGAGCAGAATTACCCGACACACGATCTGGAGTTAGCAGCTGTGGTGCATGCTTTGAAGATTTGGAGGCATTACTTGATTGGTCATAAGTGTGATATTTACACTGACCACAAGAGTCTCAAGTATGTGTTCACACAGTCAGATCTGAATATGAGGCAACGTCGTTGGTTAGAGTTGATCAAGGACTATGACCTGGAGATTCATTATCATCCAGGGAAGGCCAACCTGGTGGCAGATGCTCTGAGTAGAAGGAGTTACGTGAATAGGATCACGGGACATTGCTTATCGGAGGAACTCAGTTCAGAGTTTGAGAGGATGAGTCTGGGATTTGTGACCAGCGTCATCGAGATGGCAGTAGAACCGACCTTGGAACAAGAGATCCGAAAAGGACAGCTCGCAGATGAGAAGATCAAGGAGATCATGGAACTGGTGGCATTAGGAAAAGCCCCTGGTTTTCGAGTGGATGACCAAGGGACATTGTGGTATGAGAAGAGGATCTGTGTACCAGATATAGTGCAGATCAGGGATGTAATTCTCAGGGAAGCCCATGAATCGGCGTATTTGATACACCCGGGTAGTACCAAGATGTACCAAGATATCAAAGAGAGATTTTGGTGGTACGGATTGAAGAGAGATGTGGCCACATATGTAGCTCTGTGTGACACGTGTCAGAGAGTCAAGGCTGAACATCAGAGGCCAGCAGGTTTGCTCCAGCCCCTGAAGGTACCTGAATGGAAGTGGGAAGAAGTCGGTATGGATTTCATCACTGGCTTACCTCGCACTCAGAGGGGATTTGACTCAATCTGGGTAATCGTGGATCGTCTGACCAAGGTGGCGCATTTCCTTCCAGTAAAGACCACCTACTCGGGAGCCAGACTAGCGGAGTTGTATATGGAGAGGATTGTGTGTTTGCATGGGGTACCGAAAAGAATAGTGTCAGATCGAGGTACCCAGTTCACATCACACTTTTGGCGACAATTGCATGAGTCTATGGACACTAAGCTACAGTTCAGTTCAGCTTACCATCCGCAGACAGATGGGCAGACAGAACGGACGAATCAGATATTGGAGGATATGCTGAGAGCATGTGCTCTACAGTATGGTGCCAGTTGGGACAAGAGTTTGCCGTACGCGGAATTCTCGTACAACAACAGTTATCAGAAGAGTTTGCAGATGGCACCATTCGAGGCTCTGTATGGCAGAAAGTGTAGGACACCACTATTCTGGAATCAGACGGGAGAAAGTCAGGTATTTGGACCTGAAATACTAAGGGAGGCAGAGCGACAAGTGCAGATAATCAGACAGAATCTGAAAGTGGCACAATCCAGACAGAAGAGCTATGCAGATAACCGACGGAGGGATCTTAGCTTCGAAATTGGAGACTTCGTGTATCTCAAGGTGTCACCCATGAGAGGCGTGAAGAGGTTCAACGTCAAGGGCAAGTTAGCACCTCGATACATTGGACCATTCAAGGTACTTGGCCGGAAAGGTGAAGTGGCATATCAGTTAGAGTTACCAGAGAAGTTAGCAGGAGTACATGCTGTGTTCCATGTGTCTCAGTTGAAAAAGTGTTTGCGAGTACCTGAGGAACAGATTCCGATTGATGCGCTGAATGTGGAGGAAGATCTTACCTATACTGAGCATCCTGTCAAGATTTTGGAGGAGTCAGAAAGAGTCACCAGAAATAAAGTGGTCCGGATGTGCAAGGTTCAGTGGAGCCGACATTCAGTGGATGAAGGGACTTGGGAAAGAGAAGAAGACCTCAGAGCTGAATATCCACAGTTATTCCCATCCACATCCGAATCTCGAGGACGAGATTCATCTTAAGGGGGGTAGGATTTGTAACACCCTAAAAATGCCTATTTTAAAAATTTAGTAATTAAATTGTTTTTATTTAATTTTATGCTCATATTATCTAAGAAAAATAAATTATTTATGAGAAATAAAATTAAATATAAGGTTAGAAACATTT